>CM033736.1:27092674-27411688 GCA_019671005.1 Hibiscus mutabilis | reverse complement strand
GCTCTAATCCTAGTGATGTCGACTATTCATGATGCATGAGTGTCAATATCTTGGTGGGCTTGTTTTGGTCCTTATTTGTTCACTTTCTCCTTTCTCACGGGCATCGATACCCCACTTCACTTGTCGGGTTCAACCATTCCAACCTTTCTTTTTCTCCATTTTACGACTTGGAATTCTAAAAAGTGCCCTTTAAGTTTTCACTTTAGAGAGTTTTTTTTTGGGGTGCCCTACGGTTTTCACCCAAGAGATCTCTCTTGTTATCTCGCATGCCTTCCTTGAATAGACGGGACGTCGCCATTGGTCATCCTATCCGGTTGTTTGAAGCTTTCCGCCTTCCTATCAATAGCCATTATGTAGGGAACTAGAAAGCGGAGTTAACATCGTTTTCTTTGATCACTGCATTTTTAAGGTTAAATCACAGTAATGCTCCGAAAATCTCTTGTTTCACTATAAGCCTATGTTAACTTATTTGGTGAAATTAACAAGAAGGCATGGAATGGATGCTCAAAAACACGATTTTATTACGATTAAGGGCTTGGGATATCTTAAAAAAGGTATGACACACATGAAAAAAGAAAAGTTAAGTATGAAATACAAGATCCTCATTATCTTGATATGAATGATACATGATCTTGTCAACCGGTGTAGAATTTTTTTGCACAAGCCTCCTCTTCATGATGTTCATGGGGATACCCTTCTCTTGGATATTCAACTTTTCAATTTACCCGAGCTGCCCTTTACGGGTTTTCAACTCGGGTCCTCCCTTTGCTTCAAGACGCCCGTTTGGGTTTTTCTGGCTCTCCATTTTCGTTCTTTTATTATTTTCTCTCTTTTTTTTTTTTTTTTCTTTTTTTCTTTTTTTTTTTCAAAGATAGTATTTCTTAACGGCATCGAATTTTACTGAGGTTTTTCAGCTCGTCTCCATCCATTTTGTTAGGATCGGGGCTCCTCTGAGAAGGCCTTTTTTTGACGTCTGGTCCTTCCCGATTGGGCATCCACTTTCCTCGAGCATCTTTACGGATAGGGAGGATTTTCTTGAGCACCAGATCCCCTTCTTTGAATTCTCTTGGCGCACCTTTTTTTGTTGTATGCTGCATCATCCGCTTTTGGTACATCGACCATGACAAATGGCCTTTAGTCTTTTTCATCAATGAGATTTAGCTGGTCGAGTCTAGCTGCACCCATTCGGCTTCTTCAATTTTACTTCGTTTAAGACTCGGAGAGCGGGATCTCTACCTCGATGGGAATCTTGCCGGTACCATACACCAAGGAGTAGGGTGTTGCCCGTTGATGTGCGAATGGGCGTCCTATAGGCGAAAAGGGCAAATGGCAACTTCTCATGCCAATCCACAGTAGGTATCCGTAGTCTTCGCTATGATCTTCTTTATGTTCTTGTTTCTTTGCTTCCCTTGCTCCATTCATTTTAGGATGATAGACTGTGGAATTGTGGTGTGTTATCTTGAATTGAGTGCACCGTCCGTCATCATTTTGTTATTGATTAGGCGTTGTCGGTGATGATCCTTTACGGCAATCCGTATCGACAAATAATCTTCTTCTTTAGAACTTACATCTTGTAGTCCTTGTGATGTTGGCGTAAGGCGCTGCCTCTACCCATTTAGTAAAGTAGTCTATGGCGACCAAAATGAAACGGTGTCCATTGGAAGCTTTTCGGATGAATCTGCCCGATGGCGTCCATGCCCCACGCGCGAAGGCCACGGATAATTCATGGTGTGTAAAAGCGATGGGGTGCGTGAATTTTGTCGGCATAGATTTGGCATTTGTGGCATTTTAAAGGCGTAATTGATGCAATCTCCATCCATGGTCAACGAAATAACCATATCTCATAATTTTTTCGGGCTATAGACAGCCCGTTAGCGTCGTTCCACAAAGCCCGTCATGTACTTGGCTAAATCTCCCTTCGCCTCCCGGGCATCCACACATCTCAACAATGTTTGATCATGACTTCTCCTATATAGGATCTCCCCATCTAGGACATATTTTGTTGCCATTTTTACGGCATTTTTACATCATTGTCATTTGCCCCTTACGGATATTTTGAAGCTTGACATATTGCAAGATGTCATAGTACCATGGGTTTCCATCAATCTCTTCTTGTACATTACAACAATGAGCGGGCCTTTCAAGCGTCTGCATCTCAATGGGCTTCATTTACTGCCCGGTGTTTGTTTTAAACATGGATGCCAAGGTTGCCAATCGTCTTCCATCGATTTTCTTCTCGGGGCAAGTAATTGAAGGTGACCTTTTGAACTCTTTGGTGAGCTCTTGGATCAATTCGTAATATTTGACCAACTTTGGGTCCACTGGTTTCCCATTCCCGCGCAATTGGTAAATTACTAAGGATGAATCTCAGAATACTCGAGTTCCTTAATCTTTCTCTCAATAGCTGAGTTCGGTCCCATAGCATAAAGCCGTATTCAGCTATATTGTTTGTGCGAAGAATTCCAATCTGGTGGTGAAAGGATAATAGGCGTCCTCGGGAGAAATTAGCACTTGCTCATATCCCATGTCAGGGCGTTAGAGGCTCCATCAGTAAAGCTTCCATGATTTATCATCTAAAACCTCTTCTTGGGTTGTAATGCACATCAAGTCTTAAATGCAGGAAATTAAAGTTCAATGCCTCATAGTCATCCGAAACCGCGACTAGCTAGGAAATCTGCTCTGACACTCCCCTTTATGGCTTTCTAGTTAGCGTATACGATATCGAATTCGGATAAGAGCATCGCCATCGGGCCATCCTTCTGTTAGTCTTTGGCGCTTCCATTAAGAACTTCAATGGGTCTAGCTTGGATATCAACCAAGTAGTATGGTACAATATGTCTTTGTCTAAGCGCTTGGTAGCCCAAACTAGAGCACAACCACGACTTACGCCTTTGGCGGGTACAGCGTTTATAATCATTGAATTTCCTGCTTAGGTAATAGATGGCTTGCTCCCTTTTTCTTGACTCATCGTGTTGCCCCAATCGCATCCCATTGAATTCTCAAAAAAACTGTCAAGTAGAAAATTAATGGTCGACCAGTCTTGGTGCGACTAAAATTGGAGCATTTGTCGGTACTTTTTGATCTTTTCTAGGGCTCTTTGACATTCCTCATCCCACACACCAGGATTATTCTTTCTAAAAGTCTAAGACCGGGTCACATTGGTGGGTTAATTGGGAAATGAAATGAGAGATATAATTCAGCCTCCCGAAACCGCGAACTTCCTTACGAGTGCGGGGTGGTGAGAGATCTGGATGGCTTTCACTTTATCTGGATCAATCTCAATCCCTCTTACGCTTACCACGAACCTAGGAGTTTTCCAAAAATAGCAGCAAAGGTACACTTGGCGAGGATTGAGCCTCGGTTGGTACTTCCGTAGTCTTTGGAATAGTTTTCTCAAGTTTTGTAGGTGCTCTTCCTCTGTTCGGGACTTGGCAATCATATCGTCCACGTATACTTCTATTTCTTTGTGCATCATGTCATGGAAAAAGAGTCACCATTGCTCTTTGGTATGTTGCCCTGCGTTCTTTAACCCAAATGTCATCACTTTCGATAACAAAAAGTGCCCCACATGGTTATGAATGTGGTCTTCTCCATGTCGTTAGGGTCCATCTTTATCTGGTTGTACCACACGAGAAGCCGTCCATGAATGAAAACCATGAATGTCTGCGGTGTTGTCAACCAGCATGTCAATATGTGGTAAAGGGAAGTTGTCTTTAGGGCTTTGGCTCGGTTGAGATCCTATAATCTACACACATCTGAACTTTTCCGTCTTTCTTTGATGCTTGGTACAATGTTTGCAACCCATTCGGGGTATTTGGCTACCTCAAGAATCCAGCATCAAACTGCTTTTTTCACTTCCTCTCGGATCTTTAACAACATATCTGGTCTCATTCTCCAAAAGTTTTTCTTTGTATTGGTTTGCACTCCGATTTTGTTGGCAATTTGTGCACCACTATGTCGGTATTCAACCTGGCATATCTTGATAAGTCGGTAAAACATTCTTGAATTCTGAAGTAGGGTTATCAGTTCATGCTTGGTTTTTGAGAAATTGTCGTTCCTACTTTTATTTCTTTTCTCTCTTCTTGATCCCCAAGTTTACAATTTACATTTCTTCTTGGTGGGGCATGATCTGCCTTTCTTCGTTGTCCACCATTCTCTTTAACTCTTCCGGGACCTCACTTTCTATCTCATCATATCCTTCCTCAATTCCCTCACGAGACCTCGGGGCATTCAAATTCACTCGAGTTGGATCGGTATCATTCATATCATCAATCATGAGCGACCTGCATTAAATGAGAATGAATTGTATTGGGAAGGAGGCGGCTTTATATGAAGGAATGAACATGAAGAATGCATGAATGAAATAAATGAAACTTTGGTCATTTTAGGAAAGTGGGGATATTTTCATTTCAATCAAAAAGTTAACATAGGTGCCCGTACAAGAGATCCCCATTGTTTACGGGCAAAAACAAAAGGTTGATTCGGACATTACTACGATCTATTCCTAAAAACTACAGGTAGATCAATGCAGCTCCAGGTTATCAGTGTTTCCCAGGGCGACAAGGCGGATGTTGGTCAACATTTTGCTTGCCTCGGTCCTTTTCAGGCTATCATGTTGATGTACATCCCTTCAAATGATTCACTTTGAGTATTTCCTCTGGTTGAGTACTTCATTTTTCTTCATTGCCTCTCCAACCTCTTGACTTTGGTGGTAGAACCCTCAGGAGACAAAAGTGGTTTTCAAACTAGGAAAGGACATCGGTCTCCACGGAATGTCTTCTCCTTTAGATCTGGCTTTTCTTTGCTCCTCCTTTCTCTTATATTCCTCTTTTTTCTCTATTGGACACTTGGTTTGGTAACCCGACCAAAGCGATCATTCTTGGTTATCATATTCTTGGGTCTTAGGTTTCCTTGTAATTTCTTCCCGACCCTTTTCTATTTTGGCTCCTCGGCCTAAAGTTTTACTGCGACGGTCATCTTGGTACAATTAGATAACCTGGGGTAGGGGATCCGACTTCCCTCGAAATGAAAGTGGCATTTACTAGTTCAATGCTCGGGCAGGCATTCTGCAAATCTTCATCATTTTGAATGTAGGGGCGTCGATGTCAACTGAAGCAACAATTTCTGCTCTGCCTCTCTTTGTGACCAATTTGCCTTCGACTACAAATTTTAATTTACGATGCAATGATGAGGGACAACTCTGCGGTGGATCCATGGTCTTCCCAACAAGCGGTGTAAGATGGTTTTATGTCCATCACCACAAAATCGATCACATATTCGGTTGGTCCGATCAATAGGGGCACCTCAATTTTCCCCATTGTTCCTCTTTGCGTACCATCAAAGGCTCTTACGAATTGTGGCGGGGCTTTAGGTGAGAACCATCTATTGGCGATTTTTGCGGGTCACCATAGGCAAGGCGTTCAATGCTGACCCGTTGTCGATCGATGCGCTGGTACTACATACCCTTTGCGGTGGGTAGTGATGTTAAGGGCTTTGGTGGACCCCATTCCTCCTCGGGGATCTCATCATCACTTGAGCGTTATATGATTATAAGCGTTGATATGCCCCACTATCATGTCGGTTTGTCACGAAAATGTCTTGGGGCACAAAAGTTTGATTGAGTACTTTTAATAGCGTCTCCGGTGCTTTTACGAACTCAAGTAATTCGATCTTGTGATCTGGCGGTTGCTTTCGTAGTTGTTCCACCACGTTGTACTCGCTATGTCTTAAGAACTTTAGAAATTCTTTGGCACAGGCCTCGATTTGCAGCTCATTTATCTTTGGGGAGGTTCTTCTCCAAATATCTGCGTAGGGCTAATTCTTTGTATTCTTCCCTTATCTTTTTCAGCTGCTTTCAAAGCCTCGGAGGAATAACATATCTTGCTCCTTGTGAAATGGCCTGCCTCACCAGCGTTCACATCGTTACGGCTTTGTTGGTCTTTCGGTGTAGGCTCTTTTTCTTGACCATGTTCTAGTTTTTACGGCGTGGTCACATTTATGACATAATTCGGGGTTTTGCATATCTTTGAATGGGAATGGGGATGGTGCTGAAATGATGATCTTGGGATTTATCTTGTTGGTTTCTCCTTGGGAGGCACCTGCATTCCCAACACAGGAGAGATGATAAAGGTCTATCCTTCCGTATTTAGATTTGGGGCTATCCGTCATGTATGCGTCAGACCCCTTCTTCCCCATGGGCTCCTCGAAGAATTCTATTTGTTTTTCATTCATTAATTGCTTGTACCAATCTCTTGAACTCATCGCATTCTTGGATATCATGCCCTTGATGCAGTGGAATTCGCAATACTCCACATCCCTTACGCCTTGTTATCATGCCTTTGTCGATCGATCCACGGGCCATGCATAAGCTGTTGAAATACCCACCGTAAAGGAGATTTGATTTACGACACATCATCCTTAATCCTCTGGTAAAGTATTCTTCAATAACATTTACCCCTCTGTTCCCATGATTAGGCGGCGGGTTGTTGGCTACATTCGGTTCTTCAAACTTCAATATCCGGAATCGATTAAGTTACGCACAAGTTTTTTTTTGAAAGCAAGGCAATTCTCGGTGGGATGTCGAGGTACCGCGCGTGATAGTCGCAATCGCGTTCGGATTATACCAAGGCGGGAAGGCGGATTGACAAAAGTAACGATGTATGGACGGACCAGGTCTTCTTCATACAACTAGGGAATAAAGTTACAGTCTGCAAACAGGTAGGGGTGAAAGTTCTTCTCTCTTTCTCTTTTAAGGCGATTCTCTCATCTCTTTGATTGAGTTTTGTGTTTTCCCACAGTGCTTGTGGCTGTGAGGCTGTGAAGTTCTTGGGGCGGTATAAGTCTTTGGTGGTGTTTACTTCATTTCTCTTGTTATACTTTTGAGACCCTTCCCGCCATCAATTCTACCACTCTTAATTGCAGTTCAAGGGACTCCCGATCTGATTAAGTCAGACAAAGCAACTGCGTTGTGTTATTAATGAGAGCGATCAAAGTGCCCCTTTTAGTATTAACAAATAATGGCATAATTTCATGTTCGGGATGGGTGGCTGAATTTGGGCGGCCACTTCTCTCCACCTTTGGGCGTATTGCATGCGAGCTTTCATTGGACTTCTGCCCCATATTTTCCAACATAATTCTCTTTTGGGGTCATATCACATTTACATGCTTGTATTGCTCGATAAATGCTCTTGTGAGATCTTTCCATGTCTTAACATTTGCCTTGCTCAATTGGGTGTACCATCGTAATGCCGCTCGTTAAACTATCACTGAAACAATGGATCGGTAGCTTTTCGTCCTTATGGTAGGCCGCCATCTTTCGACAATACATTGTTATGTGTGCGGAAGGACACTTGGTTCCATCGTATTTGTCGAACTCTGGCGTTTTAAATTTTGGCGGTAGGACAAGATCGGACACAGACTTAAGTCGCTAGCGTCATTTCTGATTCTTCATTAGATTGTAACGTTTTAAATTTTTCCTCCATGGTAAACCTTTCCTCCCACTTTTTCTCTACCTCGGTCTGATCCTTTCAACCATGTTGGTCAGGCACTTCTTCTTCATAGAGTGCTTGACATCGAGGTTGAGTTTGGTGCCCCTATTTGAAAACTAGATGACATTCTGCGGGGTCGATATACACCTTCCTAGCGGGTTTTGGTGCGGTTGGTTGAACCTTGTAGTGGTGGGGGTACCCTACGGCTCTTGAATGGTTTCTCCTTCCTCTTTTTTCAAGACTCTTAGCCAACAATGCGGTTATGTCGGATACTATAGATGCTTTGTATTGCGCAATCGATCAGAGAGGCTTCTCTGGGCCTCTTCAAGCCTTGTCTCGAGCTCTTTTTGCCCTTTTTCTAGGCTGGTTATCCTGTCTTCCATGAGTTTGCTTTGTAACCGGGTAAAGTATGGGTGATGAATGATTGCGGGTTAACTACACACAATGCCACAATATTCATAATGTTAATATGGTTGCAAAAATAAATGCATGTATAATGATCACGAATGTCATGATGCAAATGCAGAATGTATCAAATAAGTCTCTTGATTCATTGGTAATCACCCTTTTGAACTACTTCCCACGGGAATTAAAGGGTCTAGATTACAACAAAGTTAAGTATTACAAAATAAAGATCCCTAATACAAAAGATCTAATTACAACCCAAGTCCTATAGATAAGCTCTAGCTCTATCTCCTAATTTTCCAATTGCCACTGACGCAACTTGAGGAACACAGGAGCTTCTTCCATTTAAGGGCTATGAAAGGTCGGAGTGTCTCAGCCTCGACAACTAAATCATTCACATGCTGGCGACTCATTTGTATGTCCACCATCAAGTTTGCGTAATATTGGTCCCTGTCTTGTACCATCCGGGCAGCATCTCGTCTCTCTTTTGCCAATAGGTGTCCCCTCCGGTTGCAGCCTCCTCGAACACACTAATTCTTTCCTTGTAATCCTCAGCGATTGCTTGAGGACTCAATTCGTGCTCGTAACATGCTTACTTGCGCTCTCTTTCTTGAAGCTCGGTGAAACCATTTACGTGGCGATACATTCGAAGTGAGTGTTCAACTTCCGCCACCTTTCCTTTTAATTCGCCATTCTGACTTTGGCTTTGCTCCAGACTTTGAATAGTGTCATTGTACAATTTTTGCATCTCTAACAGTCTATTTCAGCTACTCATGGACTTTCTTTTCCATCTGGCGGCGCTTTCTTTCTCATGATGGACAGCTTGTTTTCCCTTGCTGATTTCTTGCACGAATCTTTCCTTTTCTGATCAATGGCCTTCTTGGAGGACCGTTTTCTTCTTCCATAGCCAACCGGCAACTTTCTATCTCTTTCTCGATTGCTCTCTTGCTGATTTCTCGTTCTTCTTCCACCAAACGGATACCATTCATTCTTTCTCTTTCCACGGCTATGAATTGACTCAGCTGGCCTTCTATATTTTTTCTTGTAGTAGAAGGGCATCTTTTTGATAAAGTTCTTGTCGTTCAAATCTGCATTTAATTTCTTCAAGCGCCTAATGATCCGTCCGCTCGTCAACCTCTAATCTTGCCTTATAGAGCTCGCTCGCATGTTGGATCATTGGATGTCCATTTTCCTTTTAATTTCTTGAGTTCATTCCTTAAGATGTCGACTTGAGACGGTACCACCCTTGTAAGCTCTTGGTGACACTTGTTGGTCCTTGATCGGTTCGGGAATCACATTATTAACCCTCAAGCGTCTCCAAAGATCGTAATGCAGGGTAGTCATGTGCTCGGTATCTCCTTCCACCACGATCCGGTAACAATGGTCCCGAGCCCTCATGATGGTGCGAATTTTTTCCTTTGAACTCCCCTTTGAAAAGAAATTCAGTTTGGCTTAATCCGGCGGTATTGGGAATGAACTATCGTGATCCGACTGTCGAGACACTAAAAGCGAACACATTTGATCCCTCCATGCAATCCCAACATCATCAGCCGTTGAAATCACCACAAGCTGTATAGAAAATAATTAACTTTACCGAGCCATGGGACCCTCCATGCTATGTCTTCATCTTGAATGTTCTGAAGAAACTAGTCCACATTTTTGTTTTCAAATCCTCTCGCCATTCCTGCTAAGTACTCCCGTAAAAAGCGAAAAACCTTGGAAGGATATCCCGGCGGGACCCTCGTCGGTGTCTTCCACATGTGACTCTGAATCCATACTTGTAACAGTGTCGCATCCTCAAAACGTCCTTCTTCATGTTTTAGGCTAGCATTTAAGGAAATGAAAGTCTCGACCAAGATTCTTTGATCTTGGGTTTGCTTTCCGTTTTACCCGCTCAAATAAGTCGAATGGCTATGTCAATGTTCAGTACTCTTGGAAAGATCACCAAGCCATATATTCCTAAAGCGAACAAGTCCATTTTCTTTGCCTCATATGGATGTGTCGGTATGATGTCCCGAATACTTTCCCATGCAAAAAGCATATTGTCTCCTCGGATCTGAAGGAGGCCATTAACCCAATCGTCACTCATTCCATAAAGGTTTTGAGTTTTGCGGATGTAATTCTGATTCCTCGGAGGCTTGGCGTAGATCAATCTTCTGGATGTTTTTACGGTTAAGTAAAGCGGTGTATTCTTCTCTTGTAGGCATCATGTCACTGCCCATTGAAGGTGAAGCGACAAAAAGCGTATTCGAGGCGGACTATAGCTCGGAGTAGGGGCTGTTAATCCGAACATATAACAGGTGTGCAATGTCGCCATAACTATCGCATGAGAACAAGTCTTGTAGTCTTGGTCCCATCTTTCCCAAATGCTTTGAAGATCCCATAAGTCGTTACATTGGAGACTCACATAGGTGTACCACTGCTATTATGGCGTTCGTTCGACAAAGCTGTCCCCTTGGGTTTTTACTGGTTGACCTCGACCAATGTATGGTGACAAATTAAGCTCTTCTTTCCTAAGACACCTTTTTTCCATGGTGAAAGACTTTACGATCAGGCAAACCACTTGATCCGACCTTTTTATGTGATGCAAATGCATGATGTATGAAAAAAAAACAAAAATGAAAAAAAACAAGTCGATACAGATAAAATTAATAAATATATAAATAAAAGGACAAAATTAAGCAGAATAAACACACAAAACAACCTATTTATCCGTCTAAAACACCTAAGGTTATCCGCGTGGCTCTAACAGGTGGGTTTCTATGTATTCTCTACATGCAGTCTTGGTTCTAGGAGGTACCGAATTGTCCTTGATGTCCCCTACTAAGGGTAGCAAGGCCCCGATCATCACCCATTATAGGCTCCTTTCAGCGGGGTTCAATTCGGGGACCCATTTGCTTATGCCCGTCTGAAGGCGATATCCTTCAAGCATAAGGTACTCGAGCCCGAAGGTACTTGCTAGGCCCATACGGGAGAATGATATCTCCATGAAAGCATTAGCGTTTTCCCCATAAAAAAAGCGGGTTTATATGCCATATTTTAAATGCGTTAAAATAAGCGGCGCAATTATGACCGAATGTTAATTTAATAGTCACTTTAATCCGGAACTTCAATATTAGTAAAGCGGTAATTATTTTAAAATTTTGACTCTCATTTGTTTTTTTTGAAAAACAAAAAATCCCAATGAGTCGCCATCTGTAGCGATGTCCTTTTTTATATCGTTAAAAAAAAGTGGTTGATTTTTGAGGGTGTTGAGAGGTGTTTGTGATTTTTGGATATAAAATATTTTATTACGTGGGGTTTTAAAAAAACGCATTTTAAAAAAATGGAGTAATACACCAAATACTTAGGTAGGCGGACACCATAAAACAGATTCAAAAAATGGGTTCGAGTCGTGATTCGGATGGGGAAGGATTAGCACCTCCACACCCCAAAATTGGTACTTTAATAATTACCGCTTTATTAATATTGGATTTTCGGATTAAAGTAGCGATTATTTTAAATTCGGTCATAATTGCGAATAAATTTTAAGGCCCGTTATCATAAATATTCACATAACAAAAATATAAAGCATGGCGGATAATACGAACATGAATATTTACATGGAAAGCAGGATTGAAATGAAAAAAATAAAAGTCAATGGCGAAATTAAAGGACAATAATATGTAATTTAAGGACGAGAATGCGAAATAAACAGAACCTAAAAGGATCAAAGCGTAATTAGACCAATGGGCGGACCGAAAATGAAAAGTTCAAAAAAGCAGCGGGATGGTTAAAGGGTAATTTTACCATTTAAAAAACTGATTGGTGTAATTTAGGGACTGGATTGCAAGATTTTGAAATACAAGGGGACGAGTTGTAAATATACCATGCGGTGAGACAGAAGTGAAAATATTGAAAGCGCGGGGATTTATTACGTAGTTTACCCATTTCACAAAATAATAACAGACTATAAAACCCCTCTTTTAGGCGAAACCAAATTTTGGCCATTTCTTTCATTTTCAGTTTGATAATAACCCTCACCTTTCATTTTCTCTCAACATTTGGGTGACTTTTTGTATTTCTTTCATTTCGATTGCAACTTTGCTTGTTTCCATTACAACTTTTGTTTCGTACATATATATCCGTCTTTGGTTTAGTACAAGTAGTATAATATTTGCTTCCTTTTCGGATCTGGGTGATAAGCGACATATTTCTTTTCTTCTTGTGTTTTGACATGTTACGGCGCGGTGGTTGAAGATCGGCATGGTGCGGCATGGTGGCGGTGTGGGCTCTGTCTTTGGCGAGGCGTTCTCGGCCGTTAGATCGGATCGATCTAGCGGTCGGGATAACGAAGGATGAACGGCCCAGATGAAGCCTCGATTGGTGAAACGGCTCCAGATCGTGCCACGTGGGGCTCAGCAGTCGAGGGGTCAAAGCGCGAGGGCTCACGCACGCGTGGGATATCGCGTGGCATTCGGACGGTCCAGACGTGATGTGCACGCGGCTGGCAGATATTTTTGCTCCTTGCTTGGATCGTGGCCGTTGGATCAGATCTTGATCCAACGGCCCATAGTCACCTGCACCAAAAATAATTAGAATTAAATAGGTTTGTGTTTGGGCCAGTCGGGCCTTGTAATAATACTTGATTTGTAATTGGACTTGGACTGCAATTTATTTATTTGGTTTTAATATATTTTTTTGGATTTTCATTTTATAATAGCCCAATATTGTAATTATAAACAACAATACACATACAACAATACATACATATATACCTATGCAAACATTAATTATAACATACCAGTATACATACATATATAATTATACACATAATTAACCATAAAAACAAATGCGCTCGTACTAAATATAGATGCATACGCGACACACATACACCGTATTTAATACGTATACATACATAGTTTATAATATTCGTGCACACATAAACTAATAACACTCATGCACATAATAAACATATAATATAATATGTATACATGCAACACTAATATGTATTTACAGATAAAAATGAGTGATTACACATCACTATTAGACAAGCATCACTCCTGTACCTTAGTTGCTTCTGGCACAAGCACCACCAAAAACACTACCTTCCCCATTAAAAGCATAAAAATATAACAATTAAGCACCTGCAGATTAACTACATGCAAACTAAACCTAAATGCAACTACATGAGCCTAAACACATTCAAAAGACAAGTAAAAGGGTACAAAATATAGGTTATCTAAGCGGTTGTCAATCGTTCGAGCCTAAGTCTAGTCATGATTGATATGGCGAAGACTGCTTTGATCCTATATGGGTATAGTTGATGGACAAAATTGTTATAGAATATCTATTATATAATAGCAAATTCTGAGCTCATAAGGTTGTACATTTTTCAGGAAACATATGTTCCCCAAGTGGGAGATTGTTGTATTAAAATCTACAATTGTGGGCACATATGTATAATGTATGATGTATGATGCTATTATAAAGTGTCATGGAAATAAAAGTGCAGATACTAAAAGATATATTTATAATTAAATGAGGGGCAGAGTTATAAATATTTAATAGTTTAGTAAACAATCAACTATATAAAGAGGTAGTGGTCCCCAAGAAATAGGTTAACTTGTATTACTCTTGTCCCCGCCAGAGAGTTTGTAATGCCCCGATTTTGGGCCTAGCAGTTTTAAGGCCAGTTAGGCGGTTTGGTGAACTAGGTTAGGGATTTGAGTCGAATTCGGGACTAAATATTTTTGAGTAATATAAAAACATTGAAAAATGGTTAAAAATCATATTTTAATATGTGAATAATATTGGTGAAATCAATTTTGGAAAATTGGATTTGGAAGGGTGACATTTTGGTTGGTGACCAAAATGTAATTTTTGAAAACTGTGTTTAAATGGGTGCTAAATTGTAAAGGATCAAATTCTTAGAATCCTTAAGGAGCTAAATTACCAAGTTTTGGCTGGTGGTTTCTCTCCTCCATTAAGGCCTTTTAACATGTGGTTTATAAAGTAATTAGAAGGGATTTTGTAACAAAAAGGTAGTTATTGATTTTAAAGAAATTTGACATAAACTTTTCTCTTCACTTCTTTCTACGAAACACTCTTGTTTTCATCAAATCTCAAAGGTGAGAGATCTGTTTTCTTAAATTCTTGATTTATAATTGATTCTTCATCTTTGATTTATAAAACCTCATTGAAATCTTGTGTTTTTCAAGCTTTTATCAATCAATTGAGGGAAAAATCACACAATAGAGGTAAGGTTCATTTTCTTCTCTATTGAATGGTTCTTTATTGATATTCCCAAGTATTTGATCTTTGATTTATGATTTATAATATGATTTTGCAATGATTAATTGATTTAATTGGATTTAAATGATGAAATTGAGGAAGATCCGTATTGGATCTATTTTCTAGTGCCGAGGATTGATTTTAATCACATATTGGATGTTTTATAATGTTGATAAGTTGCTTTAACATTGGAATACTAAAACTCTTTGAATCCCTAATTGTTTAGGTTGTTAGATATGGCCTTTTGGGGTGTTATGGTGGTTATTTGTTTGCTCGAGATATAAGGATGTTATGATCCTATATTTAAGTGTTGATTGATGATAATAAAAGTGTTAGATTGTGGCTGGGTTCTGTTTGGAAAGAGTTTATGAGAGAATTGTTTAGGAATATTGCTGCAGTGTTTTGAATGCATTGAGATTCATTAATTCTCTTCTGTTATGTGGTTAAAACATGGGAAGTTGATCTGAAAGTGTTTGGTGAAGCTTTGGAGGCTTCGGGCGCTTCAATTCTCGTCGGCAAATTGAGGTTTCACGTACCGGTGAGTGAAAACCTGGTTTAAGCATTTTGAAGGTTTGAATCAATGTTTTGGGGGTTTAGGTCGAGCCTGAAATGCTCACCTAAGCTAAAAAATAAGCATCAGAAAGATTCCTCTAGTATGGTAAAGCTAAGGACAAGTTGACATGTGTTCATTCCTGTCGAAGGAAAATCCCCAAGAATGGTGGGATACCGTATAGATGGGTTGGTATTCTAACCAACCTACTTGGGATGACTTCTTGGATGAATTGAAGAAGAAGTATGGGAGAGAAGCCCACATTGACAATTTGAGGGATCGGTTCAACCATTTGGTCCAAGAGAACCAGTCAGTCTTTGAGTATGAGAATGAGTTGCTATAATTGAGTAGATATGTCCCTAAGTTGGTGGCTACCGAGAAGATAAGGTGCAAGAGATTTCTTAAGGGTTGAAGGAAGCAGATTCAAACCTACCAGACAGCTGCCTCAGCAAAAGTATTTTTAGAATTGACTGCTAGTGCCAAGTCGCTTGAGTAAGTGCAGGGTTTGCTTATAGCGAGGCTGGCGGGCAAGGGACTTAGAGTGGGAGGACTCAAAACTTCAACAACTCGTAGTCTTTCTCCAAAAGGAATAGGAACTGTTCGAACCAAGGGAGAAGAGCTTCAAACCGGGGTACAAGATCAGATCGTAGATCAAAGTCAGCTAGCCGTAAGAGGTCTTCATCATCTACATCTATGATGAGTCTAGGGGGATCACAAAGGACTACAGGCGCACCCATTTGTGATCAGTGTAGACGTAGGCATAGAGGCGAGTGTTGGGAGACATCTAAAGTTTTCTTTGAGTGTGGATCACCAGTCCATTTTGCGAGGGATTGTTTGGCAGCTCCCAGTTCAGACTCAGATGACCTCTTATCCAACTCCCGGAGGGTCGGGGCTTTGCTAGAGGAGGTAGTGAGCCACATGCCTAGACATCAGAGTGGGGGTACAATCCAGTCCACTGTGAGGACACCAGCAAAACAGTACACAATTAAGGCTCAGAAGGACTGTCAGGCTACTGACGTCATATTAGGTACATTTACCTTCTTTTTTGTACCTATAGATTCGGGGTCTACCCACTCCTATATCCGTATTGGGATACCCCAGCAATAGGGTATTTCTACCGAAGACCTTGAGATTCGAGTCTATGTGACTAGCCCATTAAGGTATGATGTTTCGGTAGACAAGGTGTATTGGAGGAGTTTAATTGAGGTTCAGGGTTTGACCTTTCTAGCTAACCTGACAGTGTTACCGTTTTAAGAGTTTGATGCAATCCTAGGGATGGGTTAGTTGTTTGAGCATGATGCATGGTTGGGTTGTAGAGCAAAGAGCCTTAAGCTTCGTGGTTTGGACGGGGCTAAGCTAGTAGTGAAGGGTGAGAGGAATCCTTGCCTCCCCAATGTAGTGTCAGCCTTGGAGGCACAAAGGATGATCCAACAAGGTTGTGGGGCCTTCTTGGCTCATGTGGTTGACACAAGTGCTATGAGTCTGATGCTTGAAAGCATTTGGACAGTTAGAGAATTTACTGATGTGTTACTAGAAGAGTTTCCCATACTACCTTCAAATTGTGAGCTAAAGTTTTGGATAGAGGTGATGCTTGGCACGACACCCGTATTTATTGCGATGTATCGTATGGCACCGACAGAACTGAGAGAGTTAAAGAATGATATCTAAGAGTTGTTAGAAAGAGGTTTCATACGACAAAGTATCTCATCTTGGGTACCCTGATCTTGTTTGTTAAGTAAAATGATTGGTTAATGAGGATGTGTATTGATTATTGTTAGCTCAACAAGGTAACGGTGAAGAATCGTTATCCCTTACCAAGGATAGATGACCTATTTGATCAGTTAAGTGGTTCCCATGTGTTTTTTTAAGATTGACTTGAGGTTGGGCTACTACCAGTTGAAGGTAGTAGAAGAGGATGTCTAGAAGACCAATTTTTGGATACAGTACAGACATTATAAGTTCTTGGTGATGCCTTTTGGGCTTACCAACGCTCATGTAGATTTTATGGACCTGATGAACCAGATCTTTTAGCCCTACCTAGATCAGTTTGTAGTGGTCTCCATAGATGTTATCTTGATTTATTCAAGCTCCGTGGAGGAGCACGACTATCATCTTTCCGTTGTTCTTCAAACCTTGAAAAAAAGATAGCTTTTTGATAAGTTCAGTAAATGTGAGTTTTGGCTATCCAAGGTGGCATTTTTGGGCCACATTGTGGAAGCAGATAGGACTCGGGTCAATTCACAAAAGATCCAGGCAATGGTGGAGTGGAAACCACCAAGGAATATTGCAAAAGTCTGTAGTTTCCTTGGGCTTGCCGTATATTATCACTATTTGTCAAGGGCTTTTCCATCATAGCAGCACCGATGACCAAGTTGTTATAGAAATGAGTTCTGTTTGAGTGAAATGAGGAAAGACAGTGAAGTTGTGAGTAGTTAAAGGCTTATCTTACTGAGGCTCTAATTTTGACACAACTCGGATCGAGAAAAGATTACGTTGTGTTTAGTGATGCTTCTTTGAATGGGCTTGATTGTGTCCCATGCAAGAGATTAAGGTAGTTGCTTATCTTACAGAGGATTATGTTGTGTTTACAGAGGAAAGACAGTGAAGTTGTGAGCAGTTAAAGGCTTATCTTATAGAGGCTTTAATTTTGACGCAACTCGAATCGAGAAAGGATTATATTGTGCTTAGTGATGCTTCTCTCAATGGGCTTGGTTGTGTCCTCATGCAATAGATTAAGGTAGTTGCTTATGCATCAAGACAACTTAAGGCTCATGAACAAAATTACCCTACGCATGATTTGGAGCTTCCTACAATTATCTTCGCGTTGAAGATTTGGAGGCATTATCTGTAAGTGGAAAAGTGTTACAACTACACCGATCACAAGAGTTTAAAGTATTTCCTCACCTAGAAGATTTGAATTTGAGGCAAAGGAGATGTATTGAGTTGTTAAAGGACTATGATTTCATCATAGAGTATCATCCTGGTAAGGCTAATATGGTGGCTGATGCCTTGAGTAGAAAGTCTATGTCAGACTTGAGGGAAATGTTTGCTCAGTTGAGAATGACCGAGGATGGTGGGTTGTTAGTTGAGCTTCACATGGAGCCCACCTTAGTACAAGAGATTAAGATGATGCAGGTGTTAGATGAAGAGTTGGTGGCGAGGAGTCCAATTTTGGAGTACGATATGGTGGGATTTTGTACCTTAAGGATCAATTATGTGTTCCAAGTTTGGAAGATTTGAGAGACCGTATCCTACAGAATGAGCACTGTATTACATTTTTGGTGCACCCAGGAAGCAACAAAATGTATCAAGACCTTTTTTCTTTTTATTGGTGGCCTAGTATAAAAAAGATGTGTCTGAGTTTGTGACGATATGTTTGGCTTATCAACAAGTTAAGGCCGAACATCAGGTCCCTTCAGGTTTACTTTAGCCCATTTAGATTATACAATGTAAGTGGGATCGGGTATCCATAGATTTTGTAACGGGGTTACCTTTGACACAAAAGAAGCACGATGCCATATGGGTAATAGTGGATCATTTGACCAAGACTGCTCATTTCTTACCTGTGAGTATGGATTACACGTTTGAGAGGTTGACATGGTTGTACATCCAAGAGATAGTGAGGTTGCATAGAGTGCCATCATTAATTATATTGGATAGAGATCTATGTTTAACGACAAGGTTGTCGAAGAAGATTCATGAAGCTTTGGATACCGAGTTGCATTTTAGTACAACTTTTCATCCTCAAACAGATGGTTAGTTTGAGTGAGTTATCTGGATTTTGGAGGATATGCTTCGGTGTTGTGTCATTGACTTTGAGAAAAGTTGAGAAGTGCAGTTACCACTTGTTGAGTTTGCATACAATAATAGCTTTCAGTTGGGTATTAAGATGGCTCCCTCTGAGGCCTTGTAGGAGCGTAAGTGTATGACACCCTTGTGTTAGATAGAGCTTAATAAAAGAAGGATTGTGAGGTCAAATTTGATCAGACAGGATGAAGAGAAAGATCAAATAATTAGGCAAAGATTACAAGCAACTGTTGAACGTCAAAAAGCTTATACGGACCGGAAGCTAAGCACGTTGAGTATAATGTTGGTGACAAGGTGTTCCTCAAGGTGTCACCATGGAAGAGAGTAATCCGCTTTGGGCGTAAGGGCAAGTTGAGGCGAAGGTTTATTGTACCGTATGAGATCCTTGAGAGGGTTGAACCCGTGTCTTACTGATTAGGTTTACTACCAGAGATAGCACACATCCACAATGTGTTCCATGTATCCATGTTGAGGCGTTATTGTTTCAACCTTTCGCATGTTATTCTGCTTGAGCAAATTGAGATCAACACAGACTTAACTGATAAGTGTTCAAAAGTACTATTTTTATTACCCTTTTTACTCATATTATTGTTAGACTTAAGCTCATATTAGTTGCATAATTAGTTATTCATGCATTAATTCATGTTTCTTTCCACCGTTGAGCTTGATTACATAACTTGGTGATTTTTGTGGAAAAAGATGCTGCTTTGGTGTGTTTTTGTGTGTGTGCAGGATCACTTGCCAAAGCAAGGCTAGTTCTAGTTGCCAGGGCAATGCATGAAGGAGACGCCGAGCTAGTTGCCAGGGCAATGCATGAAGGAGACGCCGAGCCAGTTGCCATGGCAATTGTCGACAAGAGCAAAGGTGATATGGTAGTCGAAATTGATGACTAGACAAGCCCAAGATGACGTGGAGCAAAGCCCAAACCCAAAGGAATTTCATTTCCATGCAGATTAAAGAAGAATTAAATTCCAAGAAGATAGGAGAAGTTCTAGTAGGAATACAATTATAATAAAGAATTATATTCTTTAAAGATAATTTAATTCCAACTTAAACTCCTCCTCAAAGAAGGACTTTGGCCTAGCCCTATAAATAAGATGGAGATTTCGACAATTGAGAGAGGGGAAGAGAGGGAAAATTTCGCAAAGAGAGCAAGAGGAGAGGATTTTTGACAACTCCAAAGGGCAAGAAGGAAGAGATTTCGACAAGATAACAAGGAGGGAGAGAGTTCGATTTCTTCTTCTTCTTTGCTTCCATTAGATTCATGGTTTGGGGATTATTCTTTGTATATCTTTTGAACCCAACCATGAACTAACTTAATTGGTTGGGGTTATTGTGTTTTGTTGTTGTGAGAAACAATTGGATTTTGTTTAGGTAATAAGAGTTTGCACTTTCAATTCAAGGTTTATTCATTCTTGGTTCTTATTCTTGTTTGCAAGTGAATTGGGAGAGGATCTCCTGACTTCATCTATTTATCTAATATCGGGAGAGTTAGATTCAAGAAACGAATGAGTATGGTCTTTATTCAATCTATTGATGGTGAAGATTAATCCGGCTTAGGAACAAGTTAAGGATTTCAACGGCTAAGAGGAGCGCAAGATTGGTTGTTGTTCACCCTTGATTCACGCAGGGATGTATTATCAAGGCATGCACAAGTAGCTAGAGTTTCGACTTAGGGATAAGAAGAAACCATTGAAGAACGCTCCGCCGAACCTTGAAGTTGCTACCCAGACGCCCAAGTAGTTGCCCAGGCAACCATCGATTAGTTGCCAAGGCAACCCGACTGTGCAAGTTGCCACGACAACTGAGTTGCCCTTGCACTCTTTTACCAAGACGATCCAATCGGCTATCACACCTCAGCTCACGATAACCTGGCCTATTCTCTCTTTTCCTTTCATCTATTCTTTTAGTTTATTGCTTTTACTTTTCTCGTTAATTAAAACATCTATTATCAATTGTGTTTTTATTTTCACAATCAAGAACTTAAGCAAAGTGGCCCAAACCAATCCCTGTGGAGACGATACTCGATACTCATATCACTTTATTACTTGCGACGTGTATAGTTGCACATTTGCGTAGCACTTATCACACGCAACAAGTTTTTGGCGCCGTTGCCGGGGATTGGCAATTGGTGTTAGTTGTTTTTGTTATTGCATTTTTTTCCTCTCTTAGTTTTACAAACTTTTCTTTTTGTTTGTTTTATCAAAAAAAAAATTAGGTGCGCTACAAGTTAAGGGGCATCAACATGTCGGGAAATAAAAGCCGATCTATTCGAGAGATGATGTTGGAAGATATGAATCGATCCAATCAAGAGTTTCTTGCACCCTTTGATGATTACCTATGCCAACCGAGAAAAGCCCAAAGAACTTATACCGTGGAAAAATCTTGTGCTATGTGTGGAGAACATCATGTGTTTGAAAATTGCCCTCACATTTTCGGTGCATATAACTACATGGAGGACCATAGAGGGAACCAGCAACAAAATTCTTCATGGTATGGTCAAAAAGCTCAAAATTTTTTTACCATAACAATTTTGCCTTGACAACAGATATGCCATGGCAATGTAGTCCTTTTCAAGAGCATTCCAATTCCTTGGAGGAAAGCGTTACTAGCTTCCTTGGCTGACTTGACGGATCAATTGAAGAGATTCGAGAGCTATCAAAATCTATGGATACGAGGATAGCTCAGTGGGATGCAACCTTAGGGGATTCAGAAGATCAATTGGGGAGATCCACATATGTCATGGAAAACATGCACCAATAATTCATTCCTAGGGATACTGACTGATAAGTGTTCAAAAGTACTATTTTTCTTACCCTTTTTACTCATATTATTGTTAGACTTAGGCTCATATTAGTTGCATAGTTAGCCATTCATGCATTAATCCATGTTTCCTTCAATCGTTGAGCTTGATTACATAACTTGGTGATTTTTGTGGAAATAGATGCTGCTTTGGTGTGTTTTTGGCGTATGTATGTGCGGGATCACTTGCCAAAGCAATGCGGAGCTAGTTGCCAAGGCAATGCTGAAGGATATGCCGAGCTAGTTGCGAGGCGGTGCATGAAGGAGGCAGCAGAGCAGTTGCCATGGCATTTGTCGACAAAGACCAAAAGCAATATGGATGTCGAAATTCATGATTTTACAAGCCCAAGATGACATGGAGCAAGGTCCAAGCCCAAAGGAATTTGATTGCCATGCAGAGATTAAAGAAGAATTAAATTCAAGAGGATAGGAGAAGTTCTAATAGGAATAAAATTATAATAAAGAATTATATTCTTTAAAGATAATTTAATTCCAACTCAAACTCCTCCTCAAAGAAGGACTTTGGCCTAGCCCTATAAATATCAAGGAGATTTCGACAATTCAAGAGAGAGCAAGAAGGAAATTTGACAAGTCCAAGTAGGGCAAGAGGAGAGAATTTTTCGACAAGCATCAAGGGCAAGGAGGATTTCGACAAGCCTCTTCCTTCATCTTTGTTCGATTGGGTTCATGCTAGGGATTAATTATCTTGTGTTTCTTTGGAACCTAGCATGAACTAAATTTACTTGGCTATGGTTATTGTGTTTTGTGGTTGTGAGAAACTATTGGTTTTTGTTTAGGTAATAAGAGTTTGCACTTTTCTATTTCAAGGTTTATTCATTCTTGATTCTTATTATTGTTTTGCGAGTGAATTGGGAGAGGATCTCGTGATTTCATCCATTTATCTAATATCGGAGAGTTAGATTCAAAAACGAATGAATATGATCTTTATTCAATCAATGATGGTGAAGATTAATCCGGCAGGAATAAGTTAAGGATTTCAACGGCTAAGAGGAGAGCAAGATTGGTTGTTGTTCACCCTTGATTCACGCGGGGATGTATTATCAAGGCATGCACAAATAGCTAGAGTTTTCGACTTAGGGATAAGAAGAAACCATTGAAGAACGCTCCGCCGAACCTTGAAGTTGCTGCCCGATCGCCCAAGTAGTTGCCCAACTAGTCGCCCAAGCAACCATCAATTAGTTGCCAAGGCAACCCGTTGTGCAAGTTGCCACGGCAACTGAGTTGCCCGTGCACTCTTTTACCAAGACAATCCAATCAGCTATCACACCTCAACTCACGATAACCTAGCCTATCTCTCTCATTCGAATTCATCTTTTCTTTTACTTAATTGCTTTCTAGATTAGTTATTAGTTAAAACTTCTATAATCCTTCACTTGTGTTTTTACTTTTTACGATTGCAAGAGACTAGATTCTTGAAGTGGCACCAATCCTGTGGAGACGATATCTTTTATACTATAACTTGCGGCGTGTATAATTGCACAATTGCGTAGCACTTATTACAGCGCAACAAGTTTTTTGGCGCCGTTGCGGGATTGGCAATAGCGACTTTGTTTTTACTTTCTTGCACTTTCTTTTTATTTTTCTTGTTTAAAATTCAAAGGGCTAACAAACTTTGGTTTTGCATTGGTATATGACCGGGGCGAGACCGACTTCACGAAATATCCCTTTGATCCGAAATCGAGCGAACCTTACAAAGACTTAGGCGGCGAAGGATAAGAGAAGCAATGGCAAATCAAGGCGGCAATATTAATCAAGATGTTCGAGCGGGAGGAGGAGTGATTCTTGCACGAAAACAGAACGATTCGAGACTATCTTGAAGAAGATCTTGATGGACTTAACCCGATGGTTATCGCACCCGAAATTGAAGCCGACCACTTTGAGTTGAAACCAGTAATGTTTAATATGATCAACACAATAGGTCAATTTGGCGGCTCGACAATCGAAGATGCGACAACATCTGAAATCTTTCCTCGAGATTTGCAACTTTCGTTCAAGATACACGGAGTCACCCCCGATGTCTTACGATTAAGATTATTCCCTATTCACTGAGGATAGGGGCGAAAGCATGGCTAAATAGCATTCTGCGGATCCATAGCATCTTGGACTGATCTTTGTCGTGATTTCCTTGCTAGATTTAATCCTACAAATTTAAGCGATAAGCCGTAACGACATTACTTCTTTTGGCGGCGGATGATGAATCCATGTACGAGGCTTGGGAGCGATATAGAGAACTTCTACACAAATGCCCTCTACAGGATTCGGTGTGGACTCAAGTAACAATGTTTTACAACGCCGTGAATACACCAACAAGGATGATGCTAGATGCCTCGGCAAAGCGGCATACTCTTAGATAAGTCACGGAGGAAGCAATGCAAATTTTAAGCAGGCTGGCCAAGAATGACTATCAATTCCCATCTACTAGAAGAGGAGGAGTTAGGCGCCAAGCCACAATACATGAACTAGGATCATCAGATTCAATTTGGCACAATTGGCGCTTTAACCAAGATGGTCGAGAACATGCAAAAACCAAACAACACACATGAAGTCAAGGTAATGGATTCTTTTTGTGAGTTATGTGGTGATAACCATAATTCTTACGAATGTATGCGAGAATCCGGAATCTAGCTTCTATGTGGGGAATTACAATCGGGCAACAACATGATGTCAAATACATACAATCCAGCTTGGAAGAAGCACCGAATTTTCATGGAGTAATCCCAACAATGCTCTAAACGAACAATCAGAATGCACAAGCATCGGGATTCGGCAGAATATGCCACGACAGCGGATGCGCGGCAACAACCGACAACATCTAGTTCTTTGGAAAATTCTCTAAATGCTTTTATGATGAAAACTGAATCTTATATGGCTGAGAATAGTAATTTCATAAAAAAAATGATGCTTTTATTAACAGGACCGAGATGAGATTGCAAAACCAAGAGGCGGCAATCAAATCATTGGAAAATCAAGTCGGACAATTTGCTCAAAATCTGAACACTAGACCACAAGGAGGTTTACCTAAGCGATCTTGAAGTCGCAAGAGGAACGGCCATGAGCAATGTAAGGCAATCACCACCAGTGGCCAACAACTTAGAGGTTCAAACCCGCTCGTCAAACAAAACTCCACAAAAGATCAAGGCGAACCTAGCGGCAAAGTCTCGGATGCTGAACCGAGGAATTGCTGCGGCAACCGGCAATAAGCATGCCTCGGCAACCGATGGCGCCTCGGCAACTTGCGATAAGCACGCCTCGGCAACCCCGGTTGGTAACGCGCCGGCAACTCCGGATGTCCTGTAATGCCGTCAATCAGGTTTCAAACCAATGAAAGGATAGAAGATATCCGACTTCCACCACCATTCCCACAAAGATTGAAGCGACAAAAGCAAGAATACCAATTCAAGAAGTTTCTTGATATCCTAAAAGCAAGTCCACATCAACTTGCCATTGGTGGAAGCATTTGAACAAATGCCAAACTATGCCAAGTTTCTTAAAGACATTGTGTCCAAGAGAACAAGGCTAGGAGAGTTTGAAACAGATTGCGCGACAGAGGATGCATGGCAATGTTGCTGTCGCATGCCGCCCAAGTTGAAGGATCCCGGAAGTTTCACAATACCTGTTCTATTGGAAATCACTATGTCGGGAAAGCACTATGCGACCTAGGGGCTAGCATAAACTTGATGCCTAAATCGGTTTTCGAAAACTAGGAATCGGAAGGCAAGACCTACAACGATTATCTTTGCAGCTAGCCGACCAGATCCTATGTGCATCCGAGGGAAAAATCGAGGACATCTTGGTAAAAGTTGATAAATTCATTTTCCCCGCTGACTTTATTATTTTGGATTGTGAAGCGGATGAGCATGCACCTATCATTCTCGGGAGACCATTCCTAGCGGCGGGGAGAACCTTGATCGGCGTTGAAAAGGAGAACTCACAATGAGGTGAATGACCAGCGGGTAAAACTAAATGTGTTCCAAACACTAAGGCATGCCGATGATCGAAGAATGCCAACTACTTCATGCCACGGCAGAATTTAACCGATGAGGAATTTAGTTGCCTCGGCAACTACATTGCCGATCAAGAGGAACCCGAGGAGTATGAAGAACCGGTCAATGAGGAACAGCCAAAGAGGCAAATTGGCTAGTCAATCGACCAGGTACATACTTTGAACCACTGGACTACTCGGGTAAGGAAGGTAAGATCGAAAAACCCTCTATCGAAAATCCACCAATTCTTGAGTTGAAACAATTGCGAGCAAACTGAAATATGTATACTTAGGGACTGATAATACATTACCTGTAATTATTTCTTCTAAGTTACAGCTGAGCGAGAAAAAAGCTGATCAACATGTTGAAACTACATAAAAAGGCAATAGGGTGGACAATTGCCGACTTGAAGGGAATTAGCCGGTGGTGTGCATGCACAAGATCTTGTTGGAAGATGATCACAAACCTTCAATTGAGGCCCGGAGGAGACTGAATCATGCCATGAAAGGGGTTGTAATGAAAGAAATCATCAAGTGGCTTGACGCCGGCATTATATACCCTATCTCCGATAGTACGTGGGTAAGTCCGGTACAATGTGTGCGAAAAAGGGAGGTATAACGGTGGTGAGTAATGAAAATAATGAACTTATCCCAACCAGACTGTGACCGGTTGGAGGGTTTGTATGGACTATCGAAAGCTAAACAAAGCCACTAGGAAAGATCACTTCCCATTACCCTTTATTGATCAAATGCTTGACCGTCTTGCGGGTAAACCCTTTTCTTGTTTTCTTGATGGTTATTCAGGTTACAATCAGTTGCCATAGCACCGAAAGATCAAGAAAAGACAACCTTCACATGCCCCTACGGTACTTATGCCTTCCGAAGGATGCCGTTCGGATTGTGTAATGCCCCGCAACCTTCCAAAGATGCATGATGGCGCTCTTTTTCGGACATGGTCGAAGACTTCCTTGAGATCTTCATGGATGATTTTTCGGTTTTTAGTAATGACTTGGCGGCTGTCTCTCGGCAATTTAGAGAGGGTGTTGGCAAGATGCGAAGAAACAGTTTAGTCCTCAATTGGGAGAAATGCCACTTTATGGTAGATGAAGGAATAGTGCTCGGCCACAAGATTTCATCAAGGGAATTGAAGTAGACAAAGCCAAGGTGGACGTGATCGAGAGATTACCCCCACCAATTTCGGTTAAAGGAATTGAAGTTTTCTCGGACATGCGAGTTTTTACAGGAGGTTCATTCATAATTTTTCTAAAATCACTAAACCCTTGTGTAATCTGCTTGAACAGGATAAAGTCTTCGATTTTGATGATTCTTGCACCCAAGCATTCAAAACCCTAAAGAAAAAAAAGCTTGCCTCGGCACCCATTGTCGTTCCACAGTTGGGCGCTACCTTTTGAGCTCATGTGTGATGCAAGTGATTTCGCGGTAGGAGCAGTCCTAGGCCAACGCCGCAGTAAGACATTCCATGTGATATACTACGCTAGTAAAACTCTTAACGATGCTCAAGTGAATTACACAACAACGGAGAAAGAGTTACTAGCTGTAGTTTTCGCATTTGACAAGTTCCGATCCTATTTAATTGGTACAAAGGTAATTGTTCATACGGACCATTCGGCAATCAAATACTTATTTGCTAAAAAGGATGCTAAACCTCGTTTGATTCGTTGGATATTACTTTTACAAGAATTTGATATTGAAATTAAGGACAGGAAAGGAACAGAAAATCAAGTGGCCGATCACTTATCACGTTTGGAACGCAATAGAGAGGAGGACGCGGATCTAGAGATATGTGATGCATTCCCGGATGAACAAATTCTAATCGCCTCGGAAACCCTCGACGCCACAGCAGTCTTTGACGCACACGCCTCAGCAATTTTGGGAGCAGACACTACGGCAGCACATGCCTCGGCAATACCCTGGTACGCAGATTTAGTTAACTTCCTTGTTTGTGGTATTTTTCCGTATGGCATTACTCACCAAGGGAAGAAGCGGTTCCGCCATGATGCTAAGCATTACTTTTGGGACGAGCCTCTTTTGTTTAAACAATGTGCAGATCAGGTTATACGCCGATGTGTCCCTGAAGAAGAGCAACAGAATGTACTCCGACAATGCCATTCTTCACCCTATGGAGGACATTTTGGAGGAACTCGTACCGCGGCCAAAGTCTTGCAATCCGGTTTGTATTGGCCAACATTGTACAAAGATGCCCAAGACTTTTACAAGCAATGTGATCGTTGCGGAGGGGCGGGCAATATCTCTAGACGACATGAGATGCCACTCGAACATCATCATCGAGGTAGAACTGTTCGATGTATGGGGGATCGATTTTATGGGACCTTTCCCATTGTCATTCGGCAACCTCTACATCTTACTCGCCGTTGACTATGTGTCTAAATGGGTAGAGGCAGCTGCAGTTCCCAACGATGATTCCAAGACCGTGCAAACGATTCCTGCAGAAAAACATATTTACGGTTTGGGATGCCGAGAGCAATTATCAGCGACGGGGCAAGCATTTTGACAATAGACTAATTGCCAAGATGTTGCAACGCTTGGCATATCACACAAGATCGCCACGGCATATCACCCACAAACCAACGGGCAAGCGAAATTTCCAACCGGGAGTTGAAGGGAATACTCGAGAAAGTTGTAAATCCCTCAAGGAAGGATTGGTCATTAAGACTAGATGACGCACTTTGGGCATATCGCACTGCATTCAAAACACCATTAGGTATGTCCCCTTCCGGCTTGTCTATGGTAAAACATGTCATCTACCGGTGGAAATCGAGCACAAGGCGTCTTGGGCAATCAAGACCGTGAATATGGATTGGGAAAGTGCGGACAAAAGCGCTTGATGGATCTCAATGAGATAGAAGAATTTCGTGCACTCGCCTATAACAATGCACGAATCTACAAGGAGAAAACAAAGCGATGGCATGACAAGAAACTATTGCCCACGGCAATTCACGCCAGAGCAACTAGTTCTCCTATTCAATTCTCGGCTAAAACTTTTCCGGGAAAGTTGAAATCAAGATGGTCGGGACCATTCAAAGTCGTCAAACCATTCTCCCACGGTCTTTGTGATAATCAAGTCCATCTCTGACAACCATGAATTCAAAGTTAATGGACAAAGATTGAAGCACTACAATGGTGCCCATGTGGAACGTAACAAGGAAGTGGTCAATCTAGGAGATGCATGAGCATGCTCTCCCTTTTGATATTTTTATTTATTTTTATTTTTATTTTTGTTTTTTGTCGATTATTTAATTATTTATTTTTCATTTTTTTTTTTTTTTTTATTATTTTGCCGATTATTAGTAGTTTTAGGATAGATTTTTTTATTCAAGTCTAAGAATCCTATTACACATCTTTATTTATTTTCTTTATTAGTTTATCTTTAATTTTAATCTTTATTTGATTTGTTTTTGAATTGTAGGAAAGGAAGTTCAAGATAAAGAAGGAATTCTAAACCAAGTAGGAAAACATCTTCAACAAGGAAACTAATGGGTTGAATCTAAGGCTTATATAAAGCCTCCAATTCATCCTAACCAAAACCCTTGTCGACAACTCCTACAAAACCCTAAACCCTTTTTCGTTTTACCCCTAAACCCTAACCCCACCCACCTATCGATTCTATACAACCCATCACCCTTAACCTATTCCTACTTTCTATCTTGCAACTTTTTAGTTTCTTTTCTTTTCTTTGTTTTTACTCACAACCAAGATCATACATGGCATCCAAGATTAAACTGTTAGTTCATCCAAGTTCCTCCAAAGAACCAAGATACAAGAAGTTTGCTACACCGGCGGTTCAAGAAAGATTTCAATCCAAGTTTGAAAGCCGGAAGATTCATGAAGAACAAGGCTTTGAATACTCCAGATCTCAAGATTTCGGCCTTGAACCATTCATCTTCAAAAGGATTGCACATCAAAAGTGGCAAATCTTTTGCCATCAACCGGAACCGGGTAACATCTCATGGGTAAGAGAATTCTATGCTCACTCACCTAACCCGGATAATCCTTATGTTTTTGTTCGTGACAAGGCCATACTTATAAGTCCCAAAAGCATCAACACCTTTTACGGACTTTACATTGAGAAGGACGAGCATCAATCCTTCGTTGACCAAATCAATCCCAAGCAACTCGACAAGGTGCTTCAAGAACTCACTCAACCATGAACTCATTGGAACGACGGTAAATACAAGGGCACGGTAAATCGCCTTGGCTAAAACCCGAGGGCAAACTATGGAATAAGTTTGTTAAAACTTCTTTAATGCCCTCCACACACAATACTACCGTTGATATACCACGTCTTTTGCTCATACATTCTATTTTGCATAATCGCATCATTAACATTGGAAAAATTATTTGCGATGAGATTTTTGTATGCAGCTCAAAAGATAAGGGTTATCTTTTCTTCCCTTGCTTAATTTCCAATCTTTGCAAGGAGATGCATGTCCCGAGTGAGTCCACCGATGAAAAAGCACTACCCAAGTCTGGTTGGAATCAAGCACTAATCCGGAAGCTAATGGGAGAGGCACCGGAGATTCTTCAAGGCCCCCAATTGTCACGGCAACTCCTGCCGCGCGGCAATCCCTAATGCCCAAGCACCTAACGCCAGAGGCAACTCGGCCATTAATCCCGGACACATTGAAGCACTTTTTGCACCCATTGGAAAGCCGCCTAAGGCAAATTGAAGATCGGCAACTAATGTTCATGCGGTACATGAAGGAGCACAACAATGCCATCACCCAAGTCATCCTAGAAAAGTACCCGGACAACCGTGTGCCGTTCCCAATATTTCCCGCCGATATCCTTGCCACGGCAACCAAGGAAGCTGACGCCACGGCAACCAAATCTGACAATGCCCCGGCAACCACTGAAAAAGCCAAAGGTAAAGCACCTATACCTGAATCAACTCCTACGGAATCATTTTCTGATTTTTCAGATTCGGACGAGTCCTCCATTAAACCAATAAAGACCGCACCAATTGAATCCTCCAAACGAAAAGCCATTGACATTGATGAAGAGGATGATGAGGACAACCCGTCACGAGGATCGATTCCACCACCGGCAACAAGAAAACAACCATCGCGTTCAAGCAAGAAAGTCAAGACGCCAACTAGAAGGAAACTAATCATCTACGATGACGAACTCTCGGAGTAAGTCCTCGTATGCATTTTTATTTTTATTGTTATTTTTCGTTATTTTTATACATGCATTGAGGACAATGCCTCACTCGAGTTTGGGGGGGATTGTTATTAGTAATTACCATGTTTAGTTACATTAATCTTAAGCATTACATTTAGGATACATAAATTGCTTGCCATGCCTTTAATTGGAACAAAAATTGCTTAGATTTGATGAATATTCAATGATGACTTTACCAATGCACTTAATTGATAGAATTTTTATTCTAGGATAACCATGGAAAAAAAAACTAGAATTTTTTACTATGATGCTAAATTTGATGAAACACTTTGTTGTGGTTTGATTGATTTAAGGAGTTCTAGTAAACTTAGGGTGATAATTAACTAATTGGGGGATTAGAATAAAAATTGGATGAATGCTAGAGGTGCCCGAAATTGGCTCTAGCATATGCTAAAAACTTAATCACTAGAGGTGCCCGAAACTGGCTCTAGGAGGCGTTAAAATTTTTAACTAGAGGTGCCCGAAACCGGCTCTAGTCGATTAAATTAACTTAAGAAAACTAAAAATAAAACACTAGAGGTGCCCGAAATTGGCTCTAGTTAAAACATGTTAAAAAGAACCCAATAAAGTAATTTGAAAACCTATTGTTTGCATAGAATCCGAAAAATCAACTTGCACACAACTCCGCACACACTCACAAGCATTATAGTTTGATTCCGAGTAATTCCTCAGTTTTCTGAAAAATAAAAAGCCAATCATACTTTGTGCCCCGGTTCAGAGAATTGAAATCAAGTTCAAAGCTAAGTTTGTGAAAATTTGAAGTCTTGGCAGGTAACTATGAGTTTGCATTGCTTGAGGACAAGCAATAGTTCGAGTTTGGGGGTGTGATAAGTGTTCAAAAGTACTATTTTTCTTACCCTTTTTACTCATATTATTGTTAGACTTAGGCTCATATTAGTTGCATAGTTAGCCATTCATGCATTAATCCATGTTTCCTTCAATCGTTGAGCTTGATTACATAACTTGGTGATTTTTGTGGAAATAGATGCTGCTTTGGTGTGTTTTTGCGTATGTATGTGCAGGATCACTTGCCAAAGCAATGCCGAGCTAGTTGCCAGGGCAATGCATGAAGGATATGCCGAGCTAGTTGCCAGGGCAGTGCATGAAGGAGACGCCGAGCCAGTTGCCATGGCATTTGTCGACAAAGACCAAAAGCAATATGGATGTCGAAATTCATGATTTTACAAGCCCAAGATGACATGGAGCAAGGTCCAAGCCCAAAGGAATTTGATTGCCATGCGAGAGATTAAAGAAGAATTAAATTCCAAGAGGATAGGAGAAGTTCTAATAGGAATAAAATTATAATAAAGAATTATATTCTTTAAAGATAATTTAATTCAACTCAAACTCCTCCTCAAAGAAGGACTTTGGCCTAGCCCTATAAATATCAAGGAGATTTCGACAATTCAAGAGAGAGAGCAAGAGGGAAATTTCGGCAAGTCCAAGTAGGGCAAGAGGAGAGAATTTTCGACAAGCATCAAGGGCAAGGAGGATTTCGACAAGCCTCTTCCTTCATCTTTGTTCGATTGGGTTCATGCTAGGGATTAATTATCTTGTGTTTCTTTGGAACCTAGCCATGAACTAAATTTACTTGGCTATGGTTATTGTGTTTTGTGGTTGTGAGAAACTATTGGTTTTTGTTTAGGTAATAAGAGTTTGCACTTTTCTATTTCAAGGTTTATTCATTCTTGATTCTTATTATTGTTTTGCGAGTGAATTGGGAGAGGATCTCGTGATTTCATCCATTTATCTAATATCGGGAGAGTTAGATTCAAGAAACGAATGAATATGATCTTTATTCAATCCAATGATGGTGAAGATTAATCCGGCTTAGGAATAAGTTAAGGATTTCAACGGCTAAGAGGAGCGCAAGATTGGTTGTTGTTCACCCTTGATTCACGCAGGATGTATTATCAAGGCATGCACAAATAGCTAGAGTTTCGACTTAGGGATAAGAAGAAACCATTGAAGAACGCTCCGCCGAACCTTGAAGTTGCTGCCCGATCGCCCAAGTAGTTGCCCAACTAGTCGCCCGAGGCAACCATCAATTAGTTGCCAAGGCAACCCCGTCGTGCAAGTTGCCACGGCAACTGAGTTGCCCGTGCACTCTTTTACCAAGACAATCCAATCAGCTATCACACCTCAACTCACGATAACCTAGCCTATCTCTCTCATTCGAATTCATCTTTTCTTTTACTTAATTGCTTTCTAGATTAGTTATTAGTTAAAACTTCTATAATCCTTCACTTGTATTTTTACTTTTTACAGTGCAAGAGACTAGATTCTTGAAGTGGCACCAATCCCTGTGGAGACGATATCTTTTATACTATAACTTGCGACGTGTATACTTGCACAATTGCGTAGCACTTATTACGCGCAACACTGACGTCCCAAGGCAAGAGGATATGGAGCAATGCAAAGAAAGCTCTTCGATGTGTGGGGAACAACTAGAACCTCAAATTCAAGAGGATGCCAATGAGAGAGACTACCCAACACATGATGAGCCTGAACAACAAATTGCCTCAGCAATGATTGAGGAGCCTGAATAGAGCAATGCCGCGACAACACTCAGTGAAGCTGAGAACAACAATACTACAGCAAATTCTGAGGAACCTGATGCCCAGAAGGTTACAACGTTGATGTTGAAACAGGAATCTGTAGATTGCTCTCATCTACAATTGCCACGGCAATTACACGACCACATGCAAGATAAACGAGATGATAATACTTTGCCAATGGAATATGAACAGGTAATGGTTGAACCTTTCGAATTCTTTAAAAACTCATCTCGTCCATTGCAGGTATGTCTTGAGGAACCGAGGTTGGTAGATTTGAAGCCATCGAAATCTCTACTGATGGAGATGTTTGAGAGGCCAAAAGAAAACGGTGTTTGGATTCATAAAGCTCTTCAGAAAATTGATTCTTCCCTTGACTTAAAGCAAAATTTGACAACTGATTGCCACGGCAATTGGCTTGAGCAGCAATTGCCACGACAACAAAGGCTAAATCCAACCATGATAGAAGTCGACAAGAATGAGGTAATTGAATGGTTGAGAATGGATATAATTTTTCCTATTAATATATTTGTGCCTTCAGGAATAGTAGCAAGGTGGAGAGTATACATGGACTACAAGCGAACAAAGAAGAAAGACACCTCCACCATGGTAATGCAAAAGGGAGTAGCTGGGAGCACATTGGCCCAACTCTTTTTGGGCAATATTGTCACCCGATTGAGGGTACGGATGGACTATAAGAAGTATCGAAAACGACTCTCCTCAAGTTTTCTCAGATATGCAGTAACATTAGAAGTGGTCACTTTAGGAGATGCCTGAGCATGCTCTCCTTTCAATATTTTTTTTTCTTTTTCTTTTTATTTTCATTTTTATTTTTAGGAGATATTTTATTTTTCTTCATTATCTTTAGTTTCCGGGTTTTCTTTATTTTCTTTTCCACAACAAGACTCACAACCACCATGCTAAGGAAATTTATTGCCGACTACTTGCCACAGCAACCACAACAGAAACTGGTGATGCCCAGGCAACAACAATGGCTTCGGCAACTACTGATGCCCATGCAAGTGAACCTGCATCGGCAAACATGGATCAAATCAAAGCAATGCTATTCACGCGGCACCAGCATTCAACCACCGACTGAAAAATGAATCAAGCAAACGACACGAAAGAAACTTATCACTCGAGGTGACGACCTCTTCGACTAACTCATTTCATTTAGTTTCTTTTAAATTTTGTTTCACTCTTACATGCATTGAGGACAATGCTTCTCTCGAGTTTGGGGGGGGTGTTGGTTGCTAGTTAGTTTCATGTTTAGTTGCATTCATCTTTAGCAATCACATATAGGTTGCATATGTTACTTGCCATGCCTTTAATTGGATTTAATTGCTTAAGACTTGTTGAATATCCATTGATGAATTTTTGCCACTGCACTTAATTGAAATAACCTTTAATTTTAGGATTGCATGAAAAGAACTTAGAATTTTACTATGATGCTGATTTTTTTTTACACGATTGTGGCTTGTTGATTGAAAGAAACTTAGTGAACTTAGGTTGCTTAAAATTTGGGTAAATTTGAAAAATAAAAGTTAAATTCTTGCTAGAGGTGCCTAAAACTGGCTCTAGTAGTAAATGCACTTTCTTGCTAGAGGTGCCCGAAACTGGCTCTAGTAGTTAATGCACATTAAAGAATCGCTAGAGGTGCCCGAAATTGGCTCTAGTCGACTAAAATAAAATGAGAAATTGCTTACTTTACTAGAGGTGCCTGAAATTGGCTCTAGTGAAAATTAAAATAAATGCCCCAGTAATTAAATTGATAAAAGCCTACTATTCACATAGAATCTTGAAAATCAACTTGTACACAACTACGCACACACATTGTCATGAGCACTATAGTTTGGTTCCGGGTAATTTTTGTGTTATCCGAAAAATTAAAAGGTGATCATACTTTGTGCCACGGTTCCGAGGTTTGAATTCAAGTTTGAAGCATGTCTTTGATGATTAAAGTCTTGGCAGGTAATTGTTAGTTTGCATTGCTTGAGGACAAGCAATAGTTCGAGTTTGGGGGCGTGATAAGTGTTCAAAAGTACTATTTTTATTACCCTTTTTACTCATATTATTGTTAGACTTAAGCTCATATTAGTTGCATAATTAGTTATTCATGCATTAATTCATGTTTCTTTCCACCGTTGAGCTTGATTACATAACTTGCTGATTTTTGTGGAAAAAGATGTTGCATTGGTGTGTTTTTGTGCGTGTGCAGGATCACTTGCCAAAGCAAGGCTAGTGCTAGTTGCCAGGGCAATGCATGAAGGAGACGCCGAGCCAGTTGCCATGGCAATTGTCGACAAGAGCAAAGGTGATATGGTAGTCGAAATTGATGACTAGACAAGCCCAAGATGACGTGGAGCAAAGCCCAAACCCAAAGGAATTTGATTTCCATGCAGAGATTAAAGAAGAATTAAATTCCAAGAAGATAGGAGAAGTTCTAGTAGGAATACAATTATAATAAAGAATTATATTCTTTAAAGATAATTTAATTCCAACTTAAACCCCTCCTCAAAGAAGGACATTGGCCTAGCCCTATAAATAAGATGGAGATTTCGACAATTGAGAGAGGGGAAGAGAGGGAAAATTTCGCAAAGAGAGGAAGAGGATAGGATTTTTGACAACTCCAAAGGGCAAGAAGGATGAGATTTCGACAAGATAACAAGGAGGGAGAGAGTTCGATTTCTTCTTCTTCTTTGCTTCCATTAGATTCATGGTTTGGGGATTATTCTTTGTATATCTTTTGAACCCAACCATGAACTAACTTAATTGGTTGGGGTTATTGTGTTTTGTTGTTGTGAGAAACAATTGGATTTTGTTTAGGTAATAAGAGTTTGCACTTTCAATTAAAGGTTTATTCATTCTTGGTTCTTATTCTTGTTTGCGAGTGAATTGGGAGAGGATCTCGTGACTTCATCTATTTATCTAATATCGGGAGAGTTAGATTCAAGAAACGAATGAGTATGGTCTTTATTAAATCTATTGATGGTGAAGATTAATCCGGCTTAGGAATAAGTTAAGGATTTCAATGGCTAAGAGGAGCGCAAGATTGGTTGTTGTTCACCCTTGATTCACGCAGGGATGTATTATCAAGGCATGCACAAGTAGCTAGAGTTTCGACTTAGGGATAAGAAGAAACCATTGAAGAACGCTCCGCCAAACCATGAAGTTGCTGCCCAGACGCCCAAGTAGTTGCCCAGCTAGTTGCCCAGGCAACCATCGATTAGTTGCCAAGGCAACCCCGTTGTGCAAGTTGCCACGGCAACTGAGTTGCCCTTGCACTCTTTTACCAAGACGATCCAATCGGCTATCACACCTCAACTCACGATAACCTGGCCTATTCTCTCTTTTTCTTTCATCTATTCTTTTAGTTTATTGCTTTTACTTTTCTCGTTAATTAAAACCTCTATTATCAATTGTGTTTTTATTTTCACAGTGCAGTAACTTAAGCAAAGTGGCCCAAACCAATCCCTGTGGAGACGATACTCGATACTCATATCACTTTATTACTTGCGACGTGTATACTTGCACATTTGCGTAGCACTTATCACACGCAACATTAACCTAAAAGGAAGAACAGTAAGAGTTTTGGACAAAAGAGTCAAAGAGTTACGCAACAAGTGTATACCCTTGGTGAAGATGTTGTGTAGGAACCACGGAGTCGAAGAGGATACACAGGAAGTCAAGAAAGACATGAAGTTGCTATATCCACATTTGTTTCCAAAAGGTCAATTTCGAGGACAAAATTTGTTTTAGGTGGGAAGAGTTATAAGAAACCAGGTTTTGGAATCTGAGGGTCGACTTTTACCGAAAATTTGGGCTTTGCGGTTGGGTTGAAAATATGGGCTCTTCTTTGGGCTTGGTGCCTTAGGTTTGGTTGTGTTTGGGAAGAGGATGGATGGGAAAATGTGTAATTGTCTCCCTTTTGGAGAGGGAGGGGCTGATCACCCATTTAACTTCTGTAGAAAAAATATGGGTGAGATCATTGTTAAATGTCTAAAAGTACTATTTTATTCACCCTTTTTATCCATATTATTGCTAGACTTACGCTCATATTAGTTACATTATTAGCCATTCATGCATGTTTGCATTGTTTCCTTGGTGGACAAGCTTGATTTCATATTTTGTGGAAAAAGGGTGTTGTCGATAGTTGTTTTTGTGTGTGTGCATAATCACTTGCCTAAACAAGGCTGGAACCAGTTGCCAGGGTAGTGCATGAAGGAGATGCCGACGCAGTTGCCAGGGCAATGCATGAAGGAGATGCCGAGCTAGTTGCCAGGGCAATTGTAGATAAGGGATAAGATAATATGGAAGTCGAAATTGATGACTAGTTAAGCCCAAGATGACATGGAGCAAAGTTAAATCCCAAAGGATTTTGATTTCCGAGAAGAGGTCAAAGAGAAATTAAATCCCAAGAAGTAGGAGAAGATCTAGAAGGAATTTAAATATAATAAAGAATTATATTCTTTTAAAGTATTTAATTCCAACTTAACTTCTTCCTCAAGAGAGACTTTGACCTAGTCATCTCCTATTTAAAGGAGACCAAGATGTCAACTCTAAAGAGAGAGCAAAGGGGAGAGATTTCGATAAGAGGCTTCAACCATTCTTCATCTTTTTCGTTCTTGTTCAATTAGGTTTATGTTAGGGATTCTTTGTTTTGTGTTTCTTTGGAACCTAGCCATGAACTAAATATATTTGGCTAAGGTTATTGTGTTTTGTGATTGTGAGAAACAATTGGATTTTGTTTAGGTAATAAGAGTTTGCACTTTAAATTCAAGGTTTACTCATTCTTGGTTTTTATTCTTGTTTGCGAGTGAATTGGGAGAGGATCTCGTAACTTCATCTATTTATCTAATATCGGGAGAGTTAGATTCAAGAAACGAATGAGTATGGTCTTTATTCAATCTATTGATGGTGAAGATTATTCCGGCTTAGGAATAAGTTAAGGATTTCAATGGCTAAGAGGAGCGAAAGATTGGTTGTTGTTCAACCATGATTCACGCAGGGATGTATTATCAAGGCATGAACAATTAGCTAGAGTTTCGACTTAGGGATAAGAAAAAACCATTAAAGAACGCTCCGCCGAACCTTGAATTTGCTGCCCAGGCAACCGTCGATCAGTTGCCAAGGCAACCCCGCTGCGCAAGTTGCCATGGCAAGTTGCCTTGGCAACTGAGTTGCCCTTGCACTCTTTTACCAAGACGATCCAATTGGCTATCACTCCCCAACTCACGATAACATGGCCTATTCTCTCTCATTTGATTACATCTTCTTTTACTTTATCGCTTTCGTAGTTTAGTTGTTAGTTAAAACTCCGACAATCTTCTACTTGTGTTTTACTTTTTACAGTGCAAGAGAGTAGATTCTTGAAGTGGCACCAATCCCTGTGGAGACGATATCTTTTATACTATAACTTGCGATGTGTACACTTGCACAATTGCGGAGCACTTATTACGCGCAACAAGTTTTTGGCGCCGTTGCCGAGGATTGGCAATGGCGACTTTGTTTTTATTTTCTTGCACTTTTTATTTTTATTGTTTAAGATTCAAAGGGTTAACAAACTTTGGTTTTGCATTGTTATATGACCAGGGCGAGACCGATTACACCAGAATATCCCTTTGATCCAGAAATCGAACGAACCTTGCAAAGACTCAGACAAAGGTTAAGAGTAGCAATGCCTAATCAAGACGGCAATATGAATCAGGTTGTTCTAGTAGGAGGAGGAATGATTATTGCACGAAACAGAACTATTCGAGACTATCTTGAAGAAGATCTTGAAGGACTTAATACAAGAGTTGTCACACCTGAAATTGAAGCCGACCACTTTGAGTTGAAACTGGTGATGTTCAATACGATCCTAACTTCTGTCACATACTTAGGCACCTTCCAACTCATCACAACATCAACCTTGTGCGGATCAACAAAAATTTCTTCGGCCGACACAACATGCCCAAGGAAAACAACCTCCCTAAGCTAAAACTCACATTTTCTTAGCTTGGCAAACAACTGATTAGCCAACAACGAATGAAGCACAATCCGTAAATGTCTATCATGATCCTCCTCGGTACGAGAGTACACAAGGATATCATCGATAAACACAACCACAAGCTGATCCAAAAACTCATGGAACACACGATTCATCATGTCCATGAAAGCAGCCTCTGCATTGGTCAAACCAAACAGCATCACCAAAAACTCATAATGCCCGTACCTCGTACAAAAAGCTGTCTTGGGCACATCCACATCATTCACCTTCAACTGATAGTACCCAACCCTCAAATCTATCTTAGAATACACCAAGGCACCCCTAAACTGATCAAACAGACCATCTATCCATGGCAAGGGATACTTGTTCTTTATCGTCAACTTATTCAGTTGCCGATAGTATATACACATCCGCAACATACCATCCTTCTTCTTTACAAGCAACACCGATGCTCCCCGTAGTGAAATACTAGGTCTAATAATGCCTAGATCAAGCAACCCATGTAGTTGTGTCTTCAATTCCTTTAATTCCTTCGGGGCCATGTGATACGAAGCAATAGACGCTGGTGCTGTATCCACAAAGACCTCGATGCCAAACTCAACCTCATGGTCTGGTGGCAACCCCGGTAACTCTTTCGAAAAAACACCCAAAAACTCACATACGGTGCGAATATCCTACAACCTCAACTCCTTTGAACCAGGGTTCATAACGTAGGCCAAGAAAGCCTGACATCTAGAATGTAACATTCGACGTGCTTCCAAAGCCGAAACAACATTAGACAAAAACTTAGCATTCTCACCAACAACCACCACCTCAAAATCATCTGATAACCTCAAGGATATCCGTTTGGTCTCAAAATCCACCACAGCCCGATGTTTGTTTAACCAATTTATACCCAAAATCAAATCAAAACCATGGAACGACAACTCCATCAAGTCCATGACAAATTTGTGTCCTTGAACCATCGGCGGACACCTACGATACAAACTCTTAACCACTAACGTCTCCCTAAGAGAACTAGTCACTATAACACCAACATTAAGAATTTCAATAGATATATCAAGCAACTATGCATGCCCACTCAAGATGTATGAATGGGTAGAACCAGAATCAACCAATTAATACAACGGTAAAGACTGTAAGGTAAAAGTACCTGCAATCACATTGGTGTTATTGTGACCCTCTCGGTGCGTATACACCCTAGCTGATCCACCTCTCTCAGGTTGGATAGCAATGGTATGAGCCACAATCCTCTGCCCGCCATCTCTACGCTAAAACGGTACACGACCACGACCTCTCTACAAAGCTAGAACAGGTGCAGTACCCTGCCCACCTTCAGCCAACAGAGGACAATCACGTCTCATATGGTCATCAAACCCACAACTCCAACAAGCATTCACCATAACAGGTGCAAGTGCCCGACCCTCCTTGGCCAAATACGGACTATCTCCCCTCATATCATCCCAGGATCCACAAACCCAACAGGTGGTAAACGGAGCTCTAACATGGGTACCCTACCCCTAGACTCTACGTCCCACAACACTTCTGCTACACCTCAGTTCTGGGCGAAACCTTTGATCATGGTGTCTCTTAGCCTGACCACCACCACTACTATAATCGGCCGCCCTCTTACCACAGCTAAAGCCCCGAGAACCATAAGCCATACCCAGATTTTGCTCAACATCCTTAGCTTGCGAAACTAACACATCAAAATCTGTGTAATCAGCAGCAATCATGTATGTCTTAACCTCATCTACAAGCTTGCAAAAAAATTGATCACATCGTGTACGCTCGTCAATAACTAACTTAGGTGCATCCTGGCTCAAGCTAACGAACTACACCTCGTACTCAGCAACAGACATGCTGTCCTGCACCAAGGCCATGAACTCACGCTTTCTATCGTCCTGATATAGGACTCCTAGGTACTTCTTCTAAAAACCACCACAAAAGAACTCCAGGTTACATCCTCAGTCTCTATACCGGATATCATGGCAATCCACCATGTATACGCAGCACCTTGTAACAGAGACACAACACAACCCAGCTTACGGGTATCAGAACAACCCATTTGGCCCAGTATCCTCTCAATACTGGCCAACCATCCCTGATAAGTCTCAGGCGACAAGCCTCGAAACTCAACTCTGCCCAAACTGTAAAGAAACTCTAGCGGCAAACCCTGCCTAACTACTGGTGGTGTCGACACATGAGCACCCACAACTGTTGCTTGAAAAGCACCTGTCATGGCCTAAATCAATGGTGCGATATCACCCATCCTTGGCCCAACTAGCGCAGGTGTTACTTGCTTCACTACCTTAGGTGGATTAGGTGGAGGTGGTTGCAACCCTCCAGGAGGTATAACATTCTCCTCAATCTCCTACCAGTGGCAGCAGCAATCCTACCAGATCGCAACTTTCTTCTCGGTACCATCGTGCTAACAATATATCTAAGGCATGAAAAATCATTCAAATACAAAATGATTAGACCAGCTTCAAACAAGGATCCAAGAAATTCATTTCAAAATCATAACATTTCATACTATAATAATAAGGCAATGGGTTTTCCAAATTTCCCCCCAATAGGGCATACAATAATCACCGTGCATATTGCAATCACCGTGCATGTTAAACATCAGATAACAGCTCACAATAACATCACAACAACCAAACCAATACCCAACTATCACAATCATGGCTCTAATACCACCAAATGTAACCCTCTCGACCCAACCTAGTCGCAAGACAGAACCGAGCGAGCTACATTAGGTTTATCGAAGTAAACCGTAAAGAAATTCAACCCAAAACCTGACCAATTTTTTCTTTTATCTTATCTAGATAAAAGATAGTTGTCCTATGTGTGCATACAGATTTTCGGTGAAAACCCAACTCAATCGGGTGTTGAATTGACATCCAGTTGGTCATAACTATGATTTAGGGACCAAATTGAAAATCCTCAAAAATACGAGGGCTAAACCCAATTTTAAGTTACCATCTTTTAATTAGACATGTTACATGCTTATACGTCAAAAATTAGCTCAAAATGATCATCCAATCTTATTCAATTGCACCCACAATATTCAGGGACTAAAATGCAAGAAAATAGAGTTTTAGCAGATTCCAAATAACAGACTTAACGGTCACCGTACTAGTACGACAAGGGGTGTTTCGATACGCCTACCAACATTTGAAATCCCAGAATTCTAGTTACCAAAAATCATTTTGATACGCCTTGAGCGTATCGGAACACCACTCTTGAAAACCCCTGACGTATCGAAACGCCTTCCGGAATACCAAAACACTAGCTATTTTTGCCTTTGTCTATACCGAAATAGTTGCCCGTGTACCAGTACGCTAAGCCTGAAGTGGCTTACCTGTGCCGAAACGGAGACACTCGTACCAGTATGCCTGGACCTCTAATGTCCATTTTTGCTGGTTTAACAAGCTTTCATCCATACCAAAACATCCTAGCATGCTCCTAGCACACAACCAACATAATCTAGACTCAAACCACCATATAACATCACAAATTCATCATCAATTCATGGCATCATACATAATATGTAAATCTATAGGCATGCACCCTATAAAACCATTCAAGTAAAACTTGAAACTCCAAACCATCACCAAAATCAAACCATAAAGGCCATTTACAACCCATGAGCAACTAAACAAACTTGCTCAAATAGGGAGTTCAACAAAACATCTCCCAAAACAACAACGGAACCCCCATTGCCCTTATTACTTGTAGTCTAACTCAAAACATACTTTGGTTACAAGTCTTGTACCAATCCCTTGCTTCCCGCTGCCTTCAAAGCTTTTAATTCTCTGCATTGATGGACAAAGAGAGCGTAAGCACACTAGGGTTAGTGAGGAGTTCTCAAAGACAACACGCCATCAATGCATTAAAACCATTTCCCAGTATTCCATTGAAATATCATTTCACTAATCTTTTAAAACATTATCATACCCTTAAAACATGCACATAACATCTTTAAAACCTGCATATTAAACCATATGCAACATGTATCATTAACCAACAGCAAGTCCCATTGCTCAACCTCAATTTAAGCTTTCCCATGCATAACAACCATATGCAAAGCTTAAAGAGTAAACATGTATAAATCGCATTATACAACATAAACTTTTCAATGACACATCAACAACTATATTGGCTCACAAATGATCATTAACCAAGTTCCTTTACCAAAATAGTTCATCGCATACATGAATTCAACAAGTTTGTACCCAACACTTCAAGCCATTTCAACTGGAATAGTGATACAATCACAATCGCGGTACTTAAACAACCGGGTACCCTTTCAACCCACGGGACACCAACCCCTTTTCTCGGTTATGCGCTTAATCCACCAACGGGAGTATGCAGTACTGTAAAACCCCTCTACCGTTAGGGTACTTGGATGGAGTTTTCAGTACACAGATCTAAACCACTCAACATCCAAGGTGACTTATTATAGTGCACTATCAATCCTATGGTCGGCCAACTATATCTGATAACAATTTTAAAACCACATCACTTGCCAATATAATTAACCATTTACCATTACCTCACTATTTTCAACAAGCATTAACCAAACCAAATTTCCAAAGCAACAATCATGCTTTAAAACTCAAGTATAAACCATATACATATAAGGATCACTTACCGTGTGCATCCTTCAGCAATTCAAGCTTAAAAATAGTATCTCAAATACTTTAAAACATGTTTAAATAGTAGGCTCGATGTAAAATAAAACAAGTGCATAAAAACCATTTCACACTAGCACAACCGAGAGAGAAAAACCACATTTACTTACTTCTGAGTTTAAACCAGCATATAAAGCTAAGTTTAAACTCCCATAAACCACCTTTATAACATTCCAAAGCTGGAATCCATATTCTCACTCACTGATACGCGAAACCTCGATTTGCCAACGCGAAATCAAGCGTCCGAAGCCTCCAAAACTTCATCGATCACTTCTGGATCAACCTCCCCTATTTTGACCACATTATAACAGAGTATTAATGCATCTCAATGCATTCAAAACACTACAACAACAAATCCTCACGGACTTCCACAATCCTCTCAAAATTACCTAACCACAACAACTGAAATCATCATCTAATCCCTTCCAAACACAACCCAGCCAAAACCTAACAATCTAATACTTCCATAATCATCAATTAACACTCAAAAATATGATTAACACATCCAAATACTTCCAGCATTTGAATAGCCACTACAACTCCACAAAAATACCAATCTAACAACCTAAACAACTAGGGATTCAAGAGTTTCGGGATTCTATTGTTAAAATCAACTTATCAACATAACAATACATCCAAAATATGATTAAAATCAATCTTTATCACTGGAAAATAGATCCAATATGGTCTCTCACTATTTCATCAAAATCACTCAATTACATCAATTAATTCAATATAAAAGTATAAAATTAGATTATAAACCATAAATCAAGGATCAAATACTTGGGAATGTCAATAAAGAACCACTCAATAGAGGAGACCATGGACCTTACCCCTATTGTGTGATTTCTCCTTCAATTGGCTTGTTTAAGGCGAAGAAAACATAAGATTTCAATGAGGTTTTGTAAATCAATGTTAAAGAATCAATTACAAATCATTAAAATGAGTAAAATGATCTCTCACCTCTGATTTTTGATGAAATATTGAGTGTTTGGTAGAAGAAAAGTGGAGAGAAAAGTTACATCAATTTTCTTGAAAATGATAACAAACTTTTTAACAACCAAATCCCTTTTAATCAACCTTTAAAGCATATTTTAAAAAGTCTTAATTGATAAGATAAATCACCAGCAAAAACTTGGTAAAATAGCCCCTTAAGGATTCTAAGAGTTTGATCCTTTTCATTTTAGTCACCTTTAAAAACAGTTTTCAAAAACTGCATTTTGGTCACTAACCAAAATGTCATACTTCCAAAATCCCATTTTCCAAAATTGTTTTCACCAATATTAATCATTTATTAAAATATGATTTTTAGTCATTTTTTCCACATTTTTATCTTACCGAAAAATATTTACTCTCAAATCTGACTCGAATCCCTAACTCGTTCCACTAGACCGTCTAACCAAACCACAAAACCGCTAGGCCCAAAAATGGGGCGTTACACGGGGTTAGCCCAACAAGTTATTTCTTTAAAAAATTCAAAGAAAATAGTTGAAAACATATATAAGCATTTTAAATCTTTACAAAGGAGCTCTACTTTGATTTAAAACATTTTATACATTCGACTTGACTAATACAATTTGATAATATATGTAACGCCTCATTCTCATATTTGATTACCGAATGTGAGTCAGAGATGTCACAAAAATAACATGATTTTTATTAAAAAATTCCATAAATTAAAAACCTTTGAAAATATTTATATCGACTAATACACAATATCGAAGCTCCTTTACTTAAAAAAATAATTTTGGCTGTTCAAAAAATATCAGACGTGGAACTAAAATAGACAAATTAATCCCATTTATACATGCCACTAAAATAAATTAAAAACTTCAAGTAGGATGTCATTACTGTGGTAGCGTGATGAAAATTTCTGAACTTGATACAACTCGTTGCTTCGTCCAACAATTCAAACTACCTATGTGTGCACAATTAACACACGCTAAGTACGAACTTAGTGAGGCAATAAACAAAGTTAATAACAATAATTTAAACTTATTTGACTTCATGACGATGTTTATATAACATGATATATGCCAATGCATCAACTTTCACATTGCATTAGTAATGATTTACTATATGCCAATGTCATAAGACTTTCATGCTTGTCCATTTGTCATAATATGCCATATATGCATAAATGCATCATGATCACTAGATACGTATTACCATCATGTTAATCATATATTAACATAATATAAACCGGATATAAATTTCTTACCAATATACTTGCTATAATACCCCCAAATTTTACTAAGTTGACTAAGGATCATTTAGTAATAAGATAATAGCTTAAAAGTTATCTTTGTGACTAAAATGACAAAAATGCAAAAGTTAGGATTTCTTCGATTATAGGTTATGGAAAAAGAATTTTTGAGATTTAAAAGCATCAGATGATAGAGGGCAAGTTAATTAGGGTACTTGCAAAGTTTGGTCGAAATTCGAGGAAAATTGGAATGGGAATTGAAGTTTAAAATTTAGTGACCAAATTGTTAAGCAATCAAAACTTGTGTGGTACAAGGGTAAATATGAAAAGCTGAAGGACTAAAGTTGTAATTTCTCAAAAATTAGGGGTATTCATTTCATAAATAGATATATCACCTAAGCGTGTGGATCAAATGTGGAATTTTGGTTTGAATCGATATTTCGATTGTTGGGAAATCGCAGTCAAAGTTTAAGTGGAATTCGGGTATCCGGATCGAACTGGAAAATCATGAAATTTTACTATATGATAGAAGAAGGATATAAAAAATCATTCCCAAGTTTTGGAAATATTTTTAGTTCGATTCAGGATGAATCCTATGATTTATTTTGATTAAGGAATTTATTTAGTAGCCGATAAAATTGTCAATAATTATCGGTAAATTGGATCAAGCTAAAATTTTAGAGATAGTTCCATGGATCTTAGAAGAGTCATTAAATAATATTTTATGACTATTTGGATATTAAAAAGATTAGGAAAATTTTAAATTGATTGAAATGACATAGAATGGCAATTTTGTGAATAAGTTGATCGATAAAGGGCATTTTGGTCATTTTGCCCAAAAGGGACATGAAGGAATTTTGAGATTTCTTTTATTGATGAATAATGGCTGATTAGAATCCAACTAAGTCTAGTTGGAATGTTACAAAATGGCAAATTAGAAATATAGATCGAGTTGGAGGGTATTTTTTGAAAGTGAAATTTATTAAATTAAAAATTCAGTTTTTAGAATACAAGTGGCATAAATACATGAAAATATGAAGGAATTATCAGAAAATTACTTTCCAAAACCGTGGTGAAGAGTAAAAAGAAGAAGGAAATTTTCCAAGCTTGATTTAAGCCTCGAATCTCAGTTTTAAGGTAATCCATCGAACTACAAAGTTGTTCTATTTTTTGTGTAACTCCCTTAATGTATATTAAATATTCGAATACACATTAAAGATATTACTAACTGATTTTACACTAATTTTCAGACTTGTAAATTCTTTTTTTTCTATGCAAAACTAATTTGATTAAACAACCCTTTCATGGTTTTCATTAAATTACAAATCTGTCTAGAGTCACCTAGTTTCAACCCTGAATTTGTTTATAAAATACTTTAAGCATTTATTAAAATGAAAATATAATTCAGGGTGAAAACTATGTGTGCTGTCTAGACCTTTCTTTGATTTTAAAATCGCTACGCGATAATCAACCAACTAAGTTTAAAATCATTTGAAGCATCTTTTCTAAAATTCCTAATTTCTCAAACTTAGTCATATTTCTAGATCATATATTCACATTAACTTATAAGCAGTGTACAAAAATTTAGACATACAAAATAGCTACTTATTCAAATTCTATACATGCCCCACTAGACTAGGATGAGGTGATACTTACTGATAATACAGGCTAACTTGATTCAATGATGTGCAGCTCCTCCTTTGCTATCTAGATTGAAGTACCTACGTGTGATAAAAAACACACGTTAAGTATAACTTAATGAGGCATAATCATAATAATGTAAAACAATTATTTTAAATAACACAGCTCTGCAAATTGGCAAACGATTTCCAATTGCAGTTGATAACATTTTAATCATGTATAGAACTACCTTGCATGTATAATTTATTTAACCAATATAATATTCAAATCGTAGGATTCCATCTATCTTATCAGTCTTGTGTACATTAAGCTTTTTAGCTTAACTAATTGCATACATGCATTTCAAGTATTATAGCCAAAGTATAAAATCATGCCATCTGTAATGCATGAATAATCATATATCATGACTATCTTCAAAATCATGTCATCATTGTTCTATGTTCATCATATATTCATACGCCTTATAATTTCTTTGACATAAACATGCTTCCAATGTGATTCATATCATATATCAGTTCTGTCACAACATCATGATATCAATGGTTCATGATCATTAAGTAGTCATGATTGCAGCACACAATCATTTGCATATCATATTTTGTGTCATGATCATACTTTCATCATGCAATCATTTCCTTTATCATATACTGTATCATGGTCACACTTTCATCATTCAATCATTTGCATATCATATCCTTTATCATAGTCACACTTTCATTCATGCAATCATTGTATATCATTTCCTTTATCATAGTCATACTTTCATTCATGCAATTATTGTATATCATTTCCTTTATCATAGTCCAAAGTGTATTATATGAGACCAAGGTACGCGAGTCATCATGATACCGTAGTGTCTACGATGTCTAGCGTCTGCATCACCGAAGCGACTGAGATGAGTACGTACTTGAGGACGCCCTTTGCTCTTCGCACAACACCTTAGTGTCTATCTGAGCACCGAAGTACCTATATTATTGTAGCACTATAGTGCCTAGATTGTCTCAGCACCGTAATGGCTACATTGTCTTAGCACCGTAGTGCCTACATTATCTCAGCACCGTAGTGCCTACATTGTCTCAGCGCCGTAGTGCCTACATTATCTCACCAGTACTTGGGCATAACAATATAATACTTTCACCTTCACTATCCAATTCATCAATACTATCAACCATAATTCGATAATGGACATTTCATACCCAAAATTTGTAATCCTATTTATCTTAGATAAATTATTATGCTAAATCCATGTATCACATATGCTATTTAATATTTCTTTGATCAACATACATTTTAATTATTATCAAAGTTGACTGATTGCAAGTCTTCTTCACATGATATATATATAAACAAATAAAAATGCATTCATTCATCTTGCATATATAATAAATAAATAAAATACAATCACCTGGACCATTTATTAGCATGCCTCACTAAATTCTACTCAATTCTTTCCTTCATAGTACCTCGAATCTTCTTTTATTCGGATTTGATTTCATTGGCCACATAAATATAAACAAACATTTGTTAGATTAATTTCTAACAATGTTTCAATCAAGCTATCTAATCATTTAACATAAAATGTTCCTTAATTAACTTCTAATTTATGCTAGCTTCTTCTTATTTTTTTCTACTTGTCAATTTAGTCCCATTACTTACTTCAAACCACCAATTCATCACCCTCTTCATCAAATAGTTATTCAAAATAATTCTCTCAAATTTTCTTTCTTTGCCAAATAGTCAATAAAATGCAAAGGTAAGGATTCAAACTTCTTAACTTTGCAATTTAGTCCTCAAATCAACATTACTACCTTAATTATATTATTTTATCTAAAAAATCAGATTTATTCCCCATCCAAGAATTCATTTTCCTATTTGGTCTCTTGATTTTGACAAATTGTCAAAATGGTCACTAATTCGATTCAACATCGGTTTAGCATCCTAACATTAGTTTCACATCTCCAACATCATTAATTACATAAATACACTCCAATTTCATAAAATTCAGATTCAGTCCCTTAACTTTGAAGCTTGCCGAATTGGTCCCAATGTATTCTAATTTTTAATTCTAACTTCGTACAACGTATTCGATTCATAAAATCTCATAATCAAAATTTTCATAAAATTTTACCATTATTCTTCCATGTGGCCGAATTGGTCACTTGGCTTCTCTAGGCTCATTTTTCATTCAAACAACATTCTAACATGCTTAAAAAATTTTCCAACATATATTTTACATTTCTAAGAATTAACATTTAAATCCCCAATTTATTTCTACATACCAAATTTGGGAGTCTAAACTTTTCAAGGACTTTATTTTAGTCCAAATGCCATAATCAAGCTTCCAAATTCAAAATCTCTTCAAATCCATCGCTATGATAATTTTCACAATATTTTCCCTAATTTACCCAGCATGCCAAAATAGTCACTTAGAAAAGTTGTTGAGAATTTTCCATTCTAACATCAAAATCAAGCTTCTAATATCATCAATCATTCATTTTCATCAACAACTTCAAAACCCTAAATAAAACCCCAAATTCTAGGGTTAGGGTTTTAATCCTTTAACATGAAATTAATCACAATCCAAACTTGATTTCATCTCTACAAGACTAAATTTGCATAGTTCAAGCTTCAATCTAAACATAGAACATGAAACCCTATTTTCTCTCTCTTCAAGAACATAATCGAATCTTCATAAGTCTTGATAAAATTACTATCAAATGAAAGAGAATTGAAAATGGATCAACTTTCTATCAAAAACATAACTTGAATCATGTTCGGGAGCTTTCAAAATGCCTAGGAAAAATTTGTGTATTTTCCCCCCATTTTTCTCTATTATTTCGAATTGAAGATGAGAAAGATGAACATTTTTGTTCATCTTTTTTTAATTTATGCCACATGTAATAATAAATTGATTTTTTTATTCAATTTAGTTCTTTTTACAAAATTAACCTCCAACTGAATCATAATTTACAAGTTACCATTCTAGTTCAATTCCAACCAAATTCCATTCAACTCTAACCAAGCTAGAGTAATGCTTCCACATGAGAAATTACCATATTACCCATGATACTTTCAAAATATTTCAAAACTGCCATTGTGACCAAATTACCAAAACTTGTCACTTAAATCACTAGTTTTGCCATTTTGTAAAAATCCAACTATTCTAGTTAGATCACAATCCACAAATTAATAATTTATTCATAAAAAAATACTTTATGAATTTTCCGTGACTTATGGTGCAGCCTCTGAAATTTTGATTTGATCTGATTTCCAGATATTCACTTACTACTTCTTCTGCAATTCCCCTTCACCGGGCTATCAAATAAGTTTTAAAAATTCCTTATTTCCATATCTGAAAAATAAATAATATTATCAAATAAAATATTCCATATTTATGAAGTCAAACTTAAAATTTTGACTCGGTCCAATATACTGATAATTTTACCTGAAATCTTTATCAGATAAAAATTCTCTTAATAATTCTTTATCAGATATCCATACAAATAATATTAACTCGAACTGATTCCTTTTTATCAGCCTCAAGTACTGACATAAGACCTTCCCAATAGGCCACCCATCCTATGCCTTGAGCACGCTTAACTTTCCAGTTCAGTCGAAATTCAGTATCTTATACTGCATTTTAATTCTCGGGATCTACATCAGTTTTTCTCCATGATCTGTTTAATCTATGTATAGGATAAAATAATTACTGATAAATTCTCCAACGATTCATAAAATAATATGTTATAACTCCTCCAAAGTCTATGGAATCATCTCCGAAATTTTAGCTTGATCCTATTTACCGATAAATGCCGAGAATTTTATCGGTTACTAATTAAATTCCTTAATCAAAATAATTATAGGATTCATCCTGAATCGAACTAAAATATTTCCAAAACTTGAAAATTACTTTTATAACCTTTCTCCATCATATGGTAAAATTTCATAATTTTTCAGTTCGATTCGGTTATCCGAATTCCACTTAAACTTTGACTACGATTTCCCAATAATCGAAATATCAAATCAATCAAGTAATTCCTCATTCGATCCACACCAATAGGTGCTCTATCTATTTATGAAATAAAACACCTAACTTTTGGGAAATTACAACTTTGGTCCTTCAACTTGTACCACCCAAGTTTTAAAAACTTATCATTTTGGTCACTAAAGTGTAACCTTGAATTCCTATTCAAATTTTTCTTGGATTTTAAATAAATTTTTTTAGTATCCTATTTGACTCGTTTTCTATCACGTGACACCTTAAAACCTCAGAAATTTCTTTTCTACAATCCATAATTGAGAAAATCCTAACTTTTACATTTTTGTCATTTTAGTCACTAAGTAAGCTTTTAAGCTATTATCTTAGCACTAAATGACCCTTAAATAGTACTATAAATTTTGGTGTATTACAATTCCCTCCCCTTAAGAAAATCCATCCTCAAATTTCAAAACGTACATGGTTCAAAAAGTTGCAGATACTGCTCTTTCGTTTTCTTCTAGATTTCTCAAGTAGCTACTTCTACTTTATAATTCCTTTAACTAATTTTTACCAATGAAATTTTCTTATTCATTATTCTTTTTAATTCCATATGCTAATATTTTCATCGGTTCTTCTTCATTTCACCATGGACCGGTCCAAGTAGGGTTGAAACACTCTATTTATCAGATCCTTATATGCGGCGGGGCATTTGTAAGTTCAGACGTCATCACTAAGAACTCGTAGTGTCCATAACAAGTCCTGGGTGCTGTCAAAAAAATCCCAAAATCCTTGGTAACAGATTATTTATTCTTTATTGTTACCCTATTTTACTGTCGATGATCTATACTTAATCGTAAAGAATCATCTTTCTTCTTTACGAATAATTCTGGAGCAATTTTTAGTAACTCACTTGATCAAATATAAGTCCAATCTAATAGCTCTTGTAGTTGAGTTTTCAGCTCCTCTAACTTGATTGGTGCCATTCTATAAAGTGCTATCTATAACTTCTTTGTTCTCGAATTTAACATCAATATCGAATTGTACCTCTTTATTTGGAGGTAATCTTAGTAATTCATCTGAAAACACATTTGGAAATTCCCTTACAATCGAAATATCCTATATCTTCTTATAATTACTGTATCGGTTCTCTATTATATAGATAACTCATTCTAAATAGGATTTAACTATCATATTTATTTCACTGTGTTGTATCGACTATGGGTCTTTTCCTAACCCTCAAAATTCGTCAAATGACAAAATCTAACAATATCTTATTTTTTATATAACCATTAGAGTCTCATTTATACTATTGAGGAGCTACATCAAGTTATGCAAGCAATACATCAGTAACATCACATACTAGGGGCATGTACACTTTAGCAAAATCATATTGGACTCAGTTTAACCTCCAGAATTGGCTAAACCTTTGCTCTGATACAACTAAATGTAACTCTCTTAACGTATATTCGATATTCAAATACACATTAAAGATGTTACTAACTGATTTTACACTAATTTTCAGACTTGTAAATTCTTTTTTTCTATGCAAAACTAATTTGATTAAACAACCCTTTCACGATTTTCACTAAATTACAAATTTGTCTAGAGTCACTAGTTTCGACCCTGAATTTGTTTATAAATAATTTAAACAGTTATTAAAATGAAAATATAATTCAAGGTGAAAACTATTTGTGCTTTCTAGACCCTTCCTTGATTTTAAAACCACTACGCGATAATCAACCAACTAAGTTTAAAATCATTTGAAGCATATTTTTCTAATATTCTTAATTTCTCAAACTTAGTCATATTTCTAGATCGTATATTCACATTAACTTATAAGCAGCGTACAAAAATTTAGACATACAAAATAGCTACTTATTTATATTCTATACATGCCCCACTAGACTAGGACATGGTGATACTTACTGAATATACAGGCTAACTTGATTCAATGATGTACAGCTCCTCCTTTGCTATCTAGTCTGAAGTACATATGTGTGATACGAAGCACATGTTAAGTATAACTTAATGAGGCATAATCATAATAATGTAAAACAATGATTATAAATAACACAGCTCTGCAAATTGGCAAACGATTTCCAATTGCATTTGATAGCATTTTAATCATGTATACAACTACCTTGCATGTATAATTTAGTTAACCAATATAATATTCAAATCGTAGGATTTCATCTATCTTATCAGTCTTGTGTACATTAAGCTTTTTAGCTTAACTAATTGCATACATATATTTCAAGTATTAAAGACAAAGTATAAAATCATGCCATCTGTAATGTAGGAATAATCATATATCATGACTATCTTCAGAATCATGTCATCATTGTTCTATGTTCATCAGATATTCATATGCCTTACAATTTCTTTAACATAAACATGCTTCCAATGTGATTCATATCATCTATTAATTTTGTCACAAAATCATGATATCAATGGTTCATGATCATCAAGTAGTCATGCTTTCAGCACGTAATCATTTGCATATCATATTCTATGTCATGATCATACTTTCATCATGCAATCATTTCCTTTATCATATTCTGTATCATGGTCACACTTTCATCATGCAATCATTTGCATATCATAGTCACACTTTCATTCATGCAATCATTGTATATCATTTCCTTTATCATAGTCATACTTTCATTCATGCAATTATTGTATATCATTTCCTTTATCATAGTCCAAAGTTTATTATATGAGACCAAGGTACGCGAGTCATCACGATATCGTAGTGTCTACGACGTCGTAGCGTCTGCATCGCCGAAGTGACTGAGATGGGTATGTACTTGAGGACGCTCTTTGCTCCTCGCACAACACCGTAGTGTCTATCTCAGCACCAAAGTACCTATATTATTTCAGCACTGTAGTGCCTAGATTATCTCAGCACCGTAATGCCTAGATTGTCTCAGCACCATAGTTCCTGCATTGTCTCAGTACCGTAGTGCCTACATTATCTCAGCACCGTAGTGTCTAAATTGTCTCAGCTCTGTAGTGCCTACATTATCTCACTAGTACTTGGGCATAACAATATAATAGTTTCACCTTCAATATCCAATTCATCAATACTATCAACCTTAATTCGATAATGGACATTTCATACCCAAAATCTATAATCCGATTTATCTTAGATAAATTATTATGCTAAATCCATGTATCACATATGCTATTTAATATTTCTTTGATCAACATACATTTTCATTATTATCAAAGTTGACTGATTGTAATTCTTCTTCACATCACATATATATATATATATATAAACAGATAAAAATGCATTCATTCATCTCGCATATATAATAAATAAATAAAAATACACTCACTTGGACCATTTATTAGCATGCCTCACTAAATTCTACTCGATCCTTTCCTTCGTAGTACCTCGAATCTTCTTTGATTCGGATTTGATTTCATTGGCCACATAAATATAAACCAACATTTGTTAGATTCATTTCTAACAATGTTTCAATCAAGCTATCTAATCATTTAGCATAAAATTTTCCATAATTAACTTCTAATTTTTACTAACTTCTTCTTATTTTTTTCTACTTGTCAATTTAGTCCCATTACTTACTTCAAACCACCAATTCATCATCCTCTTTATCAAATAGTTATTCAAAATAATTCTCTCAAATTTTCTTTCTTTGCCAAAATAGTCACTAAAATGCAAAGGTGAGGATTTAAACTTCTTAACTTTGCAATTTAGTCCTCAAATGAACATTACTACCTTAATTCTATTATTTTATCTAAAAAATCAGATTTAATCCCCATCCAAGAATTCATTTTCCTATTTGGTCTCTTGATTTTGACAAATTGTCAAAATGGTCACTAATTCGATTCAACATCGATTTAGCATTCTAACATCAATTTCACATCTCCAACATCATTAATTACATAAATACACTCCAATTTCATAAAATTCAGATTCGGTCCCTTAACTTTGAAACTTGCCGAATTGGTCCATATGTATTCTAATTTTTAATTCTAACTTCATACAACATATTCGATTCATAAAATCGCATAATTAAAATTTTCATAAAATTTTCCCATTATTCTTCCATGTGGCCGAATTGGTCACTTGGGTTCTCTAGGCTCATTTTTCATCCAAACAACATTCTAGCATGCTTAAATAAATTTTCCAACATATATTCTTCATTTCCAAGAATTGACATTTAAATCCCCAATTTATTCCTACTTGCCAAATTTGGGTGTCTAAACTTTTCAAGGACTTTATTTTAGTCCAAATGCCATAATCAAGCTTCTAAATTCATAATCTCTTCAAATCCATCGCTAGGATAATTTTCACAATATTTTCCCTATTTTACCCAGCATGCCAAAATAGTCACTTAGAAATCTAGTTGAGAATTTTCCATTCTAACATCAAAATCAAGCTTCTAATATCGCCAATCTTTCATTTTCATCATCAATTTCAAAACCCTAAATAAAATATCAAATTCTAGGGTTAGGGTTTTTAATCCTTAAACATGAAATTAATCACAATCTAAACTTGATTTCATCTCTACAACACTAAATTTGCATAGTTCAAGCTTCAATCTAAACATAGAACATGAAACACTATTTTCTCTCTCTTCAAGAACATAATCAAATCTTCACAACTCTTGATAAAATTACTATCAAATGAAAGATAACTGAAAATAGATCAACTTTATATCAAAACATACCTTGAATCTTGTTCGGGAGTCTTCAAAATGCCTAGGAGGAAGATGAACATTTTTCTCTATTATTTCGAATTGAAGAGGAGGAAGATGAACATTTTTCTTCATCTTTTTTTAATTTATGCAACATGTAATAATAAATTGATTTTTTTAATTCAATTTAGTCATTTTTCCAACATTAACCTCCAACTGAATCATAATTTACAAGTTACTACTCTAGTTCAATTCCAGCCAAATTCCATTAAACTCTAACCAAACTATAGTAATGCTTTCACATGAGAAATTACCATATTGCCCATTATACTTTCAAAATTGCCATTGTGACCAAATTACCAAAACTAGTCACTTAAATCACTAATTTTGCCATTTTGTAAAAATCCAACTATTCTAGTTAGATCACAATCCACCAATTAATAATTTATTCATAAAACAATATTTTATGAATTTTCCGTGACTTATGGTGCAGCCTCTAAAATTTTGATTCGATCCAATTTCCCGAAATTCACTTACTACTTCTTCTGTGATTCCCCTTCACCGGGCTATCAAATAAGTTCTAGAAAATTCCTTATTTCCATATCCGAAAAATAAATAATATTATCAAATAAAATATTTCATATTTATGAAGTCAAACTTAAAATTTTGATTCAGTCCAATATACTGATAATTTTACCTGAAATCTTTATCGGATAAAAATTCTCTTAATAATTCTTTATCAGATATCCATACGAATAATATTAACTCGAACTGATTCCTTTTTATCAGTCTCAAGTACTGACATAAGACCTTCCCAATAGGCCACACATCCTATGCCTTGAGCACGCTTAACTTTGCAGTTCAGCCGAAATTCGATGTTTTATACTGCATTTTTATTCCCGGGATCTACATCAGATTTTTCTCCATGATCTATTTAATCTATGTATAGGATAAAATAATTAACGATAAATTCTCCAAATATTCATAAAATAATATGTTATAACTCTTCCAAAGTCTATGGAATCATCTCCGAAATTTTAGCTTGATCATATTTACCGATAAATGCCGAGAATTTTATCGGTTACTAATTAAATTCCTTAATCAAAATAATTATAGGATTCATCCTGAATCAAACTAAAATATTTCCAACACTTGAAAATAACTTTTATAACCTTTCTCTATCATATGGTAAAATTTCATAATTTTTCAGTTTGATCCAGGTATCTGAATTCCGTTTAAACTTTGACTGCGATTTCCCTATAATTGAAATATCGAATCAAACCAATAATTCCTCATTCGATCCACACCAATATGAGGAAGAAATTAGGGTTCATGAACAAAATTGGGGCTTTTGAAATTTTATGATTCCATGGTTTAATTTAAGTTGGAATCAAGTTTATATGATGTTAAAATCATGTTATTGAGTTAAGATTTAAACCCTATATATTTTGGTTTGTATGGAGAAGATTGGAGTTTATGGATTTAAGTCTATCTTAGGGTTTGTGATGTTGGATTAATGATCTAGTAAGCTTGATTTGTTGTTTGGAAGCAAAACCCTAAGTTAAACATATAGGGACCAATTCGGCAAGCTTCAAAGTTAAGACACCGAATCTGAATTTTACGAAATTTGAGTGTATTTATGTAATTAATGATGTTGGAGATGTGAAATTGATGTTAGAATGCTAAACTGATGTTGAATCGAATTAATGACCATTTTGACAATTTGTCAAATCAAGTAACCAAATAGGAAATGAATTATTGGATGGGGATTAAATCTGATTTTTTAGTTAAAATAATAGAATTAAGGTAGTAATGTTGATTTGAGGACTAAATTGCAAAGTTATGATGTTTGAATCCTTACCTTTGCATTTTAGTGACTATTTTGGCGAAGAAAGAAAATTAGAGGGAATTATTTTGAATAATTATTTGAAGAAGAAGATGATGAATTGGTGGTTTGAAGCAAGTGATGGGAATAAATTTACAAGTAGAAAAATAAGAAGAAGTTAGTATAAATTAGAAGTTTATTATGGAAAGCTATATAGAAGATTGAATTTTTGGCAGTGACTTCGAAAATTCACCATAAATTATAAAAAAATGTTTAGATGATGAATTTTATATCAATGTAAAGATTTGTTCATCTAGTTTCATTTCCAGCAAACGTAAATGGATTTCGAGTTCCGAGTTAAAAGATATGAATTTTTAATCGAATGAATGTCAAAAAATTTACAAAGTAGTTTCTGTCAGGACAGCTTTGTGACGGGAGTTTGAAGAATTTTCATAATTTTTGTAGATTTTATTAATTTAGGTGGCGTATATCGTTAGAATCATTATCGAATCTAGTTCTTACAGTATGAAGGATATTAAGATCCAATGTGTATTTTGATATTTAGAAGTAAAACTCTGAGGGTAGGACAAGTTGCCAAAAAATAGAATTTGATACATGTTGTATCTAAATGTTTGATAACAAGCTCGGAAGAATTATTGGAAGTTTGAAATGGTCATTAAGGACCAAAATGAATTTTTGACAGTATAAGGAAGGAAGGAAAATTATGGAAACTTTTATGTTAAATGATTAGATAACTTGATTGAAATATTCTTAGAAGTGAATTTAAAAAATATTTGTTTATATTCATGTGGTTAATGAAGTCAAATCCGAATCAAAAGAAGATTCGAGGGACTGTGAATGATTGCAAGTCTATGTAATATGAATGATTGCATTATATATATTTATGCAATGTTGATAAATAGGACGATTTGCGATGAACTGACCTTGATATTAATGAAAATGTATGTTGATCAAAGTTATGTAAATGGCATGAAGTATTAAGTGGCATATGTGATACGTTGATATGGCATAATGATTTATCTAAGATAACTCAAATTTTAGATATTTGGATATGAACTGCCCATTATAGAATTATGGATTATGGTATCGAAGATTGGATATTGAATATGAAAGTATTATATTGTTATGCCCAATTACTAGTGTGTAATATCCCAAAATTTTGGTTAGTGACCAAAATGTAAATTTTGAATGTTTAGGGGTTAAAGTGTAAACTTTGGAAAAGTTTAGGGACCAAAGTGTAATTTTTAAAAGTTGTGTATTTTAACCCCGTAAATGAATAGTTTACCCCCAAGAACGACGTTTTCGTGTTACTCAATTTTTTTGTACGGAGTTTGTATTAATGGCTATAAAGCGATAAAGCTCAGAAAAATATTCGGATAATCGAATCGAATCGAATATCCATGATATTTTGAAGGATGATCAAACAGGGTTGAATTTGTCATTTTACATGTCTAAGATATTTTCTTTGTGTTGGAAGAATATGAACCCTTGGATTTAAGTTGATTTTCCATGCTAAATATAAGCCATTGGATGAAAAATGGCAAGATCATAATTTTGGAAAATCATAAGATCAAAGTTAGTAAACTACTAACTCGAGATTTAAATTTAGGTAATTTGATGAAGGATGATGATACGAGGAATATTATGGAAATATAGAATTTCCGGAATAGATCCGATAGCTTGGTAAAGGTAAAATCGTAATAGAAGTAATTTGTGAATATCAGGAAATCAGGTTGAATTGAAATTTTAGAGACTGTTCCATAATCCATGGAAAATCATAAAATGATATTTATGGAATGGTGGCCGGTTGAGGAGGAACTAATTTAGTTATATTTTAATGGAATGGCAATTTTGAAACAAACTAGTAAATAAAGACTAGTTGGAGGGCAAATTGGACATTTGGCAAGGATGGAAATTTTAAAATATTTGAAGTTACAAGGGATATTTTTAGAACAAGAAATATGAAGATTAAATCTTGGCCTTTGATTGATGATAAAATCAATCTCAACCGTTGGATAAAAGGGTACTTTTGTAATTTCCATACTTGAATGAATTTAAAATTCATTTATATAATACAAGTGGCATAATTGGAGGAATTGAAAATTAAAAGGCAAAAAGATGAAGCCTTCTTCATCTTTAACATTTTCAAAAATATGGGGGAAAAGGGAGAAAATTTTCCAAGCTCGATTCAAGCCCCAAAACTCGATTTTTAGGTAATCTTTCAAACTGCAAAGTTGTTCTACTCTTCAAGCTCTATCTTTTGATGTACTTAATTCATGGAATACATTCTTGATTGATGAGAATTTTACATGAGAAGGAAATTAGGGTTTATGAATAAAATTGGGGCTTTTGAGATTTTATGATTCCATAGTTGAATTTAAGTTGGGATCAAGCTTATATGATGTTAAAATCATGTTATTGAGTTAGGATTTAAACGCTACATATTTTGGTTTCTATGGAGAAGATTAAGATTTATGTATTTAAGTCTAACTTAGGCTTTGTGATGTTGGATTAATGATCTAGTAAGCTTGATTTGTTGTTTGGAAGCAAAACCCTAAGTTAAATATATAGGGACCAATTCGGCAAGCTTCAAAGTTAAGTGATCAAATCTGAATTTTATGAATGTAGAGTGTATTTATGTAATTAATGATGTTGGAGATGTGAAATTGATGTTAGAATGCTAAACCGAGTTGAATGGAATTAGGGACCATTTTGACAAATTGTCAAAATCAACTGACCAAATAGGAAATGAATTCTTGGATGGGGATTAAATCTGATTTTCAGTTAAAATAATATAATTAAGGTAGTAGTGTTGATTTGAGGACTAAATTGTAAAGTTAAGAAGTTTGAATTCTTACCTTTGCATTTTAGTGACTTTTTTGGGCAAAGAAAGAAAATTAGAGGGAATTATTTTGAATAATTATTTGATGAAGAAGAATATGAATTGGTGATTTGAAGCAAGTGATGGGACTAAATTGATAAGTAAAAAAATAAGAAGAAGTTAGTAGAAATTAGAAGTTTATTATGGAAAGCTACGTAGAAGATTGAATTTTGGCAGTGAATTCGAAAATTCACCATAAATTCTAAAAAAATGGTTAGATGATGAATTTTATACCGTTGTAAAGATTTGTTCGTCTACTTTCATTTCCAACAAACGAAAATTGATTTCGAGTTCCGAGTTAAAAGATATGAATTTTTAATCGAATGAAGGTCAGAAAATTTTTAGAGCAGATTCTGTAAGGACAGATCTGTGACGGGAGTTTGAAGAATTTTCATAATTTTTGTAGATTTTATTCATTTATGTAGCTTATACCGTTAGAACTGTTATTGAATCTAGTTTTTCCAGTATAAAGGAAATTAAGATCCGGTATGTATTCTGCCCGGTATAAGCAAATCTTTGAAGGTAGCGCAAGTTGTCAGAAAATGGAATTTGAAACATTTTGTATTTAAATGTGAGTTAGCAAGCTCGGAAGAATTATTGGAAGTTCAAATTGGTCACTAGGGACCATAATGAGTTTTTGAAAAATACAAGGAAGAAAGGAAAAATATTTAGAAATTTTATATTCGAATGATTATATTAGACAACATGTTTAAGGTATTGTTAGATTTGAATCTAACAAATATTTTTATCTTTTTCACGTGATTAATGAAGTCTAGTCCGAATCAAAGAAGGTTTGAGGTTTTATAAAGGAAAGGATCGAGTATAATTTAGTGAGGCATGCTAATAAATGGCCCAGGTGAGTGCAATGCATACATAACATAATACATGGATGTTTTATACATCAACGATAAGACTTGCGATAAGTCTATCGGGTTTCTATATTGGCATGATATTTATGTCATTGATCATATATTTGACATATTTTAAATATGTCAAAGGTTGAAAAGAAATGCATTGATCACTAGTTATTGATGATGGTATGCTATGAATGTTATTTCGGGTATGAACTGCCCAATGTTCAATTATATTGATATACAATGCCATGGATGGAATAAATACGGAAAGTATGCACAAATAAGTCAATTGAGGGACAAGATATAGTTGGCATGCCATAGAGTCCAGCAGCACGCTGCATAATCGGGAATTTGGGATAGCACTATAGTGTACCGAAAGGTCACTTAGTATATGGTTAGCACAATCTTATAAATATGCGGGAAGCACTTCGGTGCATATTTGACTCGTGTATCCAGAGTCCTCATAGGTCTATATTTGGGCCATAAATTCGGGTTATAAATTCGGGTTATAAATTCGGGCTATAAAACCGGGCTATGAAATCGGGTTATGAAATCGGTAAATATTTGATAAACGGGTTAAAGAGTTTATACACTCTTAAAATTATGGCAATTATATCGGTAAGAAATTTATATTCGGTTTATATTATATTGATACGTGATTAGTATGATGGTATACTTATCTAGTGATCATGATGCAATTATGCATATACAGCATATTATGATAACCGGGCAAGCATGAAAATCTTATGACATTGGCATATAGAAAATAATTACTAATGCAATGTGAAAGTTGATGCATTGGCATTTATCATGCTATATAAATGTATCTATGAAGTTAAATAAAATTTAAATTATTGTTATTAACTTCATTTATTACCTCACTAAGTTCGTACTTAGCGTGTGTTTTATTTTACACACGTAGGTAAATCAAGATGAGAGGGAGAAAATCATTGCATCAATATTGGAAAAGTCAACAAGTAATCACAGTAATGACATCCTAATTCAGGTTTGATTATTATAGTGGCATGTATACTTTCTAAACCTATTTGAGTGTGATTAACCTTTAAAGTTCGTTATGGTTTCAAGATAAGTGGCATTTCTGGAAAGATTCAAGGTTAAGAATAACCTTAAGTGATGAGTTGCATTCTAAGATAATTGATTTATGATTGGAACTCGAACAAATATTTTAAGTCAATTTTAAATAAAGTTAAGCGTTCTTGGGCTAGACAAATTTTAGGATGGTGACCATCGGGAGGTTTTCTAAAAATTTTAAATTACCCTGATTTTTGGATTAAAGAAGTCGTAACATTTCTAACTCGTACCCGATGTACAAACACGAGAAAGGGATGTTAAATTTATTGGTATCAGAGCTACAGGTTTAGCCGGTTTTGGAGATTAAATGAAGTATGGTAAAGGTCAAAAGTGTATACATGCCACTAGGATGTCAGAATTACTAATGATTTTACTTGTTGGAATGGATGCAATTTCTTACTATGATAATAATGTTAATGTGTGAGGGTAAAAGAATCGTGTCAGGTGTTTAGGCGAGTGGATCAATACGAGATTCACAAGCATGATAATGTTAATGATAATATTCTACCCTCAGCTTAGCATGGTGCATAGGCACTAGAGTAACATGATATGTATGTTACGGATTAAGATCTTTTCATCTAGACATTAGATTTGATCATGAATCAGCCTACTTAGGCATCGATAGTAAAATAATTAAGAGTTCTGACATACTAGATTTTCAGAGAAATATTAAGGGAGATCCTATGATTGTTAAATTATGGTTTAAGAATATAAAAGTTATGTTGAAAGAACTCTGTATTGATGATTAGAGGATACTAAAAAAATAAAGTAGTATCTCTTCTAAAAGGATTAGATTTGTATTTGATAAAGTAATGTTACGGTATATACTAAAAAATCTATTAGCTGGAAGTTCTTTCTTTGAGTGTTCCGTAACAAAGTTTATCCTGTAGATGCAACGGAGTTTCTTGCATCTTAATTAGGGCAATTGGATCATTTACGGGTATGAGTGCAAGTTTAATAAACTGAGTTGAATTGCTTCCAAACTGCTTCCTACAGACAGCAGGAGAGTCTGTTATGACAGTTCATAGAGGGCTAGAGGTCTGGTATAAAGAAGTACTGACTGTCATATGTATTTTAAAATTTTATGAAACAGTAAATTATGGAAAATGCAATGCAAATAGTTCAGAATGAGAAGATATCTAAATAGAGGTCATAGTTCGTAAAGAGGAATAGTGAATCGAGATAACCACTTTTAAAAAGCAGTGAGGATTTTCGACAAAAATGCCAAGCTGAATTTATTACATAGTTCCGTTAAGATATTAGGACAAGGAAAATTAAGAACTCCTTGACATATATAATTAATGTTGGAGATTCAAGAAAACCACAAAACCAATCATATGTGTGTGTAATAATGGGCAGCGTGATCATGTAGAGTTTTTATTGGAATTTGTTATCAATATGAAAATGATTCAACTTATGCTATGGATACTGAGCATCAAGGGTAAGATGGGAGAGTATTCTTATTGTTTATGAGTTTTAAATGGGTTGCCCAATAAGAGCTGCCAGGCTTGATGCTAAATTAAGAGGCTAAGTTTAGGATTGAATTTAATCCAATATTGGACTTATATTGATTACACTCTACAGAATGGCTCTCACTAGATTGAGAAAGCTAAAGATGTAGTTGCAAGAGTCATTAGATGAAGGTTTTATACAATTTGGTATATTACTTGAGGAAGCTTTAGTGATGTTAGTTAAAGAAGCAGTAATGTTCCTCTAAGGTTAAATTACGATTATATTATTACCAATAAAGGAAGATGTGATAGTAGCACTAGTATTAGTGCATTATGAATCTAGTAAGGTTTCTACCTTATTCAATAATACGTCCCATAATAGGTTAGGATGTGTAGTGATGTCATAAGGCTAAAACAATTATTGATGTATTTAGCCAAAAGTCACTATTTGCCTTGTAAGCATTAAATGCTTAATTATTTTTGGAGGAAAATAGTGTATCAATTACACAACCTCAGCTCGAGTCTACTATGACAAAACGGATCAAAGATTTATAGATAAAAGATAAGATATGCCTCGAAAGAATTCAATAAGGTGAAAAGGAAAAATTTAAAGATTTTGATGTTAAGTCTAAAGAATGTTCATGTTATCAACGAGTAATTTATATTTTCGAGGATGATGAAAGGAGAACTAAGAGGTGATTGAATCTGATTTGATTCAGTTTAGGATGTGGAGAATCAAGTATGAATGGTTCGAAGTAATTTAGAATTGCTTTAGAATGGTGGATATTATCTGCTGATCTTGAAAGAAAAGATATTTGTATGAAGTTAAGGATAAAAGCATTCCTTAAAAGTTTCACCTTGGAAGAAGGTGTTATAGTTTGGACCAAAAAGGGAAGCTAAATCCGAGATTTTTTGGGTCATATAAGATTTTGAAAAAGGTTGGACTTGTGGCTTATTAGTTAGTTTTATCTTCGGAAATGGACAAGATTCATAATGTATTCCATGTATCGATGCTGAAGAAGTATCGATCAGATCCTTTATATATCATTACCCCATAAGGAATAAAGATTCAACTGGATTTGATTTATGAGAAAGAATTGGTAAATATATTGACACATGGAGTCAAAGAATTAAGAAATAAAATTATTTCACTTGTTAAAGTTCTTTGGCGAAATCATGAAGTCGAAAAAGCGACTTGGGAAAGAGAAAAAGATATGAGAAAACAATTTCCTCAATTTTTGAACCAGGCATGTGTTGAAAATTCGAGGACGAATTTTCTTAAGGGGAGAATTGTAGTATCCAAAAATTTTGGTTAGTGACCAAAATGTAAATTTTGAAAGTTTAGGGGTTAAAGTGTAAACTTCAGAAAAGTTTAGGGACCAAAGTTTAATTTTCAAAAGTTGTGTATTTTAACACGGATTCCCGGTGTGGACTCAAGTAACAATGTTTTACAACGCCGTGAATACCCAACAAGGATGATGCTAGATGCCTCGGAAAACGGCATACTCCTAGATAAGTTGCCGGAAGAAGCAATGCAAATTTTAAACAGGCTGGCCAAGAATGATTATCAATTCCCATCTACTAGAAGAGGAGGAGTTAGACGCCAAGCCACAATACATGAACTAGGATCATCAGATTCAATTTCGGCACAATTGGCCACTTTAACCAAGATGGTCCAGAACATGCAAAAACCAAACAACACACATGAAGTCAAGGTAATGGATTCTTTTTGTGAGTTATGTGGTGATAACCATAATTCTTCTGAATGTATGCAGAATCCGGAATCCAGCTTCTATGTGGGGAATTACAATCGGAGCAACAACGTGATGTCCAATACATACAATCCAGCTTGGAAGAAGCACCCGAATTTTTCATGGAGTAATCCCAACAATGCTCTAAACCAGAACAATCAGAATGCACAAGCATCGGGATTCCAGCAGAATATGCCACGGCAACAGTTGCCGCAGCAACAACCGACAACATCTAGTTCTTTGGAAAATTCTCTAAATGCTTTTATGATGAAAACTGAATCTTATATGGCTGAGAATAGTAATTTAATAAAAAGAACTGATGCTTTTATTAACAGGACCGAGATGAGATTGCAAAACCAAGAGGCGGCAATCAAATCATTGGAAAATTAAGTCAGACAGTTTGCTTAAAAACTGAATACTAGACCGCAAGGAGGTTTACCTAGCGATACTGAAGCCGCAAGAGGAACTGGCCATGAGCAATGTAAGGCGATCACCAGTAGCGAATTGACGCGGCAAAAAGATCAAGACGATAAAGATCAAGACGAACCTAGCGGCAAAGCCTCAGATACTGAACCAGGAATTGTCACGGCAACCGGCAATAAGCATGCCTCGGAAACCGACGATAAAGATGCCTCGGCAACTTACGATAAGCATGCCTCGGCAACCCCAGTTGATAACGCCTCAGCAACTCCAGTTGTCCTGGCAATGCCGTCAATCAGGTTCCAAACCAATGAAAGGATCGAAGATATCCGACTTTCACCACCATTCCCACAAAGGTTGAAGCGACAAAAGCAAGAATACCAATTCAAGAAGTTTCTTGATATCCTAAAGCAAATCCACATCAACTTGCCATTGGTGGAAGCAATTGAACAAATGCCGAACTATGCCAAGTTTCTTAAAGACATTGTGTCCAAGAGAACAAGGCTAAGAGAGTTTGAAACAATTGCCGCAACAGAGGGATGCATGGCAATGTTGCACAATCGTATGCCACCCAAGTTGAAGGATCCTGAAAGTTTCACAATACCCTGTTCCATTGGAAACCACTATGTCGGGAAAGCACTATGCGACCTTGGGGCTAGCATAAACTTGATGCCTAAATTGGTTTTCCAGAAACTAGGAATTGGGAAGGCAAGACCTACAACATTTATGCTACAGCTAGCCGACAGATCCTATGTGCATCCAGAGGGAAAATCGAGGACATACTGGTAAAAGTTGATAAATTTACTTTTCCCACTGACTTTATTGTTCTGGATTGTGAAGCAGATGAGCATGCACCCATCATTCTCGGGAGACCATTCCTAGCAACAGGGAGAACCTTGATGGATGTTGAAAAGAGAGAACTCACAATGAGGGTGAATGACCAGCAAGTTAAATTAAATGTGTTCCAAACACTAAGGCATGCCGATGATCCAGAAGAATGCCAACTTCTTCATGCCACGGCAGAGTTTAACTTCGATGAGGAATTTAGTTGCCCCAGCAACTACATTGCCGATCAAGAGGAACCTGAGGAGTATGAAGAACCGGTTGATGAGGAACAACAAGAAGAGGCAAATTGGCTAATCAATCGACCAGGTACATACTTTGAACCACTGGATTACTCAGGTAAGGAAGGTAAACTCGAAAAACCCTCTATTGAACAACCACCGATTCTTGAGTTGAAACAATTGCCACAGCAACTAAAATATGCATACTTAGGAACCGATAATACATTACCTGTAATTATTCTTCTAAGTTACAGCCTGAGCAGGAAAAGAAGCTGATCAAGATGTTGAAGCTACACAAAAAGGCAATAGGGTGGACAATTGCCGACTTGAAGGGAATTAGCCTGGCAGTGTGCATGTACAAGATTTTGTTGGAAGATGATGACAAACCTTCAATTGAGGCCCAGAGGAGACTGAATCATGCCATCAAAGGGGCTGTAATGAAAGAAATCATCAAGTGGCTTGATGCCGGCATTATATACCCTATCTCTAATAGTACGTGGGTAAGTCTGGTACAATGCGTACCGAAAAAGGGAGGTATAATAGTGGTAAGTAATGAAAACAATGAACTCATTCCAACCAGGACTGTGACCGGTTGGAGGGTTTGTATGGATTATCGAAAGCTAAACAAAGCCACTAGGAAAGATCACTTCCCATTACCCTTTATTGATCAAATGCTTGACCGTCTTGCAGGTAAACCCTTTTATTGTTTTCTTGATGGTTATTCAGGTTACAATCAAATTGCCATAGCACCAGAAGATCAAGAAAATACAACCTTCACATGCCCATACGGTACTTATGCCTTCCGAAGGATGCCGTTCAGATTGTGTAACGCCCCGACAACCTTCCAAAGATGCATGATGACACTCTTTTCAGACATGGTCGAAGACTTCCTTGAGATCTTCATGGATGATTTTTTTGTTTTCGGTAATGACTTCGATAGCTGTCTTGGCAATTTAGAGAAGGTGTTGGCAAGATGTGAAGAAACTGATTTAGTCCTCAATTGGGAGAAATGCCATTTTATGGTAGATGAAGGAATAGTGCTCGACCACAAGATTTCATTCAAGAGAATTGAAGTTGACAAAGCCAAGGTGGACTTGATTGAGAGATTACCCCCACCAAGTTCGGTTAAAGGAATTCGAAGTTTTCTTGGACATGCAGGTTTTTACAGGAGGTTCATTCATAATTTTTCTAAAATCACTAACCCCTTGTGCAATTTGCTTGAACAGGATAAAGTCTTCAATTTTGATGATTCTTGCACCCAAGCATTCGAAACCCTAAAGGAAAAACTTACCTCGGCACCTATTGTCGTTCCACCAGATTGGACGCTACCTTTTGAGCTCATGTGTGATGCAAGTGATTTCGCGGTAGGAGCAGTCCTAGGCCAACGCACAGGTAAGACCATCCATGTGATATACTATGCTAGTAAAACTCTTCATAGTGCTTAAGTGAATTACACAACAACGGAGAAAGAGTTACTAACTGTAGTTTTCGCATTTGACAAGTTCCGGTCCTATTTGATTGGTACAAAGGTAATTGTTCATACGGACCATTCGGTAATCAAATATCTATTTGCTAAAAAGGATGCCAAACCTCATTTGATTCGTTGGATATTACTTTTACAAGAATTTGATATTGAAATTAAGGATAGGAAAGGAACAGAAAATCAAGTGGCCGACCACTTATCACATTTAGAACGCAAGAGGGAGGAGGACGCGGATCTAGACATATGCGATGCATTCTCGGATAAACAAATTTTAGTTGCCTCGGCAACCATGGACGCGCATGCCTCGACAACCCTCAACGCCTCGGCAACCATGGATGCGCACGCCTTAGCAATTCTGGGAGCAGTTGCGACGGCAGCACATGCCTCGGCAATACCCTGGTACGCGGATTTTGTTAATTTCCTTGTTTGTGGTATATTACCTTATGGCATTACTCACCAAGGGAAGAAGCGGTTCCGCCATGATGCTAAGCATTACTTTTAGGACGAGCCTCTTTTGTTTAAACAATGTGCAGATCAGGTTATACGGCGATGTGTCCCTGAAGAAGAGCAACAGAATGTACTCCGGCAATGCCATTCTTCACCCTATGGAGGACATTTTGGAGGAACTCGTACCGCGGCCAAAGTTTTGCAATCTGGTTTGTATTGGCCAACATTGTACAAAGATACCCAAGACTTTTACAAGCAATGTGATTGTTGCTAGAGGACGGGCAATATCTCTAGACGACATGAGATGCCGCTCCAGAACATCATTGAGGTGGAATTGTTCGATGTATGGGGGATCGATTTTATGGGACCTTTCCCATCTTCATTCGGCAACCTCTACATTCTACTTGACGTCGACTACGTGTTTAAATGGGTTGAGGCAGATGCAGTTCCCAACAACGATTCTTACAGAAAAACATATTTACATAGTTTGGGATGCCGAGAGCAATTATCAGTGACGAAGGCAAGCATTTTGACAACAAACTAATTGCCATGATGTTGCAACGCTTCGGCATATCACACAAGATCGCCACGGCATATCACTCACAAACCAACGGGCAAGCAGAAATTTCCAACCGAGAATTAAAGGGTATACTCGAGAAAGTTGTAAATCCCTCTAGGAAGGATTGGTCATTAAGACTAGATGATGCACTTTGGGCATATCGCACTGCATTCAAAACACCCTTAGGTATGTCCCTCTTCCGACTTGTCTATGGCAAAACATGCCATCTACCGGTGGAAATCGAACATAAGGCATACTGGGCAATCAAGACCGTGAATATGGATTGGGAAAGTGCCAGACAAAAGCGTTTGTTGGACCTCAACGAGATAGAAGAATTTCGTGCACTCGCCTATAACAATGCACGAATCTACAAGGAGAAAACAAAGCGATGGCATGACAAACCATTCAAAGTCGTCAAACCATTATCCCATGGTGCTGTGATAATCAAGTCCATCTCTGAAAACCATGAATTCAAAGTTAATGGACAAAGATTGAAGCACTACAATGGTGCCCATGTGGAACGTAACAAAGAAGTGGTCACTTTAGGAGATGCATGAGCATGCTCTCATTTCAATATTTTCTTTTTCTTTTTATTTTCATTTTTTATTTTTAGGTGATATTTTATTTTTCTTCATTATTATTAGTTTCCAGGTTTTCTTTGTTTTCCTTTCCACAACAAGACGCACAACCACTATGCTAAGGAAATTCACTACCGACTACTTGCCACGACAATCGCAACAGATGATGCCGCGGCAACCTACATTGTGCCTGCACAAGCTGACGCCACGAAAACCAACCCTGAAGATGCCGCAGCAACCAAAGCTATAGACATCCCGGCAACCACTGCAAAAGCCAAAGGTAAAGCACCTATGCCCGAATCAACTTCTACGGAATCATTTTCTGATTTTTCAGATTCGGACGAGTCCTCCATTGAACCAACAAAGACCGCACCAATTGAATCCTCCAAGCAAAAAGCCAATGACATTGATGAAAAGGACGATGAGGACAACCCCGTTCGAGGATCGACTCCGCCACCGGCAACAAGAAAACAACCATCGCGTTCAAGCAAGAGAATCAAGACACCGACCAAAAGGAAACTAATCATCTACGATGACGAACTGTCGGAGTAAGTCCTCGTATGCATTTTATTTTTCGTTATTTTTATTTTCCATTAATACATGCATTGAGGACAATGCCTCACTCGAGTTTTGGGGGGGATTGTTATTAGTAGTTACCATATTTAGTTACATTCATCTTAAGTATTACATTTAGGATACATAAATTGCTTGCCATGCCTTTAGTTGAAACAAGAATTGCTTAGATTTGATGAATATCCGATGATGACTTTGCCAATGCACTTAATTGATAGAATTTTTATTCTAGGATAACCTTGGAAAAACTTAGAATTTTACTATGATGCTAATTTTGATGAAACACTATTGTGGTTTGATTGATTTAAGGAATTCTAGTGAACTTAGGTTGATAATTAACAAATTGGGGGATTAGAATAAAAATTGGATGAATGCTAGAGGTGCCCGAAATTGGCTCAGCATGTGCTAAAAAAATTTATCACTAGAGGTGCCCGAAACCGGCTCTAGTATGTGTTAAAAAAATTGATTGCTAGAGGTGCCCGAAACCGGCTCTAGTCGAATAAATTAACTTAATAAAAATAAAAATAAAACACTAGAGGTGCCCAAAACTGGCTCTAGTTAAAACATGTTAAAAAGAACCCAATAAAGTAATTTGAAAACCTATTGTTTGCATAGAATCCAAAAAATCAACTTGCACACAACTCTGCACACACTCACAAGCATTACAGTTTGATTCCGAGTAACTCCTAAGTTTTTCGAAAAATAAAGAGCCAGTCATACTTTGTGCCCCGGTTCAGAGAATTGAAATCAAGTTCAAAGCTAAGTTTGTGAAAATTGAAGTCTTGGCAGGTAATTATGAGTTTGCATTGCTTGAGGACAAGCAATAGTTCGAGTTTGGGGGTGTGATAAGTGTTCAAAAGTACTAAGGTGTTTGGATTCATAAAGCTTTTCAAAAAATTGGATCTTCCCTTGACTTATAGCAAATTTTGGCAACTAATTACCACGACAATTGGCTTGAGCAGCAATTGCCACGACAACAAAGGCTACATCCAACCATGATGGAAGTCGACAAGAATGAGGTAATTGAATGGTTGAGAATGGATATAATTTTTCCTAATAATATATTCATGCCTTCAGGAACAGTAGAAAGGTGGAAGATGTGCATGGAGTACAAGGGAACACGAAAGAAAGACACCTCCACCATGGTAACACAAAAGGGAGTAGTGGCAAGCACATCGGCCAAACTCTTTTTGGGCAATATTATCACCCGATGGAGGGTGCGGATGGACTATAAGAAGTATCGGAAACGACTCTCCTCAAGTTTTCTCAGATATGCAGTAACATTAGAAGATGCACGATGGCACTCTTTTCAGACATGATCGAAGACTTCCTTGAGATCTTCATGGATGATTTTTCCGTTTTTGGTAATGACTTCGACAGTTGCCTCGGCAATTTAGAGAAGGTGTTGGCAAGATGTGAAGAAACTGATTTAGTCCTTAATTGGGAGAAGTGCCATCTTATGGTAGATGAAGGAATAGTGCTCGGCCACAAGATTTCATCCAAGGAAATTGAAGTAGACAAAGCTAAGGTGGACGTGATCGAGAGACTGCCCCCACCAAGATAAAGTCTTCAGTTTTGATGATTATTGCACCCAAGCATTCGAAACCCTAAAGGAAAAACTTACCTCGGCACCCATTGTCGTTCCACCAAATGGGACACCACCTTTTGAGCTCATGTGTGATGCAAGTGATTTCACGGTAGGAGCAGTCCTAGGCCAACTCACAGGGAGGAGGACGCAAATTTAGAGATATGCGATGCATTCTCGGATGAACAACTTTTAGTTGCCTCAGCAACCATGGAAGTGCACGCCTCGGCAACCATGGATGCGCATGCCTCGGCAACCCTCGATGCCGCAGCAACTCTTGACGCGCATGCCTCAAAAACTCCAGACGTGCACGCCTCGGCAACCCTCGATGCCGCAGCAACCCTTGACGCCTCGGCAACCATGGATGCACATACCTTGGCAACCCTCGACGCCGCAACAGCTCTTGACGCGCACGCCTCGGCAGCATGGATACACATGCCTCAACAGCCCTCGACGCCGTAACAGCTCTTGACACGCACACCTCGGCAACTCCAGACGTACACGCCTCTGCAACCATTGATACGCATGCCTCGACAACCATGGACGCGTATGCCTTGGCAACTCTAGATGCACACGGCTCATAATCTTGGGAGCAATCACCACGGCAGCACATCCCTCGGCAATACCCTGGTATGCAGATTTAGTTAATTTCCTTGTTTGTGGTATTTTACCTTATGGCCTTACTCATCAAGGGAGGAAGCGGTTCCGCTATGATGCTAAGCATTACTTTTGGGATGAGCCTCTTTTGTTTAAACAATGTGCAGATCAGGTCATACGCCGATGTGTCCCTGAAGAAGAACAACATAATGTACTCTGGCAATGCCATTCTTCACCCTATGGAGGACATTTTGGAGGAACTCATACCTCGGCCAAAGTTTTGCAATCCGGTTTGTATTGGCCAACATTGTACAAAGATGCCCAAGAGTTTTACAAGCAATGTGATCGTTGCCAGAGGACGGGCAATATCACCCACAAACCAGTGGGCAAGCAGAAATTTCCAACCGAGAATTGAAGGGTATACTCGAGAAAGTTGTAAATCCCTCTAGGAAGGATTGGTCAGTAAGACTAGATGACGCACTTTGGGCATATCGCACTGCATTCAAAACACCCTTAGGCATGTCCCCCTTCTGACTTGTCTATGGCAAAACATGCAATCTACCGGTGGAAATCGAACACAAGGCATATTGGGCAATCAAGACCGTGAATATGGATTGGAAAAGTGCAAGGGCAAAAGCGTTTGTTGGACCTCAACGAGATAGAAGAATTCCGTCCACTCGCCTATAACAATGCACGAATCTACAAGGAGAAAACAAATCAATGGCAGGACAAGAAACTATTACCGCGGCAATTCATGCCAGGGCAACTAGTTCTCTTATTCAAGTCCCGGCTGAAACTTTTCCCGGGAAAACTAAAATCAAGACGATCGGGACCATTCAAAGTTGTCAAACCATTCTTCCATGGTGCCGGGATAATCAAGTCCATTACCGACGAACATGAATTCAAAGTTAACGGACAAAGATTGAAGCACTACAACGGTGCCCATGTAGAACGTAACAAAGAAGTTGACACCTTAGGAGATGCATGAGCATGCTCTCCTTTCAATATTTTCTTTTTCTTTTATTTTTAGTTTTTATTTTTATTTTTAGAAGATATTTTATTTTATTTTTCTTCATTATCTTTAGTTTCCAGGTTTTCTTTGTTTTCTTTTCTTTTCCACAACAAGACTCACAACCAACATGCTAAGGAAATTCACTGCCGACTACTTGCCACGGCAACCGCAACAGAGGACGCCCCTGCAACTACCTCAGCAGTAGCCACGGGACAGAAACTGGCGATGCCCATGCAACAACAATGGCTTCGGCAACTACTGATGCCCAGGCAAGTGAACCTGCCTCGGCAAACATGGATCAAATCAAAGCAATGCTATTCACGCAGTACCAGCCACAAGCATTTAACCAGTGACTGGAAAATGAATCAAGCAAACGGCACGAAGGAAACTTATCACTTGAGGTGACGACCTCTCTGATTAACTCATTTCATTTAGTTTCTTTTAAATTTTGTTTCACTTTTACATGCATTGAGGATAATGCTTCTCTCGAGTTTGTGGGGTGTTGGTTTCTAGTTAGTTTCATCTTTAGCAATCACATATAGGTTGCATATGTTACTTGCCATGCCTTTGATTGGATTTAATTGCTTAAGACTTGTTGAATATCCAATGATGAATTTTTTGCCACTGCACTTAATTGAAAGAACCTTTACTTTTAGGATTGCATGGAAAGAACTTAGAATTTTACTATGATGCTGAATTTTTTTACACGGTTGTGGCTTGTTGATTGAAAGAAACTTAGTGAACTTAGGTTGCTTAAAATTTGGGTAAATTTAAAATTGAAAATTATAATTTAAATTCTTGCTAGAGGTGCCCAAAACTGGCTCTAGTAGTAAATGCACTTTATTGCTAGAGGTGCCTGAAACTGGCTCTAGTAGTTAATGCACATTAAAGAATCGCTAGAGGTGCCCGAAATTGGCTCTAGTGAAAATTAAAATAAATGCCCCGATAATTAAATTGATAAAAGCCTATTGTTCACATAGAATCTTGAAAATCAACTTGTACACAACTACGCACACACATTGTCACTAGCATTATAGTTTGATTCCGAGTAATTTTTGTGCTATCCAAAAAATTAAAAGGTGATCATACTTTGTGCCACGGTTCTAAGGTTTGAATTCAAGTTTGAAGCATGACTTTGATGATTAAAGACTTGGCAGGTAATTGTTAGTTTGCATTTCTTGAGGACAAGCAATAGTTCGAGTTTGGGGGTGTGATAAGTGTTCAAAAGTACTATTTTATTACCCTTTTTACTCATATTATTGTTAGACTTAGGCTCATATTAGTTGCATAATTAGTCATTCATGCATTAGTTCATGTTTCTTTCCACCGCTGAGCTTGATTACATAACTTGGTGATTTTTGTGGAAAATGATGCTGCTTTGGTGTGTTTTTGTGTGTGTGCAGAATCACTTGCCTAAACAAGGCTAGAACCAGTTGCCAGAGCAGTGCATGAAGGAGATGTCGACGCAGTTTCTAGGGCAATGCATGAAGAAGATGCCGAGCTAGTTGCAAAGGCAATTTTCGACAAAGAATAAGATGATATGGTAGTCGAAATTGATGACTAGATAAGCCCAAGATGACGTGGAGCAAATTTAAATCCAAAAGGAGTTTGATTTTCATGAAGAGGTTAAAGAGAAATTAAATCCCAAGAAGATAGGAGAAGTTCTAGAAGGAATTTAAATATAATAAAGAATTATATTCTTTAAAGATATTTAATTCCAACTTAACTTCCTCCTCAAGAAGGATTTTGACCTAGCCATCTCCTATTTAAAGGACCAAGCCGTCAAAGAGAGTTAAGCAAGAAGAGGGAAAATTTCGACAACTCCAAAGGGCAAGAGGAGAGAAATTTTGACAACAGAGCAAGGGGGAGAGAGTTCGATTTCTTCTTCTTTGCTTCCACTAGATTCATGGTTTGGGGATTATTCTTTGTATATCTTTTGAAACCAACCATGAACTAACTTGATTGGTTGGGGTTATTGTGTTTTGTTGTTGTGAGAAACAATTGGATTTTGTTTAGGTAATAAGAGTTTGCACTTTCAATTCAAGGTTTACTCGTTCTTGGTTCTTATTCTTGTTTGCGAGTGAATTGGGAGAGGATCTCGTAACTTCATCTATTTATCTAATATCGGGAGAGTTAGATTCAAGAAACAAATGAGTATGGTCTTTATTCAATCTATTGATGGTGAAGATTAATCTGGCTTAGGAATAAGTTAAGGATTTCAACGGCTAAGAGGAGCGCAAGATTGGTTGTTGTTCAACCTTAATTCACGCAGGGATGTATTATCAAGGCATGCACAAGTAGCTAGAGTTTTGACTTAGGGATAAGAAGAAACCATGGAAGAACGCTCTGCCGAACCTTGAAGTTGCTGCCCAGCCGCCCAAGTAATTGCCCAGCTAGTCGCCCCGACAACCATCAATTAGTTGCCAAGGCAACCCCGCTGTGCAAGTTGCCACGACAACTGAGTTGCCCTTGCACTCTTTTACCAAGACGATCCAATCAGCTATCACTCCTCAACCCACGATAACCTTGCCTATTCACTCTATTTTAATTTCATCTATTCTTTAGTTTATTGCTCTTAGTTTACTCATTAGTTATAATTCCTACAATCACCTACTTGTGTTTTTTCTTTTCCAATGTAGTAACTTAAGCAAAGTGGCCCAAACCAATCCCTATGGAGATGATACTCGATACTCAAATCACTTTATTACTTACGACGTGTATACTTGGACAATTGCGTAGCACTTATTACACGCAACAATACTCGTGGGGGAGTATTCGATACACATAAACCCCTCAACACCCGAGGCGACTTTTTATAGTGCACTATCAATCCTATGGACGGCCAACTATATCCGATAACATTTTAACCATATCACTTGCCAATATAATTCATTAATAACCACGTACATCATTTTTTTATATGCATCATTTAAAACCATCTTTTTCCAATGCATAAAACCATGCATTAACATGTATAGACACATAGTTCCATGAACCAATCTAAAAAATGCATTCATCATCAGTGTATGATCGAGATTAGTATAAATCATGCCCAAAACATGCATAAACAATAGGTACCATGTAATTCAAAAACAAGTACATACAACCAATTTTGCTAATCGAAAATGAGAGATAATTCTCTTCATACTTACTTTCGAGTTTAAACCAACGTTTCAAGCTTAATTTAAAACTCCATAACAACCTTCAAACCAATTCAAAGCTGAATTCCACGTTATCACTCACCGACAACACAAAGCTTTATTCGCCTATGCGAATTACTCCTCCAAAGCTTCCAAAACCCTTCCACAAGCTTGAGGATCAGCTTCCCCTATTTTAACCACAACATAATAGAAGATTTAATGCATCCATAAACCCAACAACATCAATCCACAACAATGTCTAAACAATTTCCCTCCACAACAACTGAAATCAACATTAATCAACTTCCAAACTTAACCCAACCAAAACCTAAAGTTTTAATCCAACAATTATCACCAAAAACAATATAATAACATCTTTATACCTCCAACATTCATTAACATCCACAACTTCTCAAAAATTCATAACTAACAACCTAGAAAATTAGAGATTCACTTAGTTTTAGGATTCCAATGTTAAAATCAACTTATTAACTTTATAAACTATCGAAATTATGATCAAAACCAATCAAGAACTCAGAAAAATAGATTCATTACGAGATTCTTTCAACTTCCCAATTAAACTTCAATTAAATCAAGAATCCATAACTAAATCATCAAAACCCATTAGAAAAATATTTATTAAGGATCAAATACTTAGGAATTTCAGTTAAAAAAACACATATTAGAGGAGAAGAATGAAGCTCACCTCTAATGGTTGGCTTTCCCCTTAATTGGATGAATTACTTAAGAAAACAAAAAGAAAACAATAAGGTTTTGATATGAAATCATAGGGAACTCATTTGAAATCAAAAGATTAAAGAAACCAAAATGTTACTTGAAGATTTTGAAGAAGAAAAGAGTGCTTGGCTGGAGAGAATTTGAGAGAACACCTTTTAGAGAAAATTAGTTACGTAGGAAAAATAATAGGCTTAATTATCTAATTATTGTCCAAGCCTATTTATACTCTTTTAAAACCTTTTAAAATAGCCAAATAAAGAGGAAATTCTGATATTAGACTTTGGGAAAATAGCTCCTTAAAGATTCTAAGTTTTGATCCTTTTTCAATTTAGTCACCAAAATAGTTTTAAAACTTTACATTTTGGTCACTAACCCAAAATGTCACATTTTGAAACCTCTTTTTTTGTAAAATTGATTCCCCCAAAATCTTTATATATTAAATAAAGATTTTAACATTTTTTCCATATTTTTATCCCTTTTAAAATTATTTATTTCAAATTAATCCTAAAACTGACTCGAATCCCCTAATCCGGTCCACCAGACCATCTATTCGACCTAGACAACACCTAGGCCTAAACTGGGTCATTATATCTCTCCCACAGCTAAGAAATTTTGTCCTTAAAATTTACCTAACAAAAAGATGGGAAAATTATCTCTCCATGTCTGACTTACTCTCTCACGTGGCCTCCTCAACACCGCGATGTCGCCACAACACCTTGACAAGCTCAATCATCTTACCACGAAGAACTTTGCTACTAGAGCTAAGAATTTCCACCGGTTCCTCCTCATAGGATAAATTCAGTCGCTACTCAACATCTTCCATTGGCATCACATACGAAAAATCTGAACGATACCTCCACAACAAGGATACATGAAACACGTTATGAATCTTCTCCAACTCAAGAGGCAACCTCAACCGATAAGCCATAGGACCTATGCGTTCCAGCACCTCATACGGTCCAATAAACCTCAGACTTAACTTTCCTTTATGCCCAAAGCGCAAAACCTTCTTGCAAGGTGAAACCATTAAGAAAACATTTTCACCAACCGCGTACTCAATTTCCCTACGCTTCAAATCTGCGTAGGATTTTTGCCTATCCGAGGCCGCTTTCAAGCAATCATAAATAAGATTCACCCTCTCACCCGTATACTTCAACACATCAGGTATGGAAACATACATTTCCCTAGTCTCAACCCAACACAAAGGCGTACGACACTTTCTACCATACAAGGCCTAATACAATGCCATTTGTATACTTGCCTGATAACTATTATTATACGCAAACTCCCCCAAAGGCAGCTGCCTTTCCCAAGTTCCTTGGAACTCAATGATACTGTAACACCCTAACCTTGTTTAGAAGAAAATCGAAGTCAAAGATGTTATCGCAAACATTTCTATGAAACATGTGACTAAAACTAAAACTTTCAAAATAATTTGAGACATGTTAACAAAATTTTCTTAAAATAAATCTTTAACCATATAACTTAATTATAACACACCATATACTTGACTTTCTATATACTATCACTAGGTCATTTTGAACTAGTACGAAACCAATTTCATATATCAAGCATAACATATAGTGCTAAGATAAGAACACCAAACAAACAAGGTTAACTTGATCTAATACAAACAAATCCAAATCTTGTAAGGTTTCGGATACACTTAAATCTATTACCGTATTTAAAACCATATTAGGTTCATTCGTACATATTAGAGTAAAGTTGGGACCAACTACCCTAAAGGGTTCAAACAAGAGGAGTAAAAAGGTGATTCAACCAATTTCTTGTAACATAAGTAAGAATTAAATAAGGCTAAGCTTTAAAGAGCATGATCTCTTATTTTAACTCATATATGGATATGTTACTACATTTAAATTTCATAACATGTAGACTTCAAGCATCAATCATGCAAATAGATAAGACATTAAGAAAGCATGCCTGAGACTCAAGAAACATTTTCAAACATTCAAAGATCATTCAACCAACTACATGACACCTTTCATCCTAACGTCATAGGAAGTACATAAAAATAGGTGTGTAACTTAGAATTTAACCATATAAGTCATAACCAAACCATATAAGTAACTTAAGAAATACTTTCAAACTTATAAACATTATATACAAATCAAAGGTTGAAGTTCTTGCATCATACTTAATCATTGTGTCACCTTCTAACAAGCACATGGCATATAATCATATTCACATACTATATCAAATTATTCATTTAGCAAATCAACAAGTCATGATCACATAACATACAAACAACTTCCAAATATTAGAGGGGCCCATTTTATACTTAGTGAAAGACCATAACCAACAAGCAAGTAACCAAATACCATACCAACATAGCTCAAACTACAACTAACCTTGTGATTATCATGCTAACAAGGTCTATACATAGAAACAATTTGAATACCAACATTAAAACACCATGTTCGACAAACAAGCAACAACAAAATTGCAATAGGCTGAATACATAAGGAATTGGTTACTTAACACTTATACATATACTTCTTCAAAGAGCATCTAATTGCATTATGCATAATTTTAGTACATAAATGCCACCAACTAGGAGTTTCTTAAGGATAGCATACGCAATACACAAAAGCCTTGGAAAGTGACTTGCAACCTCAAAACACGATCAAATCACAACACTTCTTAAATCTTGAAAATGCATGAAAATTAATATATTAGGCTTATATAGCCTAAGTGAGGTAGTGACCTTAAAATTAACAAAGCATATCGACAGAGGTATTGAATGGAAGATTCAAAGAATACAAACAAAGCATAAATTAGCAATAGGTGTTTATGACTTAATCTTATCTTATACATGGCTTACATAATGGAAGCTTATTTGGAGTTTAAAGTCTTTCAAATCTTAACTGAATATTTTTCAAGGTTTTTTTTAAACTGAGTTCCTTCCAACCACTTATCAAACTTATCAAAGTTCTCATAAATTCTTATCAAATCTTATTAGAGTGCTATCATAGCTTATCAAATTTCTTATAGATTTTTTACAAAGTTTATGTCTTTTAAAATGTTTGCCTTGGATCACTTTTGGGCTTGGGTAGCATTGGTCCGTGTTTGACCGTATTGGTTTAAGTTACACATAGCTCAAAGCACATAGCAATGGCTAGTGTCAGAACATAACAAACCTAACTTCTCATCTACCCAACCAACTGTCGCCAATCTCCTTATCATCTCCCCTGTTACCTCCTATTGTCGCCAATATAAGACATATATAGGGTCGTCACCCTTGAGTCGTAGCTCATGGACTATAGTCCCAAAATATATTGTAATATCCCATTTTTTGGCTAGTGACCAAAATGTAAATTTTGAAAGTTTTGTGGCTAAAGTATAAACTTTGCAAAAGTTTAGGGATCAAAGTGTAATTTTCAAAAGTTATGTATTTTAACCCCTTAAATGAAAAGTTTACCCCCAAGAATGACGTTTCCGTGTTACCCAAATTTTTTGTATGGAGTTCTTATTAATGGCTATAAAGTGATAAAGTTCAGAAAAATATTCTGATACTAAAATTTCAGAGATAGTTCATTTGACCTTAGAAGAGTCGTAAAATATCATTTTATGAATATTTGGATGTTAAAAAGATCAGGAAAAATTTAAATCGATTGAAATGACATAGAATGGCAATTTTGTAAATAAGTTGATCGGTAAAGGGCATTTTGGTAAGTTAGCCCAAAAGGGACATGGAAGGAATTTTGAGATTTTTTCTATTGATGAATAGTGGCTGATTATAATCCAAATATTTTCTAGTTGGAATGTTACAAAATGGCAAATTAGAAATATAGATCTAGTTGGAGGGTATTTTTGGAAAGTGGAATTTTTTGAATTAAACATTCATTTTTTCATAATACAAGTGTCTTAAATACATGAAATATGAAGGAATTATCAGCCAAATACCCTCCAAAACCGTGGTGAAGAGAAAAAGAAGAGAAAACTTTTTACAAGCTCGATTTAAGCCCTGAATCTCGGTTTTAAGGTAATCTTTCGAACTACAAAGTTGTTCTACTCTTCGAGCTCTATCTTTTGATGTAAATCTTTCATAGAATACTTGCTTGGTTGATGAGATTTGATATGAGGAAGAAATTATGGTTTATGAACAAATTGGGGGTTTTATGATTTTATGAATCCATGGTTGATTTTAAGTTAGAATCATGCTTGTATGATGTTAGAATCATGTTATTGAGTTAGGATTTAAAACCTACATATTCTGGATTGTATAGGGAAGATTAGGGTTTATGGATTCAAGTCTAACTTAGGGTTCGTGATGTTGGATTAATGATCTAGTAAGCTTGATTTGTTGTTTGGAAGCAAAACCCTAAGTTAAATACATAGGGACCATTTCGGCAAGCTTCAAAAATTAAGACACCAGATTTGATTTTTATGAATTTGATGCATATTTATATTATTAATGATGTTAGAGACATGAAAATGAAGTTAGAATGCTAAACCGACGAATAATCACATTAGTGACCATTTTGAAAAATTGTCAAACTTGAATGGTCTATTCGGCAAAGAGGATATGTAGAAGGAGCAAATCTAATTTTTAGTTAAAATGATGGAATTAAGGTAGTAGTGTTGATTTGAGGACTAGTTTGCAAAGTTAAGAAGCTTGAATCCTTATATTTGAAATTTGGTGACCACCTCGACAAAACAATAGAAGTTAGAGAAGTAAAGGTTTAAGCTTATTTTGACGAAGGATGTAAAGGAAACATATGAATACAAGCTTTATTCTAGTCATTTGAAGTAAAGTGATGGGACTAAATTGACAAGTAGAGAAATAAGGAGAAGTTGGTGTAAAATAGAAGTTATTTATGGAAAGTTATGTTGGAATTTGAATTATGGCAGTAAGTTTAAAAACTTCGCCATAAATTTTACAAAAATGGTAGATGATGAATTTTATACCGTTGTAAAGATTTGTTAGTCTAGTTTCGTTTCCAGCAAACGAAAACTGATTTTGAGTTCCGAGTTAAAAGATATGAATTTTTAATCGAATGAAGGTCAAAAAATTACAAAGCAGTTTCTACCTAGACAACTCTGTGATGTGAATGTAAGTAATTGTCATAATTTTTTATTAATTTATGTGGTTTATACCGTTAGAACCGTTATCGAATCTAGTTTCTCTAGTATAAAGGAAATTAAGATCCAGTATGTATTCTGCTCTGTATAAGTAAATCTTTCAAGGCAACGCAAGCTGTCAGAAAATAGAATTTGAAACATTTTGTTTTAAAATATTAGTTAGCAAGCTTGGAAGAATTATTGGAAGTTCAAATTGGCACTAAGGACCACAATGAGTTATTGAAAAGTACAAGGAAGAAAGGAAAATATCTGGAAAAAATTATATTCGAATGATTATATTAGACAGCATGTTTAAGGTATTGTTAGATTTGAATCTAACAAATATTTTATTTTATTCATGTGATTAATGAAGTCAAGTCCGAATAAAAGAAGGTTCGAGTTACTATGAAAGAAAGGATCGAACTAGGACTTAGTGAGGCATTGTGTTAAGTGGCCAAGGTGAGTGCAATTGCATACATATCATGACACATTGATGTTTTATACGTCATTGGGATGGCTTACGATGAGCCTACCCAAATTTTATTGTCATTATATTTATGTCATGAAGCATATGATTAACATATTTTAAATATCTCAAAAGTTGAATATAAATGCATGGATCACTAGTTATATATGATGTTATATTATGAATGTTATTTCGGGTATGAACTGCCTGATGCTAAATTATGTTGACATATATTGTCATGGATGAAATAAGTATGGAGTATATATGCCCAAGAATGTCATTGAGGGACAGGGTACAGTTCGCATGCCATAGAGTCCAGCAGCACGTTGCATGCTCTGTTTAGCACTATTGTGTACATAAAGGACACTTAGTGCATATGGTGGTCACGACCTTATGTGTATTATGGTGGGCACGACCTTATGTGTATTAGCACTTTGGTGCATATTTGAGTCATGTACCCAGGGTCCTCATAGGCTTATATTTGGGCTATGGTTTATTGGTTAATAAAAGATAAACATGTGAATAAGCTTATGAGCTTTTGGAATAAGTGGCAAGTATATTGGGAAGAAATTTATATCCGGTTTATATTATGTTAATATATGATTAACATGATGGTAATACATACCTAGTGATCATGATGCATTTATGCATATGTGGCATATTATGACAAATGGACAAGCATGAAAGTTTTATGGCATTGGCATGTAGTAAATCATTACCAATGCAATATAAAGGTTAGTATATTGGCATATGACATGTTATATATATATATATGTAGCCTTGAGGTTTAATAAGTCATGAAATTGAATAAGCCTATTTAGTTGATTTTAATCTTGATTATTGCCTCACTAAGTTTGTACTTATCGTGTGTTTGATTGTGCACACGTAGGTGATTCGAGATATTGGAGTAGGCAAGGCGTTGCATCAAGTTCATATAATTTCATCAAGCTACCACAGTAATGACATCCTACTTGAGGTTTTTAATTAATTTTAGTGGCATGTATAAATGTAATAAAATTGTCTATTTTAGTTCAGATTCTATTATTTATTGAATAGCTATTTTGTTATTTTTGAAAGGTAATGGAGCTCCAATTTTTTGTTTCAAGTCAGTATAAATATTTTTTTACAGTTTTAAATTTTATAGTATTTTTGAAATAAAAGATCATTGTCAACATTGTATTTGTTTTGTGATATTTTCGACTTAACTCTGATGATCGGAGTCAAGAAGGGGGTGTTACATTTATTGCTATCAGAGCAACATGTTTAGCCGGTTCTGGATCCAAACCGAGCTTGTTGTCAGTCAGTAAGTGTATACATGCCACTAGGATGTCATAATTACTGTTTGGATGCTTGAGTGACTTGATGTAACTGTTTATTGAATTGATTGAATAAAGTTATAGATGTCCGAAGTTGAGAAATCGCGTAGAGCGATCGAACAGTTGGGTAAGAAAGAGGCCTATAAAAGTAGTAACAAGGTTAATCATTAATCGTTTTTCGCTCAATGTGATGTTAAAGTGCTGGTGAAGTTGGAAATACCTAATTAAACCAAGGTTTATTATTTCGAACCCTAGATATGATTTTAGAGAAAATTCAACCCCAAGTTCCTTAGATTTTTATTACTAGAGAGCTGGGAAGTCTTGAAGTGTTAAACTTTAGGTAGGATATTGATGGAAAACTAATGTCGATAGACTATTGGTTTGATAAATATAAAGATGATACTAGAAGGGTTTCGTTCAGGTGACCAGGAAAAGCACGATATGATAGTAACTTATCCTTTGGGATATAACACAAGGGTAAGTCAAATTTATAAGATTTACTCGATAGTAATTCGAAGGAAACAAATTTTTAGTAAGACTTAATAAAGTGCCACTTTATGAGTTGCGATTTCACTGGGCATGGAATGATTATAGGCCTATTATGTCATTATGAATTTATGCTCAAAATGAATAAATTTGAAAGGAACTAGAAAGTTCGTAGATTGTAATGATGATGGAAAAATCAGATTTTTCTAATCAATGTGATTCAGTAGTATTTTTAAAGAAACTACTATCTTAAGGATGTAAGAACTTTCTAGCTTATGTTGAAAACATACAAGTATTCAAAGGTGAACACGGAAAGTATCCCAACTGTCAATGAATATCAGGATAAATTACTTCTGGAACTGCTAGAGTTACAATCTGATCGTGAAGTGAAATTCACGATTTAGGTTTTCTCTGACACTGAATTTATATCAAAGGGTACGGTACAAAATGACTCTTATAGAGATAAGAGAGTTAAAGGTTCAGTTATGTGAACTATTGGATTGAGATTTTATACGACTTAGTATATTACCTTGAGGAGTTACAGTATTGTTTATGAAAAAAAAGAAAAATGGTTTGATGAAATTTCTTACAGTAATAGCTATCAATCGAGTATAAAGATGGCTTTATCAAAAGTGTAGTATGAAAGAAGATTATGATACATTTATGAATAGTACTACAAGCCTTGTGGGAAGGGTAATTGTATGCAAAGTTACCCAAATGTGAATTTGATTAATTCAAGTTGCATCTCTAGGTCACATTGTCTCAACAAAGAGAATCTGAGTATATCCCAAGAAGGTACCAACTATAGTTGAATGGAACCTCTAAAGAATGTTTATGAGGTTCGAAGTTTCTTGAGACTTGTTGGTTATTATCGAAAGTTTGTAAAGAATTTCTTGATGATTGCCTCCCCACTGACCAAGCTATTTAGGAAAGATATGTCATTATGTTGGACAGATGAGTGCCAATAAAACTTTGAGATATTAAAGAAGATATTAATCGAAGCCCCGGTATTAGTACAACTAGAATCGGGCAAAGATTATGTGGTTTATAACGATGCTTCTCATAAAGGTTTGGGAAGTGTACTTAAGTAAGAATGAAAAGTAGTGGCCTATGCTTCGAGTCAACTTAAGACGCCTGAGAGGAATATCCTACTCATGATTTGGAGCTGGCAATGGTTGTATTTGCTTTAAAGATATAGTGTTGTTATTTATATGGTAAATAATGCTATATTTACACAAATTATAGAAGTTTAAAGTATATGTTAACTAAAAAGGAGTTGAACCTAAGGCAAAGAAGGTGGATCGAGCTTCTTAAGGATGATGATGTAATCATTGACTATCATTCAAGAAAAGCTAATGTGGTAGCTAACGCCTTCAGTCGAAAGACATTTGTTGCCTTAAGAGCTATGAATGCGAGACTGCATTAAAAGAAGATGGCGCATTGATTTTTGAGTTAAGAATAAAGTCTACATTATTAGATTGAATAAAAGATTTTTAGAGAAAAGATGAGAAGTGTTTGTTAAGGTTCAAATAAGTGGAAGAAGGTGAAACCAAATACTTTGAAGTTAATCTGATGGATGCTTGTATTATCAAGAAAAAATATATTTTTCAAACGATGAAGAATTGAAGAAACAAGTTACCTTCGAGGTACATTATAGTTCTTTGATTGTACATCCAGGCAGAAACCAGATGTATCAAGATTTAAAGAGTCGATATTGGTGGCCAGGCATGACAAGAGTTATAGCTGAGTTTGTTTCTAAATATCTGACATGTCAACAAGTAAAAGAAAAACTTCAGGTACCTTCTGAATTATCGTAACTGATTTCCATTTCTCAATGGAAATGGGAACGAGCTAATAGATTAACTAAGTTAACACACTTTATCCTTGTTTTTAAATATTTGACATCGAATAAAAAGGATTCAATCTGTGTGATTGTTAATAGATTGACTAAGTTAGCACACTTTTATCCCTGTTCGAACAGATTACTCTAGGGATAAGTATGTTGAGTTGTATATTAAGGAAATAGTTCAACTACATGGAGTACCAGCCTCGATAGTATCTAATAGAGATCCGAGGTTTACTTTAAAATTTTGGAAGTCTTTACATTGAGCCTTGGATATTCGACTCAATGTTAGCACAACTTTTCATCCTCAAACAGATGGACAATCAAAGTGAACTATTCAGATTTTAGAGGATATGTTAAAGGCATGTGTGATTGAATTCAAAGGATCGGGATGTAGTTGGCCCTGAGCAAATGAAAGAAGTTAAAGATAAGGTAAAGATGATAAAACATGGAGTCAAAGAACTAAGGAAATAAGTAAATTTTGCTTATTAAAGTTCTTTGACGAAATCGTAAAGTTGAGGAAATGACTTGGGAAAGAAAAGAAGATTTGAGAAAGTAGTTTCCTCACCTTTTTGAACTAGGTACATGTTGAAAATTCGAGGACGAACTTTCTTAAGGGGGAGAGAGTTGTAATATCCCAATTTTTGACTAGTGACAAAAATGTAAATTTTGAAATTTTTTTGGCTAAAGTATAAACTTTGGAAAAGTTTAGGGATCAAAGTGTAATTTTCAAAAGTTATGTATTTTAACCCCTTAAATGAATAGTTTATCCCCAAGAATGACGTTTATGTGTTACCCAGATTTTCCGTATGGAGTATGTATTCTGATAATCGGATCGAGCTAAAATTTCAGAGATAGTTCCATGGACCTTAGAAGAGTCATAAAATATCATTTTATGAATATTTGGATGTTAAAAAGATCGAGAAAAATTTAAATCGATTGAAATGACATAGAATGGTAATTTTGTGAATAAGTTGATCGGTAAAGGGCATTTTGGTTAGTTTTCCCGAAAGGGACATGGAAGGAATTTTGAACTTTTTTCTATTGATGAATTGTGGCTGATTATAATCCAACTAAGTCTAGTTGGAATGTTACAAATGGCAAATTAGAAATATAGATCTAGTTTAAGGGTATTTTTGGAAACTAGAATTTATTAAATTAAAAATTCATTTTTTTCATAATACAAGTGTCTTAAATACATGAAATATGAAGGAATTGTCAGCCAAATACACTCCAAAACCGTGGTGAAGAGAAAAAGAAGAGAAAATTTTACAAGCTCGATTTAAGCCCCGAATCTCGATTTTCAGGTAATCTTTCGAACTACAAAGTTTTTCTACTCTTCGAGCTCTATCTTTTGATGCAAATAATTCATAGAATACTTGCTTGGTTGATGAGAATTGATATGAGGAAGAAACTAGGGTTTATGAACAAATTGTGGGTTTTATGATTTTATGAATCGGTGGTTGATTTTAAGTTAGAATCATGCTTGTATGATGTTAGAATCATGCTTGTATGATGTTAGAATCATGTTACTGAGTTGGGATTTAAAACCTACATATTTTGGATTGTATAGAGAAGATTAGGGTTTATGGATTAAAGTCTAACTTAGGGTTTGTGATGTTGGATTAATGATCTAGTAAGCTTGATTTGTTGTTTGGAAGCAACACCTTAAGTTAAATACATAGGGACCATTTCGGCAAGCTTCAAAAATTAAGACACCAGAACTGATTTTTATGAATTTGATGTGTATTTATATTATTAATGATGTTAGAGACATGAAAATGAAGTTAGAATGCTAAACCGACGATTAATCACATTAGTGACCATTTTGACAAAATGTCAAACTTGAATGGTCTATTCGGCAAAGAGGATATGTAAAAGGAGCAAATCTGATTTTTAGTTAAAATGATGGAATTAAGGTAGTAGTGTTGATTTGAGGACTAATTTGCAAAGTTAAGAAGCTTGAATCGTTATATTTGAAATTTGGTGACCACCTCGACAAAACAAGAGAATTTAGAGAAGTAAAGGTTTAAGCTTATTTTGATGAAGGATGTAAAGAGAACATATGAATACAAGCTTTATTCTAGTCATTTGAAGTAAAGTGATGGGACTAAATTGACAAGTAGAGAAATAAGGAGAACTTGGTGTAAATTAGAAGTTATTTATGGAAAGTTATGTTGGAATTTGAATTATGGCAGTAAGTTTAAAAATTTCGCCATAAATTCTACAAATATGGTTAGATGATGAATTTTATACCGTTCTAAAGATTTGTTAGTCTAATTTCGTTTCCAACAAATGAAAACTGATTTCAAGTTCTGACTTAAAAGATATGAATATTTAATCGAATGTGTAACATCCCTTTTTCCTTATTTATCACCAAATACAAGTCAGTGATGTTACTAACAAATTTTAAACCCTAAAATTTCTTTTTCTTAGAAAAACTGGCAGCCTGCACTACCTTACTTAAAAATTTATAAAAAAATTTATAGACATCGAAAGTTCATTCCGAAATTTTCTAATTAAACTAGATTCATTAAGCTTTATAACCATATAAATTATTAACCTAAACTCATTACACAAAAATTCAAATAAATCTTTGAATTCACGTCACAACACCAAAAATAGTGAAATTCTGCTGCCCTGTTTTCTGCTGCCCTGTTTTCTGACCTTTCATCGAATAAAAATTCATAACTTTTTACATATAACTCGAAATTAGTCACCGTTAATTTTGTAAGAAACTAGACAAACTTTCGAGTTCATACATATAAGATTCACTGTCTAATTCCAATTATGGGATTTATTCTGATTTTTCAAACACACTGCTTTTACATACATTTTTCTGGACAGATTTTTAATCTTTCCATCTTAGGACCCATATTCACTAAAACATAGTTCATTATCATTTTTGGTAATAAGTATTAATTATACATGCCATCTAGTACATTTCCAAAAGGAAGGATGGATGTCAATACATTACTATGAGTATGGAGATATACCTCCCAAAATAAGCAAGTGATGCTCGGCTACTCTTCCTTTACAGCTCCTATAAAACTTACGCATGAAATTCATCATACGCTAAGCATATACTTAGTGAGGAAACAACATTTAATTCAAATACGACATAACATGAATATCAATATAATAAAATAACAATGCATACGATCACTTCCATTTTATGCTTGCTAGCATATATGACATGATATGTATAATAACATGTTGCATGGTAATAACTTTGATTCTTTCCAAAATCATTTTCATATTTAGCATCGAGTTTTCAAGCTTTTCATCATGTTTTCAATTCATTTAGCCCAAGTATCGATTTAAGCAAATCTATGTACATGAGTCATCCCCCTATACTTACTTGAGTATAGTGTATTATTTGCACCGTAGTACTTAGCACCCTAAGTGCTTTCGTATACCCAAATCTTGCATGAGTATACCCTCATTGAGTATTGATAAAATTGCACCGTAGTGCTTAGCACCCTAAGTGCTCCCGTATACTCAAACCTTGCATGAGTATACCCTCAATGAGTATTTATGATTATTGCACCGAAGTGCTTAGAATATTTATACAGCTGTTTATGACTCTATAGATATCCAACTATACTTTTAATTTCCTATCTCATACATTGGGATTTATATCAATCATAGTATTATACATGGCAACATATATACATATTGAATATTTCATATCCAAAATAACATTCCAAGAATAATTAGTGATCCATGCATATGTTTCAACATTTGACATATTTCTAATATGTCAAAAATATGATAAATGACATAAAGATCATGCTATACATGCATTGCAGTCACCTTGACACTTTCAAAAGTATAATTTATACTAGCCTCACTAAGTTCGGTTGCACTGATTATCTTCTTTCTTCACTCGTTTGGTCTCGAACTTGCTTGTTATTTGTATATACATTAAATACATAACACAAGGCACCTTAAGTGCATGTCCAACCTTTACTAAAACATGTACATACCAATATGGAAAAATTAATATTTCCAACCAAGTACTTTGCAACAACAATGCTTCCTATACTTTAATCTCATCTCAAATTTCACATTACAACCAATAGTTTGATAAATTTCATTTTAAACCCTAAATTTTCTCTCTTAGGGTTTATAAACTAAAATTTGGAAACTTTCACATTTCACCTCAACTTTAAAAAATTTTAACACCAAAATGATCCTTGTATCATAGCAAACAACATAACCATGTTTCTTGGTTATTTTCCAATTCCTCACTTATTTCACCCTATTTGAAAAATTCACAAAATAGTTCTAAAATGATGTTTTCTTTAATCCAATCACATAATTCAACTTAGAAATATCATTCTAACCATTTCCATCATCAAATAAATTTTCACAAAATTTCCCCTAATTTCTTCATTTTGCCGAATTGGTCCCTAGAGATTTTCCAAGGGATTTTCATCATTTCAAGTATAAAAACAACAATACAACACCATTTCCAACTTAATTGAACCCTAAAACATGAAAACCTAACATGTCCTTCAACCACCCTAATAATCAAACTCAACTTAGAGACATGAAAACTAAGCAAAACTTATATCAAAAGATAGAGAATTCAATGGAGAACAATTCCTTGTTTCATGTCTATAGCCAAAAATCAAACAAATCAAGCCAAAAATTGAATTGAAATTTTCCTTACCTAGTCTCCTTGAGGTTTGGCACTTTGAGAGAAATGATGAGCAAAGTTTCCAATTTTTTTTCTTTGATTAATGCCAAATGGCAATTAAATCTTTAATTTAAAACAAAAATCTTTCTTTATAGTAAAATGACCATTTCACCCTTGGATTATGACCAATTATGAATCAACACCTATACTCAACCTTATCATCAAATCAATTACAATTAAAAAGTATGGTAAAATGACCATTTTGCCATTAATGAATCTTTATATCCTCCAAAATGTCATTCCATCACCTATACAAAATACTGAATAGAATCAAATATAAACTGATTAAAAACGATTCAAAACTTCAATGCTATGCTCCTCAGGTCTTCCTAAGACTTCCTTCAAATTTTCATAAAATTTCAAGCTCATACGATTACTCGAATTACACTTAAACTTTAACCGTAAATTTTCCAATAATAGAAACATCAAATCAAACCATAGTTTTTATATTCGATCCACACCCTTAGATGATCTATTTATTTATGAAATAAAAATAATTATTAGGAAAATTACTATGTTGGTCCTTAAACTTTTCTCAACTTTTCACTTTTGTCACCAAACTTTAAACTTTACGTTTTAGTCACTGAACTAAAACCACTAACTTTTGATTCTTTACGTTTTGTCACTAATCCAATAACGTGATATTACAATTCTCTCCCCTTAAAAAAATTTGTCCTTGAATTTTTAGAACGTACCTCGATTAAACAAATGCGGGTACTGTTCTTTCATTTGTTCTTCAGTTTCCCAAGTAGCTTCTTCCACTTTGTGATTCTTCCAGAGCACTTTCACCAATGGAATCGATTTGTTTCTCAATTTCTTCACCCCACGAGGTAAAATCTTTACTGGTTCTTCTTCAAATGTCAAATCAGGTTGCATCTCAACTTTTTCAGGTGAAATGACATGTGAAGGATCCGACCTATACTTGCGGAGCATCGATACTTGAAAAACATCATGAATCTTGCTCATTTCTGGTGCTAAATCTAATTTATAAGCCACCGGTCCAACTCTTTTCTAGATTTCATACAGACCAATAAATCTGGGACTAAGCTTCCCTTTTCTTCGAAATCTTATTATGTTCTTCCAAGGTGAAACTTTCAAGAATACTTTGTCTCCCACTTGGTATTCAACTTCCTTTCTTTTTAAATCTGGATAAGCTTTTTGTCTATCAGAAGCTGCTCTTAGATTATCTCGAATTATCTTCACTTTTTCTTATAATTCTTGAATCAAATCAGGCCCAACAATCTTGCGATCTTCTAACTCAAACCAATTTAATGGTGTCTACATTTTCTTCCATATAAAGCTTCATAGGGTGCCATTTTAATACTCGACTGATAACTGTTGTTGTACGCATATTCATCCAACGGTAGATACTTTTCCCATGAACTTGAAAACTCGATAACACAAGCTCTAAGCATATCCTCCAAAATATGGATTGTCCTCTCTGATTGTCCATTAGTTTGCGGATGAAAGGTAGTACTAAAATGTAGTCGAGTACCCAATGCTTCCTGTAATGCCTTCCAGAATCTAGAAGTAAACTTGGGATCTCTGTCAGATACAATGGAAATCAGAACTCCATGTAATCTTTCCTACTTGGTGTCAAAGGTAATCCGGTTACAAAATCTATAGTCACTTTTTCCCATTTCCATTTTGGAATAGCAATTGGTTGAAATAACCCTGATGGCACGTGATGTTCTGCTTTAACTTGCTGACAAGTTAAGCATTTGGATACAAATTCCGTTATAGCTCTTTTCATTCCTAGCCACCAAAAATGATTCTTCAAATCCTGATACATTTTATTTCCTCCCGGGTGCATCGTTAAAGGACTATAATGTGCTTCTATAAGAATTTCCTTTTTCAATTCCTCACCTTTAGGAATATAAGAACGTCCTTTATAATATAAACATCCATTTGACTTCACTTCAAAGTCTGAAGATTCTCCCCTTTTAGCTTCCTTCTTTTTCTCCAAACAATTTTCGTCTTTTTCCTGTGATTCTTTTATTTTTTTCTATCAAGGTAGTCCTAATGTTCAGCTCAGCAAGTAAAGCCCCACCATCCAATATTGATAACTGAGTATTCGATATTCACAGGGCTGAAAACATCTTTTGGCTAAGTGCGTCTGCCACCACATTAGCCTTTCCCGGGTGATAATCAATAATTCCATCATAATCCTTGACTAACTCGATCCATCGCCCTTGTCTTAGATTCAGCTCCTTCTGTGTTAAAATATATTTCAGGCTTTTATAGTCTGTGTATATATAACATTTTTCACCATATAAGTAGTGGCGCCAAAATTTTTAAGCAAAACAACCGCAGCCAACTCCAAATCGTGAGTAGGATAATTTATCTCACGAGTTTTAAGCTACCTAGAAGCATAAGCCACCACTTTCCCATCTTGCATAAGTACACAGACCAAACCATTATGCGATGCATCACTATACACCACAAAATTCTTACCCGATTCAGGTTGAACTAACACCTGAGCTTCTATCAAGATTTTCTTCAATCTTTCAAAGCTTTCTTGACATTCTTTGGTCCACATAAAAGATACATTCTTCCTGGGCAGTTTGGTAATAGGTGCAGCAATCATCGAGAAATCTTTCACGAATCGGCGGTAATATCCTGCCAATCCGAGAAAACTTCTAACCTCTGTAACATTTTTGGGAGGTTTCCACTCCATGCAGCTTGAATTTTCTGAGGATCAACCCGAATTCCTTCAGCCGACACTATATGTCCAAGAAAGGTCACCTCAGAAAGCCAAAACTCACATTTAGATAGTTTGGCATATAACTTCTTTTCCCTTAAGATTTGAAGAACTATTCTGAGATGGACATCATGATCCTTCTTGGTTTTAGAATAGACCAGGATATCATCTATGAATACCACTACAAACTGGTCTAGGTATGGTTGAAAATTTCGGTTCATCAAATCCATAAATGCTGCTGGGGCATTAGTTAATCCAATCGACATTACCACAAACTCGTAATGTCTATATCGAGTCTTGAAACCCGTCTTTGGAATATCCTGCTCTTTAATCTTCAATTGATGATAGCCCGATCGAAGATCAATCTTAGAAAACACTGTTGCCCCCTTTAATTGATCAAAAAGATCATCAATTCTTGGCAATGGATATTTATTCTTTATCGTCACTTTATTAAGTTAACGATAATCAATACATAATCTCATCGATCCATCTTTCTTCTTTACAAATAATACAAGTGCTCCCTATGGGTATATACTTGGTCGTATAAAACTTCGATCCTTTAATTCTTGTAGTTGTGACTTGAGTTCCCGAAGTTCAACAGGTGCCATATGATACGGCGCCATCGATATGGGTGTTGTACCAGGTAATACATCAATTCCAAATTCTACCTCTCTATCTGGAGGTAATCCCGGTAATTCTTTTGGAATACATTTGGGAATTCCCGCGCTGTAGGTATATCTTCTATTTTCACCTCCCGCTTCAAAGTATCACTTTCAGGAGTTGAATAGGCTTTACAGCCATCCATCAACATTTCATTCGCAACAACAACCAAAATATCATCATTACGATGATTCGGCTTCTCACCCATGAATAATATTTGTGATCCATCTGGTGCCTTTAAAATTAATTTTTTTTAATCGGCACTCCACCACAGCATCATATGCGAATAACCAATCCATCCCCAATATTATTTTGAATTTACAAAACGGTAATTCCATAAGGTCATCGGGGAGATCCACGTTATGAATTCTAATAGGACAACGACGGTAAATTCTTTTGACCTTAGCACTCTGGCCTATCGGATTGGTTGCTACCACCTCACTCGTAATTAGTTCTACTGGAATGTTTCTTTCTAGTATGATTCTATAACTAATATATGAATGAGTCGAACCAAGATCAATTAGTGCAAAAATAGGTCTATCAAAGACTTCAAGCATACCTGATATCACATCGGGATCATCTTTACTCTCGGTGGTCTTGATATTATATACACGAGCAGGAGCTTTGCCTTTCAGGTTGGATGCAACTTCTTATGCACGTTGATGATAATTCCAACCTCGGTTTCCTTTATTTTTCTGAGAAGCAGCCACCGATTGATTTTATTGTAATTCAGACATTCACGTTTGAAGTGACCCGGCTTCCCACATTGATAACATATTGCCTCTGGTGCATACCAACATCGACCATAGTGGCTTTTTCCACAAGTCTTGCATTCTGATTGGATCTAAAATTCACCACCTTTAGCACCACTCGTTCGATTACGGACTTGTTTGGATTTACCAGCAGAAGAATTCTTCTTTACGGATGATATTGACCCTGCCGATCCTTGCTGCTGAAATCCTTTACCCCGTTTAGACCAGGGTAAAACACTAGGACCTCCAGGTCGCTTGGTTAACTGTGATTTCTTATTAGAAGCTTCTTCCTGCTCCACTCTTTCCATTACTTTAGCTCGATTGACCACCTCTTGAAACACAGACAAATCGAGAGCAACCAAGAATTTCCTATATTCCGGATCTAAACCTCCCACAAATCTGGTAACTTTGTGCTTCTCGGTCAGAAGAAGATCTGTAGGAAACCGGATAAGTTTATTAAACTCACATTCATACTCATATACTGATCTGCCTACTTGCTTCAAATTCAGAAATTGATTTCTCATATCTTCAATAAAAACATCACCGACGTACTTGTTCCGGAACTCATGTAAAAAAATTCCCAAGTAATTCGTTCCCGAGGAATCTGAGCAGTAATAGTGGTCCACCAAATTTGAGCAGGTCCCATCAAAAGTGATGTTACACCTTCAAGTTTTCCTTAATCATCACACTGGATAGTATCCAACATAATCTTAATATCATTTAACCAGAAGTCCGCAGACATCGGGTCAACATCAGAATCACCTTGAAGTTCTGATGCGTTCAGCTTTCTCAGCTCCCTAGGCACAGATACTGGTTTTTTTCTATTTAAAATATCATCTAATGCCTGCAGTGTAGTAAATCATTACCAATGCAATATAAAGGTTAGTATATTGGCATATGGCATGTTATATATATATATGCAGCCTTGAGGTTTAATAAGTCATGAAATTGAATAAGCCTATTTAGTTGTTTTTAATCTTGATTATTGCCTCACTAAGTTCGTACTTAGCATTTGTTTAATTGTGCACACGTAGGTGATTTGAGATATTGGAGTAGGCAAAGCGTTGCATCAAGTTCAGAGAATTTCATCAAGCTACCACAGTAGTGACATCCTACTTGAGGTTTTTAATTAAATTTAGGGGCATGTATAAATGTAATAAAATTGTTTATTTTAGTTCAGAGTCTATTATTTATTGAATATCTATTTTGTTATTTTTGAAAGGTAAAGGAGCTCAGATTTTTTATTTTAAGTCAGTATAAATATTTTTTTACCGTTTTAAATTTTATAGTATTTTTGAAAAAAGGGTCATTGTCAACATTGTATTCGTTATGTGACATTTCTGACTTAACACTAATGATCGGAGTCAAGAAGGGGGTGTTACATATATATACCTTTGCACCATGACAAAGTGTCCAAGGACTTCCATTGTTTTGGCAACTTAAATATTTTATGCTTTGAAGTTAGGAGGGGTATCTTATGATGCAAGTAATCTTACTTGTTTCTTTTCTTAGTATCTTATAGCATGAGATGAGCTTTTAGCTCCTCAGGGCTTTAGAATTCATGAAATTATAACATTTGAATTAAATTCTTTTATTAGAATCTTATGGCATTTTAAGTCAGAAGTTATCTTCAAAACTTTATATCAAAATACACATAATCTTCCATTACAAACATAGCATAGCAAGGAACAATATGCATATGTAATGCAAACATAACCAAAAGACTTATCAAAGATGTCAAGCTATGAATGTATTCACACATTGTGCTTAACGTGAGCCATATGCATATGCTCAGGAATTAATCATAACATATCATAGAAACAAAGATCAGAATGACGCCATGTCACCCGAGACAAATGCAACTACACTCACCTCAAACAGATTAACAGGTCATTAAGACCAATTCAATTCATTTACCAACAATCCAATTCTTCATGTGTACATATCTATATATACTTACAAATCAGTTCAAGATATATACACACATGTACATGTTCAAAACAATCCTTAATACATTTATATACATATAGAATAGTCCATACATCTGCATACATAATTATATACATCAAACAGCTCTTATCATGTCTATATACATTCAAAACAGTCTCTAAACTTCTAAAACAATCCTTATATACTTCACAAAATAGTTCTTTGTCTTTTAGATACTTCAAAACAGTCCACTAACTTTTACATCAAGGCAAAGCAATCCAATACCTTTGTACATATACATATACATGTCAAAACAATCCAACATGCTTTCATATTACACAAAACAATCCAATACACTAGTACATATACATATACATACCCATGTATTAACTCTTAGTTCCAAAAGTAATTCATTGAACAAATCATTAGTTCGGTTCTTTAACTCACGACATTTCCAAACTGTTTCCAGCATAGATTGCTTGACTACAATAGCAATTATGTATGACAACATTTCAAACTGCATAAAACAGATTTTCTTATACATAAAAACTGTACTCATACAATACACCAAACTGCATCTATATCCTACTGCATTTAAATATAACACTGCATTGCATTAACACCCTAACTGCATACTGCATTTTTGTATTAACTGCATTATTAGTTCTGCTTTGATACAATTCTGCACTGCTTTAAACACAATTCTGCACTACTTTAAACTCATTTCTGCACTAACACTGCGTACAAAACTGCATAAAAACTTCATGTATTTCATGTCAAAACTGGATATATATTCTATTAATCAAATAAATTCTAACATTTTATTCTTAAACATAAACTACATAATCCCCTGCTAATCGGCAATTCCAACAGAACCTTGCATACTTTTAATTCAATTTATGAAACATACTCCAACAACTCAGCTTGATTCTTCTAAATAGAAATTTGTTTTAATCATGGACAAACAAAAATCATTTTTCCCCAACCGAAAACAATGAAACCCATATCAAAATAGCTCGATAAAACAAAGATAGAATTACTTGCTCTAAATGAAGTAAAAAGCTAGCCACTAATCAAGCAAAACCAATCGATCACTTCATCTCTCTCTAAGCTTCAACCATGGCTTCCTCTCTCACACTTTCGGTTAAACAAAATTAATGAGAAGAACATTTTTTTCCATCCAAATCGGATATGTATTTCCCTTCCCCCTAAGGTTTTCTTTTTATTTATTATTATAATATCACCTTTATAGGAAACATGGCCACTTAAAAAAATGCCATTCAAACGATCACTAAGCCTCCCTTTAAGTAAAGGTAAATTTCATTCTAAGCCATTCATCTATCTTTCCTTTCTATGAAGAAAGTTCATGGTTAAATTATACTTTTGGTCCTTGAATTTCTTAACTTCCATTCTTTGTCTCTTTAACTTTAAATCCTTGTAATTTAGTCACTAACCATACTTTTAATAAATTCAATAAGGTCCTTAATCGATAAACTGACTCAATTAGAGTCCAATATCTATGTAAATGACCACACGGTCAAAGTCAATGCAATCTTTGGACCTTTTCGGTATATGGTTTTCGATCACCGAAATCGAATTCTGACTAGACCGATTTTCGGGAAATTACAATTCTCTCACCCATAAAAGAAATTCGTCCTCAAAATTCTCTTCAACTAAGAAGCAGAGTCTAATATTCTTATTCATAATTATTACTAACACAGAGAAGAATCAGATCGTGTTAGTTGCAAGTCACAAATGCTGTAATCGGCTAAACCTAAGCTTTGATACCGAAATGTAACACCCTCAACCCGGTTTAGAAGAAAACCAAAACGAAGATGTTATCGTAAACATTTCTATGAAACATTTGACCAAAACTAAAACTTTCAAAATAATTTGAGACATGCTAACAAAATTTTCTTAAAATAAATCTTTAACCATATAACTTAATTATAACATACCATATACTTGACTTTCTATATACTATCACTAGGACATTTTGAACTAATTCGAAACCAATTTCATATATCAAGCATAACATATAGTGCTAAGATAAGAACACCAAACAAACAAGGTTAACTTGATCAACAAACAAATTCAAATCTTTTAAGGTTTTGAATACACTTAAATCTATTACCGTATTTAAAACCATATTAGGTACATTCATACATATTAGAGTAAAGTTAGGACCAACTACCCTTAAGGGTTCGAACAAGAGGGGTAAAAAGGTGATTCGGCCAATTTCTTGTAACTCAAGTAAGAATTAAATAAGGGTAAGATTTAAAGAGCATGATCACTTATTTTAATTCATATATGGATATGTTACTACATTTAAATTTCATAACATGTAGACTTCAAACATCAATCGTGCAAATAGATAAGACATTAAAAAGCATGCATGAGACTCAAGAAACATTTTCAAACATTCAAAGATCATTCAACCAACTACATGAAACCCATCATCCTATTGTCATAGTAAGTACATAAAAATAGGCGTGTAACTTAGAATTTAATCATATAAGTCATAACCAAACCATATAAGTAACTTAACAAATACTTCAAACTTATAAACATTATATACAAATCAAAGGTTGAAGTTCTTGCATCATACTTAATCATTGTGTCACCATCTAACAAACACATGGCATATAATCCTATTCACACACTATATCAAATTATTCATTTAGCAAATCAACAAGTCATGATCACATAACATACAAACAACTTCCAAATATTAGAGGGGCCCATTTTATACTTAGTGAAAGACCATAACCAACAAGCAAGTAACCAAATACCATACCAACATAGCTCAAACTACAACTACCTTGTGATTATCATGCTAACAAGGTCTGCACATCGAAACCATTCGAATACCAACATTAAAACACCATGTTCGACAAACAAGCAACCACAAAATCATAATAGGCCGAATACATAAGGTATTAAATACTTAACACTTATGCATATACTTCTTCAAAGAGCATCTAAATGCATTATGCATAATTCTAGTACAGAAGTGCCACCAACTAGGAGTTTCTTAAGGATAGCATACACAATACTCAAAGCCTTGGAAAGTGACTTGCAACCTCAAAACATGATCAAATCACAATGCTTCTTAAATCCTGAAAATGCATGACTATTAATGTATTAGGCTTATATAGCCTAAGTGAGGTAGTGACCGTAAAATTAACAAAGCATATCGACAGAGATATTGAATGGAAGATTCAAAGAATACAAACAAAGCATAAATTAGCAATAGGTGTTTATGACTTAATCTTATCTTATACATGGCTTACATAATGGAAGCTTATTTGGAGTTCAAAGTCTTTCAAATCTTAACTGAATATTTTTCAAGGTTTTTTTTAAACTGAGTTCCTTCCAACTTATCGAACTTATCAAAGTTCTCAGAATTCTTATCAAATCTTATCAGAGTGCTATCATAGCTTATCAAAGTTCTTACAGATTTCTTTCAAAGTTTATGTCTTTTAAAACGTTTGCCTTGGATCACTTTTGGGCATGGTTAGCATTGGTCCGTGTTTGACCGTATTGGTTCGAGTTACACATAGCTCAAAGCACATAGCAATGGCTAGTGTCAGAATATAACAAACCTAACTTCTCATCTATCCAACCAAGTGTCACCAATCTCCTTATCATCTCCCCTGTTACCTCCTACTGTCGCCAATATAACACATATATAGGGTCGTCACCCTTGTGTCGTAGCTCATGGACTGTAGTCCCAACATATATATACCTTTGCACCATGCCAAAGTGTCTGAGGACTTCAATTGTTTAGGCAACTTAAATATTTCTATGCTTTGAAGTTAGGAGGGGTATCTTATGACGCAAGTAATCTTACTTGTTTCTTTTCTTAGTATCTTATAGCATGAGATGAGCTTTTAGCTCCTTAGGGCTTTAGAATTCATGAACTTATAACATTAGAATTAAATTCTTTTATTAGAATCTTATGGAATTGTAAGTCAGAAGTTAGCTTCAAAACTTTATATCAAAGTATACATAATCTTCCATTACAAGCATGCATAGCAAGGAACGAGATGCATATGTAATGCAAACATAACCAAAAGACTTATCAAAGATGTCATGCTATGAATGTATTCACACATTGTGCTCTACGTGAGCCATATGCATATGCTCATGAATTAATCATAACATATCATAGAAACAAAGATTGGAATGACGTCGTGTCACCCGAGACAAATGCAACTACACTCACCTCTTACCCCGAAGTTACGAGATACCTGGATCCACAATTAACCCTAGCTTCCAACTAACTCTTTTCTTCTACTCTTCCTTATCATGACACGTACCCCAAATAGATTAACAAGTCATTAAGACCAATTCAATTCATTTACCAACAATCCAATTCTTCATGTGTACATCTATATATACTTACAAATCAGTCCAACATATATACGCACATGTACACGTTCAAAACAATCCTTAATACATTTATATACATATAGAATAGTCCATACATCTGCATACATACTTATATACATCAAACAACTCTTATCATGTCTATATACATTCAAAACAGTCTCTAAACTTCTAAAACAATCCTTATATAATTCACAAAATAGTCCTTTGTCTTTTAGATACTTCAAAACAGTCCACTAACTTTTACGTCAAGGCAAAAAGTCCAATACACTTGTACATATACATACATGTCAACACGATCCAACATGCTTTCATATTACACAAAACAGTCTGATACACTAGTACATATACATATACATAGTCATTTATTAACTCTTGGTTCCAAAAGTAATTCATTGAACAAATCGTTAGTTCAATTCTTTAACTCACCACATTTCCAAACTGTTTCCAGCATAGATTATTTGACTACAATAGCAATTATGTATGACAACATTTCAAACAGCATAAAACAGATTTTTTTATGCATATAAACTGCACTCATACAATACACCAAACTGCGTCTATATCATACTGCATTTAAATATAACACTGCATTGCATTAACACCCTAACTGCATACTGCATTTCTGTACTAACTGCAATATTAGTTCTGCTTTGATACAATTCTGCGCTGCTTTAAACTCAACCCTGCATTGTTTTAAACACAATTCTGCACTGCTTTATACTCAATTCTGCATTGTTTTAAACTCAATTCTGCACTACTTTAAACTCAATTCTGCATTTCTTTAAACACAATTCTGCACTAACACTGCATACAAAACTGCATAAAAAACATTATATATTTCATGTCAAAACTGGATATATATATATATATATTATATTTTCAATTACTGCATTCAAGCTTAAATCATTACTTCATCAATTCAATCAATATCTGTAGGTTCAATTTTACTTATTAATATATTCTATTAATCAAATAAATTCTAACATTTTATTCTTAAGCATAAACTATATAATCCCCTGCCAATCGGTAATTCCAACAGAACCGTACATACTTTTAATTCAATTTAAGAAACATACTCCAACAACTCAGCTTGATTCTTCTAAATAGAAATTTGTTTTAATCATGGACAAACAAAAATCATTTTGTAATCACTCATTTTTGACCGGGTTTTAGTGTTATTAGTATTATTTTAATGGTAGTATTATTAATATAAAATTAATGAAAAATCAAAAAAATAATAATAAAAATAAAATATAAAAAAGATAAAAAAATATATATTATTATTAATTAAAAAAAAAGAAATTGCGTGGAGCAGGGTGCTCCACGTCTTACCCCCAACCCCACCCCTTTGCCTATAAATACAAGGCATGGGGGCAGCCATGAATCACGCCCAAAATTGCCAACAATTTGGCAAATTAATTGGCACCCAATTCGTGGGAGCCATGGAAACTAAATTGTGGAAAATTAAAATGCAAAAAATTAAAGTACTTAAAAATAAAAGGGTAAAATTGGATGTGCTAATCATCCAATAATGAGATTGATGACTTGTCACAATAGACTTGTGCTCCTTTGTAGAGCTTGAACCATTTCAACACCTTGGCCAGGCTGTTTGAGCATTTGACACTTGTGCCTCTAAAGTCATATAAGTAATCCATGAGGATCTCCAGGAAATCATTCACCAAGTCTGAAAAGATGGCCATCATACAACATTGGAATGTTGCTTATGCATTGCAAAGGCCAAAATGCATTTTGTGGAAGGCATAAAAGCCATATGGACATGTGAATGTTTTTTTTTTCTCTTGGTCCTCTAGTGCGATAATGATCTGGTTTTATCCGGAGTAACCATCCAAGAAGCAATAATAGGGTTTCCTTACAAGCTTGTCAAGTATATGGTCAATAAATGGCAAAGGGAAGTGGTTATTTTTCGTGGCTTTGTTTAGTTTCTGGTAATCTATATAGATCCATCATCAGTAACAGTTATGGTCGGGAGGAGTTTATCGGCATCGTTCTTGATCATTGCCATGCCTCTTTTCTTCATCACACACTGGACATGACTCACCCACAAACTATTTGAGATATGGTAGATGATTCCAATGTCGAGCCATTTGATGATATCCTTCATAACCACAGTCTTTATAATTGGATTGAATCTCTACTATGGTTCTATCGAGCTGCTATGATCATTTGTAAACAAAATATTTTGTATACACAAAGTAGGGCTTATACCCTTCAACTCAATAATAGTCTAACCAATAGCTTTCTTATGTTGAGATAAAACATGTAGCAGTTTAGTCTCTTGGTCAGATGTTAAGCTAGCAAATATGATTGCAGGCAGCATATTATTTTCCCCTAGATATGTATACTTTAGTTGTAGGGGAAGAGGTTTCATATCAAGTACCAGTGGATGCTCTAGCAATGGCTTGGAAGATTTGAATTTAGTGTAATCTAAATGTTTAAAAGACTTAGCTGGCCTGGTAAGCAAAGCACTGGATTGTTCAATCTCGATCTCAGCTTATTCCTCAGCTTTCTGTATGGCCTCGTCAAAGTCAGATTACTTCACAACGCTAAGCACATTGCTATAGCATATCTTTTGCAAACATTTTCTCAATGAAGGCTTCTTCACTTTGCACAAGCTAGCATTCTTCATAATCATCCACGTACTTGAGAGTGCTGAAGACATTAAGTGTGATCTTTTGGTCGTTCATCTTTATAGTAAATTCACCCTTTTCACAATCAATCACAATATGATCGATGGCAAGTAATGGTCTCCAAAGAATGATGAGAGTATTCTCACCAGCTTCACAATCAAGGATGATAAAATCCACCAGGAAGATGAATCTTTCTACCTTGACTAAGATATCTTTAATTCTGCCTTTTGGTCAGATTTGAGAACGATTAGTCAATTAAAGGATTACTGATGCCGGTTTAGCTCTACCCATACCTAGTCTTGTAAACATGGATTTTGGCATCAAATTGACACTTGCTCTGAGATCGCATAGGTCACGACCGTAGTAGTTATGGCCTATAGAGCATAGAATGGTGAAACTACCATGGTCCTTCATCTTGGGTGGTAAATCACTTAGCATAGCCACACATTCACTCGTTGTATTTATAGTTTCAACTTCGCCCACCATCCTTTTCTTGATCATAATCTCCTTCAAAAACTTTACATAAATAGGTATTTTATCAATAGCCTCTAGGAATGGGACATTGATGTGCAGCTGTTTGAGCATCTCCAAAAACTTTTGGAATTGGGCATCTTGTTTTTAGACCTTCAATTGTTGTGGAAACGGAGGTGGTGGTCTGGGCTCTTCGTGTGTTTTATTAGACACAGTGGCATCCTTGTTCTTGTTATCCTTACCATCAGTACCAAGGTAACTCACTATATCAGACACATAAGTTATTTCTTTAGGTGGGGGAGCATCAGTGGTCAGCTTGCTTAAAGTGTAATCAACAAGGAAACCTTCCCTAAAATTATCATCATGCTTCAATTGGGTGCCACTATGTAGTGTGATGGCATTGCATTGCTTCGCACTAAAAGTTTTAGTGACTTCAGTATCACTAGGTAAACCGCCTGGTGCTCACATCTTCAAAACTTAGGCAATCTACCCCACTTGTGTCTCTAAAGACTATAAGGAAGCGGTGTGGTTTTCCTTGATCAATTACTAATTTTGTAACATAGCGTCCTATGTTGCGAACATGTTGCTATAATTCTTTAAGTGCATTGACTGATCCTGCATAATCATTTGGGCAGTTTCTATAAAATTTTGATAAGTGGAATCAAAGAATTAGAGTTGGAGTTAGAAACTCCCTGGTTCTACCTCTGAGTTATCTGTTGGAATCTAGAAGGTTCTGCTATTGCATTTTGTCGCTCTCCTAAATTACCTGTGTTACCTCCCCAACCAAAGTTTGGTTGTTACCTCCACCCTAGGTTGTAGGTGTTGGATTTGGGATTGTTGTTGTGGTTGGAATTCCCTACGTAGCATCCAAGTTCTTGTTTCTAGGGGTATTCATTTGACTGGTGTTCCCCATCATAATGCTCACATGTATACAGGATTACCTTAACCTCTCGTGTATTAGATATCGACTGCATGTTTATGAGCATAGTTATATTGGTGGATAGTTGAGCCGTTACACTCTGAGAATCATCCAACTGGATTGATCTAGAAGATTTAGGTCCATGTTTCAATATCCCCCTAGGAAACTCGTAGTCGTTATTGGCTATCTGGTATAGTATTTCGAAGGCATCTTCAGGATCTTTGTTAACCAAAATACCATTGGCTGAAGATTCAATCATCATCCTTGTTGGTTCAATCATGCCATTATAGAACTTCATTATCTGTAGCCAATCGTGGAATCTAAGAATGGAGCACCTGCATAGCATATCTTTATATATGTCCCAATATATTCATCATCACGCTGTGTGAATACAATGATCTTGCTTCACTTCTGATTCTGTACGTTTGGTGGATCATATATGTATAAAAATTTCCTGCATAGGTTATCCTAGGATGTAATCGATTATGAGGTTATAGTCTTCAACCATGCTCGGGCTCGATCTCGCAAAGAGTAGGGACATAGTTTAAGTCTCAACACATCATCAGGAACTCTTGGTTGTTTAAAACAATCACAAACTTCCAGGAAAGATTGAATGTGTTCTCTAGCATCCTCTCCTAGTAATCCTCCAAATTATCCAATGGAGTTCAGCATGTTGAACATGACGGGCTTCAACTCAAAGTGAGTTATCCCTAGATCAGGTACAATGATCAATGGGTTGAGGTTGTTGATAACAGGCTCCATGTTGTCTCTAATGAGCCTTCTAGATCTGGCAGGTGGTGGAGCCTCTTGTCGTACATGTCCTCCATTATTTGCTACTTTTTTAACAACGACCACTGGTGGTATGCCATTGTTACGCTCATTCTCATGGTCATCCTGTGCATTATTGATGCAGTGACCAGGAGATCCATATTCCTTTATCCTCGATAGAGATTTCTCATGTCTTTCGATTTCTGGGTTGCAAGGGAGAGTTGGTTCCTCACGATTTGTGCGTTGGGTTATACACTAGGACGTGCCAAAAACAGAAAATAAAAACAAAAACAAAAATAAATACAAATAAAATAAAATAAAATAAAATAAAATCTTAAGTGCAATTACTCCGTAATTAAGAGAGTGGAGTGTCGAACCCACAAGGATTGGATCAATAACTATGAAGTTATCGTATTTAAGAGAGTTTGAGCAAGTATTGATTAGTGTCGGTTTATCAAAACTAAATGCGAATAAAGTAAAGATAGCTATGATTAAGACAAACAAATGCTGAGGCAAATAACAGATAATTATGGAGGCTGGGTTTATTGCCTAGGATATATACTTTATTACTTATTTCAATGCTATAGCAATTGACAATACATGTCTGCATAAACCATTAAGATCTTTATCTACTCGATAGGATTTTCTAATAAGCTTTTGACTCTCTCGATGCCTAAAAGTTAATATCATTAGAGCTAAGGTAATACATGTCTATGTGAACCCTAACAACTATATTATTTGTTTAAGTTCTTCCTATTGGTCATTAAAACCCTAAACTTATGTCTAATCCGAATTAAGACTAAGTCAACAGCTTAGCCCCACTATTCATGTTTGTTTAACCTAACTCTGTCGATATTAAGCCACATATCAATAGTTAAAAGGCCTCTGTCAACAACTCTTACAATAACTACGCATGAAGAACGATGAACAAAATAGATAAAGGGAAACAAATTGTAGCATTAAAATAAAGTATTCAAAACATAAAATTATGTAAAGCAATAAACCCAACTAAAGTATTTAGCTTAGGTATGAGCCTTAAACATCCATAATAAAATATAAAAACATAAGCAATTTATCAAGTAAGGGAAAAAAAGGGTTAAGCATCTTCGACGATCTTCCTCTATTCATTCCAATTGTTGCTGCAGGTCTCACACTGCTTCTACCTCTCTCGATGGTGTCTGTTGTATGGAGACTCCTCTGGCACTTCAACTCTGGTGGTTCTCCAATAGCTAAAGACTAAGGACTATCATCTGTGATTGTGCTCTCTTTGAATTATCGTCCAAGTATTCCTTCTATAGGTAGGGAAGCTAGAGCTTTATAACCCTAAAGTGTGCGACCTCCATTAAGAGAATCTTTGTTTTCCTGCTATCTTTAATGTTCCGTATCTAGGAAAAAATCCATGTGGGTCAAAGGTAGATTTATTTCCAACTCTTCTTGCCTCGTCAGCTTTAATCCGAGAGATTTGCTACTCTTTCCTCCAGCATTCCACCAGCATCCAATGGTTCCAGCGCATGCACCAAAAAAAGACTACCTTTCCCATTAAACGTACCAAAATAAATAACATTTAAGCATATGCAGTGTAACTCCCTAACTACATGCAAACTATATGCAATCTACTCCTAAATGCAACTAAATGAGCTTGAACACATGCAAAAGTCAAGTGAAAAGGGCATGCAAAATAGGTCATTTACACACTCGTCATTGAATTTGGCATCAAGTTGACACTTGTACCAATATCGCATAAAGCACAACTAGAGTAGTTTTGGCCTATGGAACATAGAATGGTGAAACTGCTAGGATCCTTCATATTGGGTGGCAAATTACTGAGCACTGCTACGCACTCGTCTACTGTAGCAACAGTTTCAAGTTCGCCCACCACCCTCTTCTTGGTCACGATCTTTTTTAGAAACTTTTTATATATCAAAATTTGATCATTGTCCTCCAAAAATGGCATATCAATATGCAACTGCTTGAGCATCTCCAAAAATTTCTAGAATTGGGCATTTTGTTTTTGAGCATCCTTATCTGTGTTTTCTTTGCCATTAGTAGCAAGGTTTTTTCTTGTATCAATCATAGAAGGTGCATCTTTGGTTTTTGAAGCATCAACTCTGTCTTGTTTAGAGTGGAACCAACAAGGACACCTCCACAAAACTTGTCATCTTTGACCAATTGTGTACCACTACACAATATGATGGCATTGCATTGCTTCATGCCAAAGGTCTTAGTGATTTCAGTGCCACTAGGTAAAACGCCTTGAGGTCTCATCTTCAAAATTTGAGCAATCTACCCAACATGCGTTTCCAAGGACCGTAGTGAAGCGGTGTGGTTTTGCATGATGGATTGTTGATTCTGTAACATGGCGGCTTACGTTGTGAGCATTTCTCCATGATTCTTGAGGTTTACTGAATCGTCTTGCAAAATAACTTAGGCAGATCCTTAAAAATTTGATAAGAAGTTTCAAAAGAATTAGAATTAGAATTCAAAACTCCCTAGTTCTACCTCCGAGTTTTCTGTTTAAATCCTGAAGGCTCTACTATAGCATTCTGATTGGCTCATGAATTTCCAATATTGGCACCCCAACCAAAAATTGGATGTTATCGCCATCCTGGGTTGTAGGTGTTTGAGTAGGGATTATTGTTGCAGTTAGCATTCCTTACATAGCATCGAGGCTCTTGTTGCTGGGGGCATTCACTCCACTGGTGTTATCCATTACAAAGCTCGCAAGTATACTGGATTACCTTAGCCTCTCATGTGTTTAATGGAGCATGCATGTTCTTGAGTAAGTTTGTGATGGTGAAAAGTTGAGCCGCCACACTCTGGGAATCATCCAAGTAGAATGTTCCAAAAGTTTTAGGACCGAGACTCAATCTTCCTATGAGAAATTGATAGTCGTTATTGGCTATCTGATTAAAAATCTTGAAAGCCTCTTCATGATCTTTATCGAGCAATTTACCATTGGCCGAAGGGTCAATCATCATTCTTGTGGGAGTGTTAATGCCATTATAAAATTTTACCACTTGTAGCCAGTCATGAAATCCATGAATGGAGCACTTGCGTAGCATGTCTTTGTATCTATCCTAGCATTCATATATGGATTCATCATCTCTTTGCTTGAATGCTATAATATTGATATGCATCTAATTGTGCAGATTCGGTGGATTGTATCTATGCAGAAAGCTTCGACACAGCTCATCCAGGATGTGATAGATCCTAAGGCTATAGTCTTCAACCATGCTCGAGCTTGATCTCGTAAGGAATAGGGAAATGAATTTGAGCCTTAGCACATCATCAGGGACTCTCTATGGTCTAAAATAGTCACAGACTTCCAGGAAAGCTTGAACGTTCTCTCTAGCATCTTCCCTTGCTGATCCACTGAATTGTCCAATAGAATTGAGCATGTTGAACATAACATCCTTAAACTCAAAGTGAGCTACCTCTATTGCTGGCACAACGATCGCTGGAGTAAGATCATTAAGGATAGGTACAAAGTCGTCGCAAATTGGCCTTCTTGGATGAGCTGGTGGTGGGACACCATGCTATCTATTTCGTGTTCCGTCAATAATTGAATCATCTACAGTTACTCATCCACCAAATGGTAGATTATCATTGCCATTGCATGCATTACTCAGGCCATCTTGATATGTCATTTTTCTATGTTTTTTTTTCGTATCATTCGCAAGTATCTTTCGATCTCAGGATTGTAAGGAATAATTGTCCCTCTCGATTTGTGCGTCAGGTCATGCACTATAACAAGCCTAAAAAGAAATAAAGAAAAACAAAAAATGAAAATAAAAGTTCGAATTATATTAAAGTAAATCGTAAGCGCAATTACTATGTAATTATAAATATCCAATCCCCGACAATGGCACCAAAAACTTGATGCTTGCGAAATAGGTATGCAATGAAGAGCAAGTATATTCGTCGTTCAAGTAATAAAGTGATAGAGTAGAGTGTCGAACCCATAAAGATTAGATTAACAAATGCAAAGTAACTGTACTCAAGAGTTAGTGAGCAAATATTGGTTTGATGTGGTTTATCAAAACTAATTGCAATAAAGTACAGTAGCAATGATCAAGACAAACAAATGTTGTAGAAGATATTCAGATGATTATGGAAGCTGGGTTTATTGCCTAGGAATTATGCCAATTACTATTTGAATGCTATAGCGGATGGCAATACATGTCTATGTAAACCAATTATGTCTTTACCTATCCGATAGGGTTTTCTAATAACTCTTAGACTCTCTCGATACCAAAAAGTAACAACAATAAGCTATGGCAATACATGTCTGCGTAAACCCTAACTACTTATTATTTATTCAGGTTCCCCTTATTAGTCATTGAAATTCTAAACTTATGTCTAAGCCGGATTAGAACCTAAGATAACAGCTTAAGCTCCACTATTCATGTTTGTTTAACTTAACTCACTCGATATTAAGCCACATATCAATAGCAAAAAGGCCTCTCTCGATATCTTTTACGTTAACTACGCATGAAGAATGATGAATAAAATAGATAAAGGAAAAAGACTATAGCATTGAACAAGTAATAAAACATAAAATCCTAAAACAATAAACCCAACAAAAGTATTTAGCTCATGTCTGAGCAAATAACATCAATAATAAAAGTTGTAATGAACATGGAAGTTTATAAAGTAAGGAGAAAGAAAGATCAAGCGTCCTCGACATCTCCTCTGAGCCCTATAACTGTGTTGCAAGTCCCGCACTCCTCAAGCTTCTCTCGATAGCTCTCTTCGAGTGGAGACTCCTCTAGACCCTTGACTATGGTGGTTCTCCAATAATTGAAGACTAAGGGTTGTTGTTTAACTTCAAGCTCCCTTTGTTTATTGCCCAAGTCTTTTTTCTATAGGCGGTAAAGCTAGGGTTAAGAAACCTAAAAGCACGCAAAGCCTCTTAATGTGGATCTTGCTTTCCTGCTTCATTCAATGAGAGTCATATCAGATGGAAGTCCACATGTGTCAAAAGTCCAAGTTCATCTCCAACTCTATTGCTTAGTTGGCTCATTGAGAGGAATGCCACTCCAGTACTTCAGCGCTCCTTGACGAGTGTGTAAATGACCTATTTTGTATACCCTTTTTACTTGTCTTTTGCATGTTTTCTAACTCATTTAGCTGCATTTAGGTTAGATTGCATATAGTTTGCATGTAGATAGGGAGTTACACCGCTTGTGCTTAAATTTTATATATTCTGGTACGTTTTATTGGAAAGGTGGTGTTTTGTGGAGCATGTGCAGGATATTGGAAGATGCTGGAGCATATTAGTAGCAGATCTCATGGCTAGAGCTAACGAGGCATAAAGTGTTAGAGATGAATCTGCTTTTACCCATATGGACTTTCTCCCTAATACAGAACATTAATATATCGGGAAATCAATGGCCTTTTTTTAATCAAGTTGAACTCACTTTAGGGCCCTAAAACCTAGTTTCACCGCCTATATAAAGGAGACTTGGACGCTAATTTAAGAGAGCACAATTATAGACAAAAATCCTATTCTAAGGTTTTCGGAGAACCACCTAGGTTGAAGATAGAGAAATCTCCTCATGAAAGACGCCATCGAGAGAGGCCGACAGAGTGGGAGACCTACAGCAATAGTTGGACAGCACAGAGAAAGATCATCGAGGACGCTCGACTCTTTTCTTTCCCTTGCTTTATAAACTGTCATACTTTAATATTTTTATTATGGATGTTTTCCTTCCCAGGATTTTATGTTTTGATTATTCTATTTTAATGCTATAGTTGTTTTCCCTTTATCTATTATGTTCATCATTCTTCATGCATAGTTATTGTAAGAACTATCGATAGAGGCCTTTAACTATCGATTTGTGGCTTAATATCGAGAGCGATGGGTTATACAAATGTGAATAGTAGGGCTAAGCTATTATCATAGTTATAATCTGGCTTAGACATAAACTTAGGGTTTCAACGACTAAAAGAGAGCTCTTAAACAAATAATAGAGTTGTTAGGGTGAACGCAGACATGTATCACCTTAGCTTCAATGTTATTAACTTCTAGGCATCTAGAGAGTCAGAAGTTCATTAGAAAATCATGTCGATTAGATAAGATTTTAATGGTTTACACAAACATATATTGCCAAGTGCTATAGCATTGAAATAGGTAATCAAGCGTATATCCTTAGCAATAATCCCAGCTTCCATAATTATTTTTTATTTGCCACAGCATCTGTTCGCCTTTTATTTTAGCAACGTTTACTTTAATTGTTTTGAGTTTAATTCTCAACACCATCCAACACTTGCAAACACATTCTTAAGTTTAATAGCTTTGTAGTTATTGATCCAATCCTCGTGGGTTCGACACTCTACTCTATCACTTTATTACCTGATTCGACGAGTATACTTGCTCTAAAATGCATCACTATTTGACAAGCATCAACTTTTTGGCGCCGTTGTAGGGGATTGGCAGTTGATAATTACGTTGTAATTGCACTTAAGATTTTATTTTATTTGCATTTAATTTTTGTTTTTGTTTTATTTTCTTTTCACAGGTACGTCCTAGTGCATGACTAGAAGCTCCACTGTGGAACCTATTCTTCCATTAAACCTAGAGATCAAAAGAACTTTGAGGAATTTATGCAAGGAGAGAAAGAACATTGTGAACAAGAACGTAAAGGACGACCATGCGAATGGGCAAAACCGCAACATACACCTAGTTAAGGATGGGGAGTTGTTGACGCGGCCTGAAATAATGAACAAATACGACAGGAGGATCCACCTCTTGCGAGACCTAGAAGTCCCATCAGAACGTATATTAAGCCTGATATCAACAATCTTTACCCATCTATTGTTGTGCTAGATCTAGGGATGACTCACTTTGAGCTAAAGTTCGTTATGTTCAACATGCTTAACACCATTGGACAATTTGAAGGATCAGCAAGAGAGGATGCTTGAGAGCATATTCAAGCTTTCTTGGAAGTTTGTGACTATTTTCGACAACCAAGGATTCCTGATGATGCTTTGAGACTCAAGCTATTTCCCTACTCCTTACGAGATCGGGCCAGGGCATGGCTGAAGACTTATTCCTCAAGATCCATTACATCCTAGGATGACTTGTGCAGCAAGTTTCCACATAGATATGATCCATCGAACGTGTACAATCAAAAGCGCAATGACATTATCTCCTTCCAACAGTATGATGATGAATCCATGCACTAGTGTTGGGATAGATACAAAGATACACTATGCAAGTGCTCAATTCTTGGATTCCATGATTGGCTACAAATCACGATGTTCTATAATGGCATCAATGCACCTCCAAGGATGATGATTGACTCATCAGCTAATGGAACTCTGCTTGACAAAGAACCTAACGAGGCTTTCAAGATACTTGATCAGATAGCCAATAGCAACTACTAGTTCCCAAGAGGAAGGTTGATGCCAGGACTTAAACCTTCTAGAACAGTCCAGTTGGACGATTCCTAAAGCGTCGTGGCTCAGCTCTCTATCGTCACTAGCCTGCACAAGAACATGCAAGCAACATCCAATGTCTGAGAGGCCTAGATAGTGCAATACACTTGTGAGCACTGTGATAGGGAACATCAGTCGAGTGAATGCCTCTAGCAACAAGAATCTAGATGCTATGTAGGGAATACTTATTGCAGCAACAATCCCTACTCCAATGCCTACAACACAGGGTGGCAGCAACATCCAAATTTTAGTTGGGGAGATAATACAAGTAAGTCAGGATTGCAAAAAGAATGCCACAACTGAACCTCCTGGATTCCAACAAATGACTCAGAGGCAAAACCAGAGAGCTTCTAACTCCAATTTTAATTCCCTTAATAATACTTGAAACACCCCTAACCCGACCTAGAAGACAAACCGAATTAGGTAGTGTTACTAAACAAACAAACAACCAATCAAACAAGCAAACAAACATCGGCTTACACAAGTAAGCCCTTATCTAAGATCCTAAGGGCAAGACATGGTTATGAATCTACAAGGGTTGGCTTAGTACAAATAAGCCTTCAATTTGAACTTTGAAGGTAACCATGTCAAGAATGTACAAACATTTCAAGCACTTAATAAGAGCTATTACCTTAAACAATAATATGTCATATAGTTGATACATTTTATCTACTGTTATTTTAGTTAAAGGCATTGTAAACAATTGTCTTCTAAGTTTTCTCTATCAAATTTTATGCTAAATAAAATCTTAAGCCTTGCGCATAACTTTACTATTCATTTATGTTTCTTTTACTTTCATAAAGCAATACCTATTATCCATTACTTATCATAACTAACAAACCCAAACAATCGAACTACACCATATTAATATAGTTTAATACATGATGTTTGATTCATATGAGCCTACATGAACATATATCAACAAGGTAATATAACTACTTTAAATATGTTATGAATTTAATCTACTAATCACAACCTATCATCTAATTATCTCAAACTATCATATTCCAAAAACATATAACAATTGCTTCACACAATTGATTATACCTTTAATGCCAGTCTACTACAATTCAATGAATAAACAATCATATAACTATTTAACGTCTAATACAGTTACTTACCACACATAACCAATTCTCATTAGATTAATATTAAAAGACTTAAGCTTATTCCAAGACTCAAACCATTCAATTTAATTCCCATAAATTTTATATGGCATAAACCATATACAAATTCATAAACAAATTACCAATTGATCGTTAACCAATAGTTTAACCCATCAAGTATTACAAACTTAACAAGGTATTTAACTCATGCAAATAGATATCTATAAGCTTACTTAAACACATATTAATCAGTTGATCCAAATTCTTTAAGCATCACTTTGTGTACCTACTAATCAATCATCATAGCTACTAACTCAAGCAATAAGTAACCATGAAGCATAATAAGGCCCGTTACAAAAGTGTCAGAGACTCATGTAGCTTACATGTATATATAAGCAACCAGAATGTCCTAAATACACTATGCATACATGTCAACTATGTGCCACCAACTAGGAGTACTTAAGAAATTACAAAACATACATCTTGACACTTGTGATCTTGTCCAAGCTCAAACGATAATCGAAACAAGTTTGACCCTGAAATGTGAAGAAATAATAGAGTAAGCTTACACTTAGTGAGGTAGTCTAAAGCAATCCAAAAACATGAATTTTAGCAACTTTAATTACATATATATTCCTTTACCATAATTAATCTAGGACATGAAATTTTAAGTTGATCATAGAATTATCCACTTTTGCCTAATGCAAACTACTAAACATATTTCTTCACACACAAACATATGCAAAGATCGTCGAAGTGATTATTACGTGTTATTCAAGTTATCTTGAAACTCATTAATTTAACATGAAAATCTGATGACTTATCATAAGCATTCTAATCAACATATACTTATATACATGGTATTCGAACAAAGCATATATTTTAAAGAATTCAAACAAATCACACACGCACATATATATGTATATATATTCTACCAAAGCATATATCTTCACCTAAGAAAATTTTCATGAACCAAATAAATACATATTACTTGTTTTGCAAGTTATTGTAAAGGTCCATTAATTCAACTTACAAACTTTCATTGTTTCTCTTTTTCCGTAGCATCTCACATACATGTAATACTTGTCACATAATTTATCAAACATGGCATTTCATAGACTTATTTACTTGTCATATAATTTATCAAACATGGCATATCATAGACTTATTTACTTGTCACATAATTTATCAAACATAGCATATCATAGACTTATTTACTTGTCACATAATTTATCAAACATGGCATTTCATAGACTTATTTACTTGTCACATAATTTATCAAATATGGCACATCATAGACTTATTTACTTGTCACATAATTTATCAAACATGGCATTTCATAGACTTATTTACTTGTCACATAATTTATCAAACATGGCATATCATAGACTTATTTACTTGTCACATAATTTATCAAAAATGGCATATCATAGACTTATTTACTTGTCACATAATTTATCAAACATGGCATATCATAGACTTATTTACTTGTCACATAATTTATCAAACATGGCATTTCATAGACTTATTTACTTGTCACATAATTTATCAAACATGGCATATCATAGGCTTACATGGCATTTTTTAGACTTATTTACTTGTCACATAATTTATCAAACAAATTTATTGGTTTAGCTTACAAATTTCATTATTTTATCATAACATAGCCTTAAGAATCAAGTAGCCTAGGTACACGAATCCTCAACCAATTGTCGCCAAACAAAATGGTACTCAAAGTACCGGTCAATCCCTCCTATTGTCACCAAGTGACCACAACACTCTCCTCCTACTGTCGCCAAAGAAAGATCGTAGTCCACCCTAAACACGAGCTCTATGGACTCTATGGCATGCCAACTATTCCTATGACTGACTCAAAACCAATGCTTTTCAATTACATCTTATCATATCAAAGTCAGAATTGAGCACAGCTCTTTATTCAAATAATAAAGTAATTGTAACTTATTGTGTCAAGCACATATATACACATTAAGTTATATTTCAAGGTGAGCATGGCTCCACATTAAGTAATCGAATGAGTATGTCTTATGGTTTATCATAACAAGCACATATGAACATGGTTAGTTCTCAATAATAGCACATAGCTTAATCAATATTACGCAACATAGGATATATAGTAATTAGATACTTACCTCAATTCCCGGCTCAAATTCAAACATAGCTTAGCTTATTTATAAAGACATTGTAATAAAAACAATAATTAATACTCGGGAAGGTTTTTAGCCTATCCCGAGACTTTAACTACACTCACAGTTCGATCCAAGCTAATCTTACTCCCAAATTATAATTCCTTTCTACTTTTCAATAGCTTGGTCTACTATATGCCTCACTTGATCAATCCTTTCTTTATCTAATTATAACATGCATTAGAACTACTCTTAACTTCCAATCATTCACAAAACAATTCACCAGCATTCATATGAATACAAAATAGTCCCAAAATACATGTAATCACTTACTCATTCACATAACAGTCCAATTACATTATATTTATACAGAACAAGGTAACTATCATACATATACATTTATTCAATCAAAACAATCCTTTTACATAAGTATACATGCCAAAACAGGGCAGCTTCCTACATAGACACACATTCAATCAAAATAGTCCAATTACATTTATTATATGCATTAAAACAGCCTCTAATCACATGTATTTACTTATGTAATCACATAACAGCCCAACACTTGTATACATTTTTGTATATACAAAACAGTCCCGAATACCTTTACAAGAAAGCAAAACAGTTCTTTACTAATAATCACAAAAATACATGCTTCAAAATAGTCCTTGATTTGCATATAATCTTATCTATTCATGCTCAATAATTCATTAGCATATAAATCTATAGTTAAACAGTCTGTTTAACATTCATGTGTACTTAAAACAACCCACCAATTGAATTTTTTTCTAGAATCCTATGTATTATATTTGAATTCAAACACAAATACACAATTCAACTATGACCCGATCAAGAACTCAACTCATTCACATAACATCAAGCTTCAAAAAAATAGGCAACTTAGCATCTCCAATCATATTACAAAATTACAAGATCACAACCATTCAACATGTATGTAATTCGAATAATCAAGAGGTTTCTAACAAATCTGATTTCTTACTTAACTTAGTTAATAGCTACATGTACGCAAAGATTTTAAAATTACATTCAAAAATTCATATTTTAAACAATAAGATGGGAAGGAAATTCTTATCCTTTCCTTCAAGCTAACTAACAAAATCTCTAATTCTACAATCCATGGTAAGAACCTTCTATCTCTCTCTACAATGGAAGCTCTCGGCCAAGTGAGGAAGATGAGAATAATGGTTTGATTATTCTCTCCCCTTGGCCGGCTTCTCGCTCACATACCCTTCCATAAGGATGACATGTGTGAATGCCCTTTAATTAAGCAAAGTTTTGCATGCAATCCCCTATGTTTTAAAGTATTCGGTTTGGCCTTTATGCTTTAGTTAACCTTTTTTTCGAGCTGTCTATTTTGGTCCTTAATTCATTCTATTCTTTTCTAATCCATGGATATCTAGATCAATATGTCACACTTCAATTTATGACATACTTCCAAAGCATGTTTTGGGGTATTACAATACTCATCAAAATTTTATGAAAATTGCCCGAGTTATTATACAAGATTAAGCAGCTCATTTAAATAACCATAGTGATATGCTCACCGCGCAAGCTACCATGTGGCAAAACCAGCAATCGATCATTCAAAACCGTACTACTTCCTTACGATCCTTGGAAACACAAGTTGGACAGATTGCTCAAGATTTAAAGATACAACTATAGAGAGGATTATCCAGTGATACTGAAGTCACTAAAGCCTTTAATGCAGAGCAATGCAATGCCATCACACTACGTGGTAGCACACAATTGGGGACAGAATCCAAGTTTGGGGAGGTTCCCTAGTTGATTCCACTACAAGCAAGCCATCCACTGATGCTCCTGCACCTGAAAAAATAACTCATATGTCTGATACAGTGAGTAACCTTGCTACTGAAGGCAAGGAAGACAAAGCTAAAGATACTCTTGCATCTAGTAAGCCACACGATGAGCCCATACCACCATCTTTATTCCCACAGTGATTGAAGGCTCAGAAACTAGATGTCCAGCACTAGAAGTTCCTGGATATGTTTAATCAATTGCATATCAATGTCTCACTCCCGGAGGCCATTGATCAGATGCCCATCTACATGAAGTTTCTAAAGGAGATCATGATGAAGAAAATGGTGGTAGGTGAAGTTAAGACTATTGCTACTGCGGGCAAGTGTATGGCCGTGCTCAGTGATTTACTACCTAAAATGAAGGACCCTGGCAGTTTTACCATTCCATGCTCCATAGGCCATAATTGTTCTAGCCGTGCTTTATGTGATCTCGGTGCAAGTGTTAATTTGATGCCAAAATCTATTTTTACATGTCTAGGGATGGGAAAAGCAAAGCCTACATCAGTGATCCTTTAGTTGGTTGATCGTTCGCAAATTTGACTCAAGGGTAAAATTGAAGACATACTAGTTAAGGTAGATAGGTTTTTCTTCGTGGCAGACTTCATCATCCATGACTATAAAGCTGATGAGAATGCTCCCATCATCCCGGGGAGACCATTCCTGGCCACTGCCGTATTGTAATTAACTGTGAAAGAGGTGAATTCACTATGAAGATGAATGACCAAAAGATCACATTTAACGTCTTCAACACACTTAAGTACGTGGATGACTATGATGAGTGCCAGCTTGTGGAGAGTGAAAAAACCCTAATTGAAGAAAGTTTACACAAGATCTGTTGTAGCAATATGCTTAGCACTGCAGAGCAAGCTGACTTTGATGAGACTATGCATGAAGCTGAAAAATAAGGTAAGGTTAAGATTGAACAATCCAATGATGTGCTTACCCGACCAAGTATGACTTTTGAACCATTGGAATATGCTGAGTTTAAATCTCCTAAACCCTCATTAGAGCATCCACTAGTACTTGATCGTAAACCTCTCCCCCCATAATTGAAATATGTATATTTAGAGGAGAATAATACACTGTCTATTGTTATATCTGCTAGCTTAACACCTGACCAAGAAGCTAAATTGTTACATGTGTTATCTAAACAGAAGAAAGCTATTGGCTGGACTATTGCTGACTTGAAGGATATCGATCCTACTTTGTGTATGTATAAGGTTTTGCTTGTAGATGATCATAGAAGCTTCCTAGAACCACAAGGGAGATTTAATCCAATTGTGAAGACTGTGGATATAATAAAGATTATCAAATGGCTGGATGAAGGACTTATTCAACCCAATTGGATGGTTCATGGGATCACCTCCCATTGCAGCCATTGGATCAGTACCTAAACAAGCTCACCCAAGTGTTGAAGTGGCTTCAAACTTACAATGGAGTACCAGTTCATCGTGATAAATCCACTGCACCATCATTGGATGATTAACACATCCAATTTCTATCCCTTTTATTTTTCCGCATTTACTTTTTTTGCAATTTAATTTAATCTTTAATTTCTTTTTGTTTCCTACTAGGACTAGGTTTACGTTAGTGTGTTCATTTTGGTAAATACTAAGCAAATGGCTAAAAGGGGGCGAGTTTCCACATATCATATTTTATATTTCATTATTTGAAAAATAGGGGTTGAAACGATTACGCACTTTCTAACAATCATGTTGACATCAGGGTTGGAATATCGGGTCTTAGTAGATAATTATCCTCTTCATTGACCCACATCATTCACTTTAACCTCTTCTTATTTCCCATAACTCCCCACGCATCCTTCCCCTATTCATCTTGTAATATGTCAAATTTTGGCTAGTGACTAAATTGTAAATTTTGAAAGTTTAGGGAGTTAAAGTATAAACTTTGGAAAAGTTTGAGGACTAAAGTGTAAATTTCCCCATCAAGTAATTTTATTCAGTATAATAATGAATCGGATCGAAATAGGTACCTTGATATCGGTTTTAAGAATTAAGATGCAGAAAAAGATACCGAATTTGGATCGAATGAAATTGTTAAGCGTGGTCAGACCAGAGAAATACAAAGATGGGTAACCTTTGGGAATGTCCCATAGAAGTGTTTCTAATCGATATTTTGGACTCGGAAAAAGTAAAGAATATTTGAATGGATTATCGATAAAGGATTTCTAAGAGAAATTTTATTCTATGGAGATATCCGATAATTATCGGAATAGTAGACTGAGTTAGGAAAATTCAGTCTAAGTTCTGGGAAAGGAAGCTTTTATGAGATAATAGAGTTTATTTCCCAAATATGGAAATATGGAATTTTTGGAATAAATCCAATAGTTCGGAAAAGGTAAAATCGCAGTAGAAGTATTTTATGAATATCGGGAGATCGGATCGAATTGAAATTTCAGAGGCTGTTCCATAAGCCATGGAAAAGTTTTAAAATAATATTTAATGAATAGTGATTGGTTGGGAATGAACTATTTTAGTTGGATTATAATGGAATGGCATTTTTGAAGTAAACTAGTAAATTAGAGGGCAAATTGGTCCTTTAGCCCCAATAGCATTTTTGAAGTATTTAAAAAGTTACAAGGGCATTTTTGGAAGAAGGAAATGGAAGATTTAATCTTGGCCCTTGATTGATGATAAGATCAATCTCAACCATTGGATTAAAAGGGAATTTTAGTAATTTCACTATTTAAATAAATTTAAAATTCATTTATATTTACAAGTGCCATAATTGTAGAGATTGAAAGTAAATGAACTAAAAGATGAAGATTGTTCTTCATCTTCTTCATTTCGAAAATATGAGAAAGAAAGGGGAGAAAATTTCCAAGTTCGATTCAAACCCCGAAACTCAATTTTCAGGTAATCTTTTCAACTGCAAAGTTGTTCTACTCTTCAAGTTCTATCTTTTGGTGTAAATAATTCTTGGAAATCATGCTTGATTGATGAGAATTTTGCATGAGAAGAAATTTGGGTTTATGGAAAAAGTTTGGGGCTTTTGGAATTTTATAATTTCATGATGAAATTCAAGTTCAAATCAAGCTAGTATAATGTTAAAATGTGTTATTGAGCTGAGATTTAAACCCTACATATTTTAGTTTGTATGAAGATGATTAGGGTTTATGGATTCAAGTTTAATTTAGGGTTTATGATGTTGGATAAATGATCTAGTAAGCTTGAATCTGTTATTTGGAAGCAAAACCCTAAATTAAAGGTATAAGAACCATTTCAGAAATTCTGAAAGTTAGAGGACTAATCTATTTTTTATGATTTGTAGTGTATTTATGTTATTATTGATGTTAGAGATGTGAAATTAAAGTTAGAATGCAAAACTGATGTTAAATCGAGTTAGTGACCATTTTGAAAAATTGTCAAAGTTAAGTGATCAATTCGAAAATGAGGTTTTAGAGAAGGACTAAATCTGATTTTAGTTGAAATAATAGAATTCAAGTAGAAATGTTGATTTGAGGACTAATTTGCAAAGTTAAGAAGCTTGAATCCTTATCTTTGCACTTTTAGTGACTATTTCGGAAAGAAAGAAAAATTAGAGGGAATTATTTTTGAATAATTATTTGATAAAGAAAGTGATACATTATTGGTTTGAATCAAGTAAGGGGACCAAATTGTCAAATGCAAAGTTAGGAGAAATTAGTATAAAGTTTGAAGTTATTTATGGAAGTGGTGTAGGAAAACTGGATTTGGCAGTAAGTTTGAAAATTCGCCATAAATTCTACAAAAATGGTTAGATGGTGAATTTTATATCGATGTAAAGATTTATTCGTTTAGTTTCGTTTAAAACAAAGGGTAATTAATTTCGATTCATATATCAAAAGATATGAATTTTTAAGTGATGAAAGGTCAGAAAACAGAATAGCAGTCTGATCCGAAATTCAATACTGGAATTCGACTTTGAAAATTTACCATAAATCGTACAAATTGAATCTGGGTTATTAGTTTATATGCTTGAAAAGCTTATCGAATCTAGTTTCGTTTCAAACAAACAGAAACTGATTTTGAGTTCCGAGTTAAAAGATATTAATTTTTAATCGAATGAAGGTCAGAAAAATTATAGAACAGTTTTTGTCAGGACAGCCCTGTAAACGGGAGTTTGATGAATTTTCATAATTTTTGTAGATTTTATTAAATTATTTGGCTTATACCGTTAGAACCGTTATCGAAACTAGTTTCTACGGTATAAAGGAGATTAAGATTCAGTATGTAGTTTGCCCTGTAGAAGTAAATCTTTGATGGTAGTGCAAGTTGACAGAAAATTGAAATTTAGACAATTTGTGTCTAATGTTGGTTAGCAAGCTTGGAGGAATTATTTGAAGATCAAAATGGTCATTAGGGACCAAAAATGAGTTTGTGAACAGTATAAGGAAGGAAAGAAATTTATGGAAAATTTTATGTTGAATGATTAAATAGCTTAATTGAAATATTGTTAGAAGTGAATCTAACAATTGTTTATTTATATTCATGTGATAAATGAAGTTGGATCTGAATCAAAAGAAGGTTCGAGGTACTATAAAGGAAAGGATCAATAGAGCTTAGTGAGGCATATTAATAAATGGTCAAGGTGAGTGCATTTATATGTTTTAAATTGCAATTAGGAAGACTAGCGAATAGTTGACCTTAATTTTAAAAATAGTATTGCCTTATATATATATATATGTTGAGCTATTGCATATTGCAATAAAGGTAGATTAAATGGAATATGAAGTATGAATTATTATTCTGAGAAATGATGATGATCTATGTTTGCCATGACTATTTATGATGAAGCATGAAGCATGAAATGTCTATATATATGATTAATTATGATGTTGAGTTGATGATGAAAAGAAAAGCCCAAGTATTGTGTATGAGAGTCCATGGTATAGTTGGCATGCCATAGAGTCTTTAGCAGCTGCACCCTCATGTTCATGTTATCAAAAAGATATTGTGACAAAATGATTCTGTCACATGCACCCTGGGGATCCACGCCCACTATGCCCGAGTGCACTGTCAAGGTGCTTCATATTTATGGGGAGCAAAGAGTGTCCCCGAGTACGTACTCATCTTCACGTTCACGTTAGACACTACAATGTCATTTCAAGATGACTCGCGTACCTCGATCTCATATAGCGTACTTTGGGCAATGATAAAATAATCATGTCACGTAAATGAATCATGTCATGTAAACGAATCATGTTACGTATATGAATCATGTAATGAATATGAACCATGCCATGAATACGGATATGCCATGTATATAATTCATGCCATATATATATGAATTATGTCATGTATGTGAATTATGTCATATATATATATATATAAAAACATGTCATCCATGTGAATTATGCCATGTGTATGAAATTTGCCATGTATGTGAACTATGCTGTGTATATGCTTTACTCTATAATGATGGAGTATTGGAAACTAGACTAAGTTGGAAAAATTATGACTTGCACATGAATATTGACTGACTAAAATGCTTACATTACATTGAAAATGGCATTACATTTCTCTATAATACATGATATGATACATTGCTCGACATGGCAAGCTTGATGGAATACCAGGTACGAATTGTTGTTTGAATAAATGATGATGCATTATGCATACATGAAATATGTACATTGAAAAGATTAAAATAAAATAAGATGCTCCCTGGGGATCCAAGCCCGTAGAGTCAAGTGCACTAACGAGGTGTTTATATAAGGAGCAAAGAGCGTCCTCTCGATTACTTACTCTACATGGAACTACGGTGTAGATAGGCTACGAGGTTCCCATGGGCCTCTAGCCAGACACGATGATAACAATAACAAGATGTTACATGAAACATGAAAAAGATGTTACATGATTCATGATACATGAAAAAGAAGTTACATGTTACTTGTCAGAGAAGTACATGACATACATGATAGAAATGTTATTAATATATGATATAACGAGATGTTTACATGAAAGAACATGAATATGTACATGATGCATGATATGCATGCTAGAGATGATACATTTTATGCAAATGATGGCATAAAGAAAGCATGACCATGATAGAGTACATGATATGTAAATGATTACATGATGAAAGCATGTCCATGATAGAGAATATATTATGCAATAATAACATGATTTATATGATAGTTATGATACATGACATGTGTACATTGTGATATACTTGCCATGTTATAGAGAAAATGAAATGCACTTTTATATACGACATATTGTATTACATTATTTCATGTTTTTTAAATAAATAAGTTTAACTGCCTCACTAGGTTAGTACTTAGCGTGTGATTATTTCACACGTAGGTCAAATTGGAGCACTTGAAGAGGAGTCAAGCATGCTGTTCAAGCTACAATCTGCAGAACATCAGTAAGACATTCTGTAACGCCCCGGTTTTTGGGCTAGCAATTTTGAGGCATATTAGATGGTCTGGTGGACCAGGTTAGAGATTCTAGTCAGATTCGGGACTGTGTATTTTCGGCGATGATAAAATTATGGAAAAATGTTCTAAAATTATTATTAATTATTTATTTTATAATGGAGAAGTCAATTTTGGAAAATGGGTTTGGAAATCGGATATTTTGGCTAGTGACCAAAATGAAAGTTTTGAAACTATAATTTTATAGTGAGTAAAATGAAAATGGTCAAATTCTTAGAATCCTTAAGGAGCTATTTTACCAATTTATTTATGATAGTTTCTCCCTTAATTAGACTTATTTTAACATGTGTTTTATCATTTAAATAAAAAGGATTTTAGTTAAAAGTTTGTTATTATTTTTGGAAAAGAAATCACGTCATTTTTCTCTCCACCTTTCTCTTCATCCTCTCCTCATCCAAACACTCAAGTTTTCATCAAATTTCGGAGATGGGATGGTTTTAACTTGGTTTTATGATTTCTAATTGATTGAGAAAGGTTGTTTATACAAAATCTTACATTAATCTTATGTTTTCTTAGCTTTTGTCACATCAATTGAGGGAGAAACTTCACAATAGGGGTAAGGTTTGAGATCTCCTCTATTGTATGGTTCTTTATTGATATTCTCAAGTATTTGATCCTTGATTTGTGGTTTACAATCTGATTTACATGTTTTTCTATTGATTTAATGGATTATTTGGGTAAAATTTGATGAGTTATTGAAAGATTCGTATTGAATCTGATTTCCAGTAATATGAATTGAGTTTGATCACATTTTAGATGTTGAATGATGTTATTAAGTCAATTTTATCAAAGGAATCCCGAAACTCTTGAATCTTTTAAGTCATCTTGAAACAGTTCTAATTTCTTGCATTTTAGTCCTTGAATCTTATTTGTGAAATTAAATGTGTTTGAGTGATCGGATTGAGCTAAACTTTGAGATGTGTGATTGAAACCTAATTAATTAAGGTTTGGCAACTTAAAAATGGATATTGGTCCTGTAATCTTCTGTGATTGCAATTTGGTCCCTAAATTGCAATTAAATGCAATTGGATGTCAAATTGATGACTGGTTGAGTTGAGGTTACACATGTTGTCAGCATAAACATGTAGGATTAATTGGCATATAGACAATATAAAAAAGAAGGGTTGTAATCTGGGGTAAATCTACCTGGTTTACTTTAGATTTCCCCGTGCGACCCCTTCGATTCGGTTGGGCATCTAAGCCGGGTCAAAGGGGTTACATTTGGTGGTATCAGAGCCAGGTTTGTGATAATTGGGAGTTGGTATGGTTTTTGTAATGTTGTTGTGAGTTATACTCTGTTGTTTGCTATGCACGGTGATTGCAATATGCACGTTGGTTGCTTTAGGCCATGTTGGGGGGAAATATGGAAACCATTATCTTATTCTTTTAGTCTGAAATGTTTTGATTCTGAAATGGAAGTCTTGGATCCTTGCTTGAAGCTGGCCTGACTGTTTTTGTTTTAAAATTATTATCATGCCTTAGATAATGTGGTATGTTTCGACTGAGAGGAGAAATGACAATAGCGTGATGTTGTTGCCTTAGGGCAGTAGGTTGAGGAGAGTGTTGTGTCTCCTGGGGGTAGTTATCCCAAAATATGTACCACCTATGCCAGTTGGGCCAGTGTTCGGTGATATGATGGCTCGGTATAGGCAATGTTGGGAGTTTTTAAGCTGTTGTTGCTAGAGTGCATGTGTTTGCACCGGCTGTTGGGCAAACGAGGTTGCGTTGAAATATCCCTATGGTTTGGGAGGATTTGAGTATCGTGGTTATCACTCGAGGCATTTGAGGTAGGTATGACCAGTGTTGTTCAGATCATGGATTGAGTGGGGTGTTTTGGTACTCGTAGGTTGGGATGTGTTGAATCCCTATTGCATGATGATGTTTTAGTTGGTGGACAACTGTATCTGTTAGAGTAGGGACCCAATGTTGTGAATTGGGAGTCTTTCCATGCTGTCTTTTGGAAGAAGTATCTAGAGTTTAGATACTTGGATAGGAAGGTATGAGAGCTCATGGCTTGGGGTGATAAAAGATATCGCTCTATGTTGAGGTGAGGTAATGATAGTGCTGGGTGAGAACCGAGGGGTCGGTGTATCTAGATGTGAGTAGTATTTAATACTTGTTGATTCTGTAGATTGAGTGATCTCATGAGGCAGGATTAACCGTATTTGAGATGTGGAGTATAAACTCTTGTGCTTGTTGGCGTTAATGTTATGAGATTTGTGGTTGAACGATCGTCTTGTAAGTGTTAAAAGTAAGAATGTAAGTGGCTGGTTCTTCTAGAAAGATGATTGTTGCGGGAAGGATGTTTGTATGTGTTCTTTGATTATTTAAGGTCATGAGGTTGTGGTTGTCTTATTGGAGTTGTCGTTCTACGATATTTAATGTAATCCTGGGTTGGATTAGTGGCTGGACCAGAGTTGCGGTTGATTTTTTGAATCCTAGCGAGTTGTCTTGGAACTTGCTGATGTTTATGGGTGATAATCCCGGGCGAGAATGATAAATTCTTGTTTAATGTTGTTTTGGTGTTGAAAGCGAGATGTTTGATGGATTTTTGGTGGCAAGGTATTCTTGGCTTATGTTATGACTCCAGAGTCAAAGGAAGTGCATGTGTAGGATATGCGTTCGGTATGTAGGCTTTGGGTGTTTTGAGGGAATAGCCGGGTTTGCCATTGAATTGAAAGGTTGAGTTTGGCATTGAATTGTGTGAAAAAAATAGTTTTGGTTTCTATCGCTCGCTGTGCGGGGATCGATAGAGGTGAAGGGGTTTAAAACGTAACTTTAGGAGTTGCTTGAGTAAGGCTTTATTAGGCTTAGTGCTTCGCTGGCGGTTGCGCCGGTGTGGTTGTGGAAAGAAGGATGACACATTGCGGGAGTGCAATGGTTTTTGGTGGTTGAATAAGTTGGTGACCTGTTGATCAGTTAGGGATGCTTTAGTGTTTTGTAAGGTTGGTTTGTGGTTCGGGTGTTACCAATTGAAAGTAAAGGATGTATTTGTGTTTGGGGTTGTTTTCTTCCAGGAGTACAGCAATGTGAGTCCTTGGTTATGTTGTTGATTTGATCGATGGATAGGTTGTGCTCGTGGGCATGCTGAACCAGGTAGCCCAGGTGTTGTGAGTCAGTTGGTTGTGGTTGTTGATGGTCTTTTCATGCGTGAGGCATCGAGAAGGGTTTGGACCGATAAGTGTGGATGGTCTAGTGGTTTCTTGGGGATGAGTGAATGTTGCTCCTCTATTGGGAAATGTGAGTTTTTAGCATGTTGTAAAGAGATTTAGTTCTAAGAATGTTATTAGTAAGTGTGAACAGAAAAACATGCACAGTGCATAAACACCTATATGTATATGTAAATATGTCAGTACAAGCAAACATTTGAGCATGACATTAGCATATAAGTAATCATGCATACATATGTTCACACTTACGGATGATTGACCGAAAATTAGTGGGGTAGTGGTGTAAGTAGTTTTGGTAATATGGTTGGTGGAGGTCTGGCTTGTGCTAGTTTGTGAACAACCAAGGTTGGGAATAACAGTTTGTAGGTTTGTTAGATCTAGTTGTTTAACAATAAGGTTTGCTGAGATTGTAACTTGTAATGGAAGTTGCAGTTTATGCATCTGGATAGTCAAGGGTGCAAGAGCGCATCTGCTCTACTCATGATGCAGAGCTTACTGTGGTTGTGTTGGTTAGAGGTTGGAGACACCGGTTCTATGATGAGGAGTGTGTTGTGTACACGGCTCATGCATGGTTAAAAGAAAATAAATGATTGATGGGTTGGGTTCTTGACGGTTTAGATGGTTGGAATTGTTTAAGAGTTATAGTTTGATGACTGATTATCGTCCGCGCTCAAGATGTAGTTGATGCCTCGTATGTGTGAGTTATGGTGGAGTTGAGGATGTTGTTTATACGGTTGAGTATAATGCGTGATAAAGGCTTGATGACCGAATTGTAGGTGAGGTTATACGGATTGCAGTTGGATAGGTAAGGGCAACCTTATGATGTGGTGCTGTTACCGTATGTTCAGGTTATTGGTGAAGGGAAACTGATGGTTTTTGCGTTAATAATGATAGGGTGTTGTGTTTTAAGGATCGAAGAGTCGTGTCCCTTGATACTGAGTTGAGGTGTATTGTTTTGATGGAGGTGCATGCAAATTGTTGTTGGGTTGGTTTAAAGGAAAATGTGGCTAATTGTGTTGATCGATGCATGATATGACAGCAAGTGAAAGCTAGGCATCAGTTACATTTCAAATTGTTGTATCGGTTGTGGATGCCGAAATGAAGGTGGGAAAGAATCACCATGGATCTTGTGTCTAGGTTGTCTATGACACCTACCAAAAAGGATTCCATTTAGGTTGCTGTTGATCAAGTTGCGGGGTGTGCGCACCTTTGTGGCTATGCTTCCGTTATGTGCTTTGTATAAGGTGGCAAGTTTGTATATTGCCGGGTTGGTATGTTTATACAATGTGCCTGAGTCCATGGTGTGGACAGAAATCTATGGTTTATGCGAGGTTTTGGGGATTTTATTTTGAGCTTTGAGTGTGTGGTTGAGTTTCAGTGTCTTGTATCATTTCCGGATGAATGGTGAATTCGAGTGTGAAATTCAGGTTTTGAAAGATATGTTGAGTTGTTGTACCACTGCATTCCAGGGAACGTGGGAAAAGCAGTTGGCTTTGGTAGAGTTTACTTTAATATAAGTTGTCAGATGAGTGAGCGGATGGCACTGTACAAGACATTGTGTGGTGGGAAGTGCCAAACGCCGTGAGTGACCGGGTTAGAGATTCGAGTCGGATTCAAGACTGTGTATTTTAGGTAATGATAAAATTATGGAAAATGTTCTAAAATTATTATTAATTATGTATTTTATAATGGAGAATTCAATTTTGGAAAATGGGTTTGGAAATCGGATATTTTGGCTAGTGACCAAAATGAAAGTTTTGAAAACTATGATTTTATCGTGACTAAAATGAAAAGGGTCAAATTCTTAGAATCTTTAATGAGCTATTTTACCAATTTATTTCTAATAGTTTCTCCCTTAATTAGACTTATTTTAACATGTGTTTTGTCATTTAAATAAAAAGGATTTTAGTTAAAAGTTGGTTATTATTTTTGGAAAAGAAATCACGTCATTTTTCTCTCCACCTTTCTCTTCATTCTCTCCTCAGCCAAACACTTAAGTTTTCATCAAACTTCAGAGGTAAGATGGTTTTAACTTGGTTTTATGATTTCTAATTGATTGATGAAGGTTGTTTATACAAAATCTTACATTAATCTTATGTTTTCTTAGCTTTTATCTCATTAATTGAGGGAGAAAATTCACAATAGGGGTAAGGTCTGAGATCTCCTCTATTGTATGGTTCTTTATTGATATTCCCAAGTATTTGATCCTTGATTTGTGGTTTACAATCTGATTCACATGTTTTTCTATTGATTTAATGGATTATTTGGGTAAAAATTGATGAGTTATTGAGAGATTCGTATTGAATCTAATTTCTAGAATATGAATTGAGTTTGATCACATTTTGGATGCTGAATGTGTTATTAAGTCGATTTTATCAAAGGAATCCTGAAACTCTTGAATCTCTAATTGATTATGTTGTTAGAATGGTGTTCTTGAGGTGTTGTGGTGGTTGTATGATTGCAAGAGGTGTTAGGTTGCTTTGATCTTGGTTTCAGATGTTGATTGATGGAATAAATGATGTTATATTGTTAGGTTGTGGCTAGGTTGTCTTTGGAAGAGTTTAGGTGATGTTTTCGGTTGTTGTGGTTGGGTAATTGTGAGGCGATAGTAGGAATCCGAGAGGATCTATTACGACTGTGTTCTAAGTGCATCGGGAGGCATTAATACTCTGTTGTTATGTCATTAAAAATAGGGGGAGAGGTTTTGGAAGCAATCGGTGTAGCATTGGAAGTTTCGAACGTTTAATTGTGCATCAGCGAATCAAGGTTTCGCGTATCAGTGAGTGAGAACGTGGATTCCAGCTTTGGAATGTTTTAAAAGTGGTTTATGGGAGTTTAAACTAAGCTTGAAACGCTGGTTTAAACTTGGAAGTAAGTATAAAGTGGTTTTCTCTCTCGGTCTTGTTTTTATGAAATGGTTTATGCACTTGTTTTGATTTACATTGTACCTATTGTTAAAGCATATTTTAAAGTATTTGAGATACTGTTTTTAAGCATAAAATGCTGAAGGATGCACATGGTAAGTGATCCTTGTAAGTATATGGTTTATACTTGAGTTTAAAGCATGGTTGTTGCTTTGGAAAATGGTTTGGTTTAATGCTCATTAAAAACAGTGAGGTAAGTGTTAAATGGTTAATTATATTGGCAAGTGATGTGATTTTAAAATTGTTATCGGATATAGTTGGCCGGCCATAGGATTGAGTGCACTATAATAAGTCGCCTTGGATGTTGATAGGTTTATATCCGTGTACCAAAAACTCCATCCAAGTACCCTAACGGTAGAGGGGTTAAATAGTAACATAAACTCTTGTTAGTGGATTAAGCATCTAACCGATGAAAGGGGTTGGTGTCCTCGAGGGTTGTTTAGGAACCCGGTTGGTAATGTACCACGATTGTTAATGTATCGCTATTCCAGTTGAGATGGCTTGAAGTGTTGGTCGAACACTTGTTGAATCCGTGTATCCGATGAACTCTTTTTGTTATTGGATTGGTTTAATGATCACTTGTAAGCCAATATAATTGTTAAAGTATCATTGGAAGGTTTACGTTGTCTATTGTGATTTATACATGTTTACTCTTTAAGCTTTGCATATGGTAGTTACGCATGGGAAGGCTTAAATTGAGGTTGAGCAATGGGATTTGCTGTTGTAAAATGATACATGTTGCATATGGTTTAATATGTTGGTTTTAAAAGGGTAAAGTGCATGGTTAACAAGGCATGATGTGGTTTCAAATGTGGTTTGAACCTGATTGAAATGGGATTTCAATGTGATGTTGTAAAATGGTTTGAAATGCATTGATGGTGCTTTTAGTTTTTGAGCGCTCCTCACTAAGCCTAGTGTGCTTACGCTCTCCTTGTCCATCAATGCAAATTATTAAAGGCTTGGAAGGCAGCGGGAACCAAGGGATCTAGCAAGACTTGGTATTCAAAGTATGTTTTTGGATTAGAATATAGATAATAAGGGTAATGGGGGTTTCCTTATTTGTTTTGGGATATGTTTTGTTAAATTCCCTAGTTGAGCAAGTTTGGTTAGTTGTTCATGGCTTGTAAGTGACAATTGTGGATTGTTTATGGTGATGGTTTGGAATTTCTTATGTTGCTTGAATGGTTTTATAGGGTGCATGCCTATAGATCTTCTTTGATGCTAAATGCCATGTTATGATGTCAAGACCGTGAAGTTTGAATGCTTGTGGTATGCTTGGTAAGTTGGTGTTGTGATGCAAACATGTTGGAATGATTTGAGAGTGTTAATTGGATGAGAAACAGCAAAAAGTGACATTACAGGTCTAGGCATACCGATACGCGGGGGACCGTATCGATATGACTGGGCATTTCTAGGCTTGAGAGATCGGTACAGGCTAAGGGTGTTTCGATACGCCCAGGCCAATTTGGCCTTAGCGTATCGATACGGCTAGGGGTGTCCCGATACGGGTCTTAGCTTCTGGAATTTGCTTTTCAACCCAAACTCGTGTACCGAAACACATGGTACCGTATCGGTACGGTCTATAAGAATTTTCAAAAGTTCGATATTTTAGTTGGGCATATCGGTATGGCACAGAGATGTATCAAAACAGAGCGTTTCAATCCGCATCGGTACGGGTTTACCCGTATTGGTACGGATGACCGTTAAAGCTGTTAAGTCATCTTGAAACAGTTCTGATTTCTTGCATTTCAGTCCCTGAATCTTGTTTGTGAAATTAAATGTGTTTGAGTGATTGGATTGAGCTAAACTTTGAGATTTATGATTTAAACCTAATTAATTAAGGTTTAGTAACTTAAAAATGGATATTGGTCATGTAATCTTTTGTGATTGCAATTTGGCCCCTAAATTGCAATTGAGTGCAATTGGATGTCAAATCGATGACTGGTTAAGCTGAGGTTACACTTGTTGTCAGCATGAACGTGTAGGATTAATTGGCATCTAGGCAAGATAAAAAAGGTTGTAATCTGGGGTAAACCTACCCGGTTTACTTCATATTTCCCTGTGTGACCCATTCGATTCGGTTGGGTGTCTAAGCCGGGTCGAGGGGGTTACACATTCTAAATTATGACAAATTCTAGGGGCATGTAAACTATTTATTTACTAATTGTATATGATGCATTAAATTGAATTATATTGATAGTTTAAATAATCAGCTAGATGATGAATCATATAGGGATAAAAAAATTTAAGCTTAACTTCAGTAGCATGTTTAAGTAACATTTATAATGTATATTCAACTACGAGTATACGTTATGGGTGTTACACGTCACACCGCTTATCACTTGACTTCCCATTTCAGTGAGGTCTCTACATTAATGGCTGTTGTGACCCTTCATGATTACCAATTACACCTCCCCCCTTTACCCTTATATATTCTTCTTAAAGACTAACACATTGCCCCATATTAGACTTCTTGTTCCCAGATATTCCCGATTCTAAAACCCTAATCTCCTAACCAGCTCCCTCTTGCCTCCATCTAAATCATGGTTAGACAACTCACAGTCACCCGCCAAAACCAAAAACCCTTCGGATGGAGAGAAACACTAGTCCTTCTTTGTAATCACTCATTTTTATCCGGTGTGTAAATATTGTATTAATCTATATTAGTTTAATAATCAATATATTATTATTGCGTGTATGCATATTACATTATATGTGATAATGTGTGTGTAAAATATGTGTGTGATATGTGTGAGTGCATGCATATTATATGTATACGTGTTAATATTTATTATAGTATATGTGTGTCATATGTATGTATATTTTATGTGTGTGCATTATGTGTATGATTATATGCATGTATATTTGTATTATATTAAGTAAGAATATGCTACGTATATTAATGTTCGTATGTTATACGTATATGTACGTGCGTGTATGTGTTTATGTATACACGTATTATTATTATTATTATTATTATATAAGCAAATAATAAAATCCCAGTTTATTAGTGTCAAGTCTAGTATATTACAAAGTCCAATATTATTATAGATCCAAAAATTAAATACACAAGGCCCATTTCAGCCCGATCCAAACTTGACCAAAAACCCTAACTACATGTCTAACCCAGCTTCTTTTTCTCACGCAGCCAATCAAGGGCCATTTTGATCCAATGGTCGAGATCGAAGCAAGAACGTCCTTCCATCTCCACTTGCCGTCCAACTATCTTTCACGCGCGCGTGTGGTGTACGCACTGACCATCCATATCCCCAGGTGCCACGTGTCGTCGATCTAAGTCATTGATTTTCAAGTAATCCCAGACGTTGGATTAGATCTAATCCAACGGCCAGGAACAAATCTGGCCGAACAGAGATCCCCACCATGCCGACTGTACCAACCACCGCACCAAATCAGACATGCCAAAATCACAAGAAAAAGCATGGATTATAAATATCAAATCAATAAAAAAATATGTATTTTTTATATTCTGTTGCTACCAAAACAAATCAGATATCACAATATATGTACCCAAAAAAATCTCTGTAAGAAAAAAAAGGGGACCAGTTAAGAGAAATAAAAATATAGAGTTTCAGGAGTAAAAAGCTTCCTTCCTCTGTTCTTCCTCATGCACGCGAAGTAAAAAACAAAAAAAAATAACAAATAAGCAAAAAAGGGTGTTTTATCTTGAGTTTTCTGGTGGTCTCGCCGACGATGAACCTGAGGGTGAGCCTTGTTTTTTGGTTCAAAATAACAGTGGAGGTCTAGGCTTTTGGTTCAAAGTGGAAGATTTTTTTTGGGCTTTTATGTCACGGGAGATCCAAGCCTAGGATGGCTTGAAGCAGCCTCACGGCCAAGCTTCGCTTGAGGCTAGTCGAGCATGGTGGCTGAGAGAGAGAGGTTTATTTTTGGGAGCGATTTGATTCTGGAGACAGAGAGAAATGTGAGGGTTTAATCTTATGGTAAAAAATGGGAAAAGAAAGAGAGGGGGATGATCGGTTGGGTTTATAGGCTGAGAATAAAAAGTTTTTGGTTTAATTACTTCATAAATCCTCCCTTGCGTTTATGATTTTCAAAACTATCTTGTCCCTTAGTCAATTTGCATGTCTGATCCTCCTTGTTTTTTAAAACCTTTGAATCTCACCCCTAAATTAAACCAAATCTGTTTCAGAATGGTGTAATTACGCCCCAAAGACCTCCGTTTTTTTAAAATTTTCATTTCTAGCATGATGCATGGGTATATTACAACATTAGTCCTTTAAGGTTTTGTTCAGCTTGCAATCTTGTCCCCAGATTTCTTTTTATTGCTTGCGGTTTTGGCTTTCTGTTTTGTTTTTATCTTTTTTCAATCCTTTTTTCATGCTTTAGTATTTATGCCCTTTTGTTTTTTTTATTTGTTTTTTCAGCATATTTTTATTGTTCATATGAGCTTTGTTACGTCATATTTACTTAAGCTTCTTACTTGTGCTACATCATGTTTTTATGTTACTTATTTTTTGTGTTCATATCATATACATGTTTATTTTAAATGTTATGTTTTAGTCTAGTTTGTGTGTTCTATGTATGTATGTTCTCATAGGTACATTATCATGTTAAGATGTTTCATTTTATTTGCCCATGTTATACTTATGTCTCCATTAAATGGTCATGTCGCTTTGATTATTTGTAACATGTACATGTGTTAGTATGAGTTTTTTATTTATTTTAGGTTAACGTTAGTTTGGTAATTTTGGTTAAATACTGTAGTATATGCATATAGATTATGTCATATGTTGAAGTATCAAGGGTTAGTTTTTTTATGTTAGCATGTTGCTTTGCTTTGTTAGTATAATACCATGTTATATATATGCCATGTTTATTTTGCATTTGTAGTTGTTTTTTATAATTAATTAATTTAATTTTTGTAGCATGTTTTTTTCACATGTTATTGTTTGTGTTTTGTTTTTATTATTATATTATGTTATTCAAGTTTATGCTTTATTATCTTTGTTTAATATTACAATATTCATGTTTTAAGTTTCCTATACCATGTCAATGTGAAAGTTTTTTTATATTTATTTAATTCGCTCTAAGTTGCATAATGGAATACTAATTTTTAATGTGGTGCCCTTTTATTCGAGCGCAAACGTGGCCAGTAGCAGGCGCAGTGATGGTGGTTCATTAGTTTACTCTCGAATAAAGGTCCCCTTAAAATCTACTCGCACTTATAACCGAATTTTAATTTAATCGTCCACTTAATCCTGAAAATTTAATATTAATAAAGCGGTAATTATTAAAGTACCAATTTTGGACGGTGTGGGGGTGCTAATCTTTCCCTATCCGTAACCGACTCCCGAACCCAACAGTTTTCAAAGCTCTGGTTTTACGGTGTTCGTCCCACCTTAGTGGTCGGTGGCGACTCCATTTTTAAATAAAATACGATTTTTGTAAAACGCCACGGATTTTTTAAATACCCAAAATACCCCTAAACACCTTGAAACCCGTTTTTTTAGCGTAAGGAAGAGATCGATATAGATGGCGACTCCACTGGGGATGATTTTTGTTTTTTAAAAACAAATGAGAGTCAAGCTTTTTTAAATAATTACCGCTTTATTAATATTGGAAGTTCCGGATTAAAGTGACTATTAAATTAACATTCGGTTATAATTGCGCGTTTATTTTAATGCATTTAAAACTTGGCATATAAACCCGTCACTTTTAAGTGGGGGGAAAATGCTAGTACCTTCGTGAGGATTTCGTTCCTCCGTATGGGCCTAGAAAAGTACCTTCGGGGCTCGAGTACCTTATGCTTTCGTGAGGATATCGCTCTTTCGTAGGGGCATAAGCGAATGGGTCCCCTGAATTGAACCCGTTTGAAATGAGCCTATAATGGGTGATGATCGGGGGCCTTGCTACCCTTAGTAGGGGACAGCTAGGACAATTCGGGGGACCAGTTGCCTAATCACGAGAACCAAATGTGGCTGCTAACCCGTTGCCCAATCATGAGAACCGTGGAGTAAATGCTATTGAGGAGTACTTTGCATGAAAGCTAAGGAGGATGTGGCAAAAGTTAAGTATCCCTTACGATGGGTGTTCCAACAGTTATGCATGGCTCGCTTGATTGACCGAGGCATGATAGTGGTACAGAAGGGATGCAGAGCTTATTGCGAGTTCCACCAAGACGGAGGGCATGACATCCAACAATGTGAAGAATTTAGGAGATTGATTCAACAACTGATGGACAGCAAACAGATAGAGTTTTTTGAGGAAGTTGTAGGAAGGCAGGGGTTAGATGTGTGTGCGTCAGATAGCCCCAACCTCAAGTATGGGAGAGACAAACCTTTTGTCATCTCCTCTAGATCAGAGGAAGCAAGTTCATCCCAAGGAGAAGCTGTAAAGGTGGTTTCCAAAATCATTATCTCAACACCAACCCCATTTTCGTTCAAAGACATGCGACAAACTCCTTGGAATTACGCAGCCAACATGACTATACCAGAGAAGTCGAAACCTAGTGAGGAGGACGAACAAACGACAGAAGATGAGCCAACACAGAAAGATGAACAGACAAAGAATGATGAAAGTGTCGGCGAGGTAGGCCACTTTACGAGGAGTGATAGGTGCTACTCTTCAAAAGCTTTGAAATCTGCTGAAGTTGCAAAAGATAAAGGAGAAGGTAAATCAGCTGGTCCTGCTAAGATATTTGGCGAGGAGCCCCCTCCGAAGATTAACGAGCCTGTAACTGAGGCCCAGGCAAAGGAATTTCTGAAGTTCCTGAGGCACAGTGAGTACAATGTAGTAGAGCAGCTATGAAAGCAACCAGCAAGGATTACAGTGTTGGAGCTACTTTTATGTTCTGAAAAACATCATGAGGCATTGTTAAAGGTGCTAAATCAAACATTTGTACCCAGTGATATTTCTGTATCTAAGCTGGACAGAATAGTGGGGCACATCACCGTATACAACCACATTACATTCAGCGATGACGAGATCCCGGAGAGAGGTATGGGGTCCACCAAAGCTCTCAACATCACGACCCACTGCAAAGGGTATGTGTTGCCAGGAGTACTGATTGATAATGGGTCAGCATTAAACGTACTACCGATGGTGACTCTGCAAAAGCTGCCGGTAGATGATTCCCACATGAAACCCTGTCGTAACATCTTGAGAGCATTTGATGGTACTAGGGGAACACTAGGAAAAATTAAAGTACCTTTGTTGATCGGGCCGACCGAGTACACAATCGACTTTGTGGTGATGGACATAAAGCCAACCTACAGTTGCTTATTGGGAAGGCCATGGGTTCACTCTGCAGGAGCTGTTCCTTCATCACTCTATCAGAGATTGAAGTTTGTGATCGAAGGCAAATTGGTTACTGTGGAGGCTGAACAAGAGATCATCGCTTTGGTTACATCAGATACACCCTACATCCACAACAATAAAGGTGCTGCAGAATGTTCTTTCTGAGCATTGGAACTGGTAAATGCTATATTTATCGCGGAAGGTAATAGGATCCCTTGCCCCAGGTTATCTAATTGTACCAAGATGACCGTGTCTGAAAGTTTGGGCCAAGGAGCCAAGACCGGAAGAGGGCTAGGAAAGAGATTACAAGGAAGCCTACGAGCCAGACACATCATCACCAAGAGAGATCGTTTTGGGCTCGGCTACAAACCAAGTATTCAACATAGGAGAGAGGAGTATAGAAGGCAGGAAGAACAAAGGAGGGCTAGACTCAAGGGAGAATTCATTCCATGGAGACCGGTGTCTTTCCCTCATGTAAATGATATTTTTGTTTTTGGAGGAAATAACAGTACAGGACAAAAAGTAGAGGAAGCAATTCAAGAAAATGACACACTTAATCAGAACGAGATGTTCAGTGAATCACTGGAAGGGATGCCCATCAGCATGATAGCTGAAGATGACAATGAGAGCAGCGTGTTGACCAGCATCCACCCCTGTCGTCCCGAGGAAACTATCGATAACTAGAGCTACATTGTTCTACCTGTAGTATTTAGGGCCAAATCAGAGTAATGCTCCTAATTAACCCTTTTTGTTTTTGACCATAAGCAATGGGGATCTTTTGTATAGGGCACCTATGTTAACTTTTTTTTTGCAATGAAAGAATATATTTCTCATTTTCTCAAATGGTAAACATCTCATTTATTTCATTCATTCACTTCCTATTCATATTCATTCACTTCATTTAAAATCATTGTTTTCCCAATACATTCGTTCTCATTTCATACAGGGTCCCCATAATTAACTGTATGAATGATTTTGAATCAAATCCCGAGGTAGATTTCGAATGCCCCGAGATCTCGACAGAAATTGAAGAAGGGGATGACGAGGAAGAATACGAGGTCCCTGAAGAGTTGGTAAAAATGATGGCCAACGAAGAAAGGCAAATCAAGCCCCACCAAGACGAAACAGAAGTTATGAACTTGGGAACTGATGAGGAGAGAAAAGAAGTGAAAATTGGGACTACATTTCCTCAGAAACCAGACGTGAACTGATAGCCCTACTCCAAGAGTTCAAGGACGTCTTTGCTTGGACTTATCAAGATATGCCGAGTTTGAACAGAGACATAGTGGTGCACAAGCTGCCAACGAGTCCAGAATACAAACCAATCTAGCAAAAGCTCAAAAGAATGAGGACTGACATGCTATTAAAAATCAGAGAAAAGGTGAAAAAGCAGTTTGATGCTAGTTTCCTGGAAGTTGCCAAATACCGTATATGGTTTGCAAACATCATTCTGGTGTCGAAGAAGGATGGGAAGGTCTGCATGTGTGTATATTATAGGGATCTCAATCGGGCAAGCCCTAAAGATAATTTCCCTTTGCCACATATTGACACGTTGGTTGATAATACCGCGGGACACTCATGGTTCTCATTCATGGATGGTTTCTCAGGATACAACCAGATAAAGATAGACCCAGAAGATATGGAGATGACCACGTTTATAACCGTGTGGGGCACGTTTTGTTACAAGGTGATGCCCTTCGGACTCAAGAATGCTGGAGCGACCTATCAAAGGGCAATGGTGACTCTCTTCCATGATATGATGTACAAAGAGATAGAGGTATACGTGGATGATATGATCGCTAAGTCCCGAACAGAGGAAGAGCACCTTCAAAACCTAAGAAAGCTATTTCAAAGACTACGAAAATACCAGCTGAAGCTCAACCCGACCAAGTGCACCATCGCAGTCACATCTGGAAAACTCTTGGGGTTTGTAGTAAGTAGGAGGGGGATTGAGATCGATCTAGATAAGGTAAAGGCTATCCAGGACCTCCCACCGCCCAAAACTTAGAAAGAAGTTCGAGGTTTCCTGGGAAAGTTAAACTATATCTCTCGTTTTATCTCTCAATTAACAGATAAGTGCGACCCTGTCTTCAGACTACTCAGGAAGAATAACCCAGGGGTTTGGGATGAAGAATGCCAAGAAGTGCTTGAGAAGATTAAAAGGTATGACGAATGCCCCGATCTTAGCCGCACTGGTACCAAACAGGCCTTTGATCCTTTAGTTGACAATTTTTGAAAACTTAATGGGTTGCGTTTTGGGGTAGCATGATGAGTCTGGGAAGAAGGAGAGAGCCATCTATTATCTAAGCAAGAAGTTCACTGATTGCGAAACGCGGTACCTGCCAATTCAGAAGCTATGTTGTGCTTTGGTTTGGGCTACCAAAAGGCTTAGACAGTACATGTTGTACCATACCACCTGGTTGATTTCCAAATTGAACCCCTTGAAGTTTCTAATGGAAGCACCGGCATTAACAGGGAGGATGGCCCGCTGGCAGATGCTATTATCTGAGTTCAACATTGTGTATGTGAGCCAGAAAGCTGCAAAAGGAAGTGCCATAGTGGATTTCTTAGCTAGCCGTACTTCAGATGATTATGAATCGCTGAACTTTAACATCCTGGATGAGGACTTGATGTGCATTACAAAGGGGGAAGATGTTGTTTTAGATGAAGGCTCGTGGAAGCTTTACTTTGATTGAGCCTCCAATGCCCTTGGCCACGGAATAAGGGTTGTGCTAATTTCGCCGGAAGATGTCTACTTTTCCTTCACCAGCAGACTGGAATTCTTCTGCACTAACAACATATCTGAATACGAAGCCTGTGTCATGGGACTAAAAGCAGCCATTGAAAGAAAGATTAAAGAACTTCGAGTATTCAGAGATTTATCCTTAGTGATCTACCAGTTGCGAGGAGAATGGAAAACTAGGGATCTGAAGCTAGTCAAATACTACGAGTTGATCCAATAGCTCATTAAAGAATTTGAAAAGATCAGCTTCACCTACCTTCCTAGAGAAGACAACCAGATGGCGGACGCCTTGGCAACACTAGCCTCCATGTTCAAAGCAAATATGGGAGCAGAGATGGAGCCCAATGAGATGCAGACTTTTGAGAGGCTAGCTCATTGTTGTAATGTGCAAGAAGAGATAGACGCAGCCCTTGGTATTACGATATCTTGCAGTATACCAAGTTTCAAACATATCCTGAAGGAGCAAACGAAAATGACCGAAAAACACTCAAAAGGACTGCAGCAGGATATGTTTTAGACTGAGAGGTTCTATACAAAAAAAGCCATGACCAGACGTTGCTGAGATGTGTAGACGCATGGGAGGCGAAAGAAATTTTGGCAGAAGTGCACGATGGTTTGTGTGGGACACACGCCAATGGTCTATCAATAGCCAGAAAGATCATGAGATGTGGCTATTTCTGGTCGACTATAGAGGAAGACTGCATCGATTACGCCAAGAAATGTCACAAGTGCAAAATATATGCTGAGAAGATCCATGCTCCTCCTTTACCTTTACACACCATAAACTCACCATGACCTTTCGCAGCATGGGGCATAGATGTCATTGGGCAGATTCACCCAAAGGCTTCCAACGGGCATCGTTTTATTTTGGTTCCCATTGATTACTTCACTAAATGGGTGGATGCAACATCTTACGCTAATATCACAAGGACGACGGTGTGTAAGTTCCTAAAGAAAAAAATCATTTACTGATATGGGTTGCTAGAAAGGAATATCACCAACAACGCTTCCAACCTGAATAACAAGTTGATGACTGAGGTGTGCAACCGGTTTAAAATAACACACCATAATTCCACGACCTACCATCCTAAGATGAATGAGGCAGTAGAAGCGGTAAACAAGAACATAAAAAAGATCATTGAAAAGACAAAAGACACCTACAAAGATTGGCATGAGAAGCTGCCATTTGCTCTATTCGCCTACCGGACATCTGTTCGCACATCAACAAGGGCAATGCCCTATTCTCTAGTATACGACACAGAGGCAGTACTACCAATTGAGGTTGAAATTCTGTCACTTCGGGTTCTGAATGAAGTGAAGTTGGATGAATTAGAGTGGGTGCAAGCCAGGTTCGACCAGTTAAATGTTATCGAGGAAAATAGGCTAAATGCCATCTGCCATGGTCAAATGTATCAAAAGCGAATGATGCGGGCATATGACAAGAAAGTGCGCCCGAGAGAATATTGAGAGGGAGATCTGGAGCTTAAGAAGATCCTCCCAATTCAGAAAGATTCTCGAGGAAAGTGGATGCATCAAGAAGGCCTTTTCAAGGGGAACGTTGATTTTAACTGAAATAGACAGAGAATAATTGAAAAATCTCGTGAATTTTGATTCAGTTAAGAAGTATTATGTCTGAAGAAAAAAAAGAGAAAGGAAAAATGAAATGATAAAAAAAATGAGGCGAAAACCTAAAAAGGCGTTTTTAAAAAAAGGGAGAGCTCGAGGCGAAAACCCAAAAGAGGGCGTCTTGAAGCAAATGAAGGATCTGAGTTGAAAACCCGATAAGGGCAGCTCAGATAAATCTTGGGATTGGGCCTCCGGTAAGTAGAATTACCTCAACAGGTACCAGAAGAAGGAGCTCCAGGCAAAGATTCTACTTCGGTTGACAGGATCACACATCATTCATACGGTGGATATTTGGGGTTTCGCACTTCATGTTTTCCTTTCCCTTTTCCTCATGTTTGCCATGACTTTTCTAAAATTGTTCCAAGTCATTAATGTCAATAAAATCATATTTTTGTGCCTTCATTTCCTTGTCTTCTCATTGTTTTCAAAAGCATCATGCAAGCAGGTTAAGATAGACTTATGATAAACAAAAGATTTCTGAGCATTACTATGATCTAACCCTGGGAATACAGGTGATTAGAAAACATAATTGACTTTGATCTCAAGCTTTCTACATAATAAATGTTGAGGCACGACGAGGGGAAGACTTTGAACATCAGAATAGGATAACCATTGTCATGCACCACTCACACTTGTCTTTCAGGTGAAAACCCAAAAGGGCACCTCAAAAAAACTCTAAAGCGAAAACCCGAAAGGGCACTTTAGAACTTTGAACCATAAACTTAGAAAAGAAAGGCTGAAATGGTTGAACCCAACAGTGAGATGGGGTACCACCACCAAAAGAAGAAAAGGAAGAGAAAGCAAGCAGAGGGTCGAGAGTGACTGACCGCGGAAGCAGACGCACCGAGATATTGACACTCATGCATCATATATAGTTAGGCATCCCTAGGATTAGGAGCATGCTATCTCATTTATCACAACATTTTGTCTATTTTAAATAGGTACTTTTGATTTGCGGCTTCGTATTGAAGAGTTAGATTTTATTTGAAGAAAGATTTTGGCAGCCTCAGTAGCGTGAGTCCAGAAAGATCGGTAGCCGTTCTTGGCGTGAATCCCCAAATTTGAAGAAAGATTTTGGCAGCCTTAGTAGCGTGAGTCCAGAAAGATCGGCAGCCTTAGTAGTGTTAGTCCAGAAAGATCGGTAGCCAGTTTGGCGTGAATCCCTAATTTAAAGATAAGGGTTCTATATAGGAAGGTCCTATGTATTTTTTAGCACTTCCAACGAGAGGTTTTATATAGGGAGAACCCATAGCTCTGGGATTTTAAAAGTTGAAAGTTCTATATAGGAAGGACTTGAGGCTCTAGGGTTTGAAGACTAGCAGTTCTATATAGGAAGAACTCCCAGTCAGAAGAATCCATCCGTGATGTAGAAGGTTTTATATAGGAAAGACCCATCGCATTGAAGGCGAAGAGTTCTATATAAGAGGGACTCCAAGCTTTATATTCTCAGAGTGAAAAGTTCTATATAGGAGGGACACATAGCTCGAGGCATTAGAGTGAAAGGTTCTATATATGAAGAACCCTAACTCCTGGATTTCAAGGTAAAAAGTTCTATATAGGAAGAACTTTTAGTCTGAATGATTTGTCTGAGAAAGCGAAAAGTTCTATATAGTAAGAGCCTATACCTCCAAGATTGAAAGGGGAAGAAGTTATATATAGGAAGAACTTACAAGCCTGGAGATCTGGCCGAGGAAAAGCGGAGGGTTCCAGAAGAACACGTGTTTCCAAAGCTACAAATAAGGAAGTCGGATAAAAATGAGTGCTTATGATCTTTGCTTTGTTCTCGTTCCACGAGAACAAGCAAAGAGGGGCAACTGTAATCACTCATTTTTATCCGATGTACGAATATTGTATTAATCTATGTTAGTTTAATAATCAATATATTATTATTGTGTGTATGCATATTATATTATGTGATTAATGTGTGTGTAAAATATTTGTGTGATATGTGTGAGTGCATACAAATTGTACGTGTTAATATTTATTATAGTATATGTGTGTCATATGTATGTATATTTTATGTGTGTGCATTATCTGTATGATTATATTCATGTATGTTTGTATTATATTAAGTAAGAATGTGCTACATATAGTAATGTTCGCATGTGTTCGTATATTATACGTATATGTACGTGCGTGTATGTGTGTATGTATACACGTATTATTATTATTATTATTATTATTATTATTATATAAGCAGATAATAAAATAAAATCTCAGTTTATTAGTGTCCAGTCCAGTATATTACAAAGTCCAATATTATTACAGATCCAAAAATTAAATACAAGCCCATTTTCAGTCTGATCCAGACTTAACCAAAAACCCTAACTACATGTCTAACCCAGCTTCTTTTTCTCACGCAGCCAATCAAAGGCCGTTGGATCAAATCTTGATCCAACGGCCGAGAACGAAGCAAGAGCGTCCTTCCATCTGCCGTGCGTTAGTCCACTCACCATCCAGTTGTCTTCCACGCGCGCGTGTGGTGCATGCACTGACCATCCATATGCCCAGGTGCCACGGGTCGTCGATCTAATTCGTTGATTTTCAAGTAATCCCAGTCGTTGGATTAGATCTGATCCAACGGCCAAGAATAAATCTGGCCGAATAGAGATCCCCACTATGACGGCCGTACCAACCACCGCATCAAATCAAACATGCCAAAATCACAAGAAAAATCATGGATTATCAGTATCAAATCAATCAAAAAATATGTATTTTTTATATTCTGTTGCTACCAAAACAAATCAGATATCACAATATATGTACCCAAAAAAAATCTCTGTAAGAAAAAAAGGACCAGTTACAAGAAATAAAAATACAGAGAGTTTCAGGGGTAAAAAGATTCATTCCTCTATTTTTCCTCATGCATGCGAAGTAAAAAACAAAAAAAATAAAAAATAAGCAAAAAATGGGTGTTTTACCTTGAGTTTTCTGGTGGTCTCGTCGGCAATGAACCTGAGGGTGAGCCTTGTTTTTTGGTTCAAAATAACAGTGGAGGTTTAGGTTTTTGGTTCGAGGTGGAACCTTTTTTTTGGCTTTTATGTCACCAGAGACCCAAGCCTAGGATGGCTTGAAGTAGCCTCACGGCCAAGCTACGCCTGAGGTAGTCGGGCATGGTGGCCGAAGGGAGAGAGGTTTATTTTTGGGAGTGGTTTATTCTGGAGACAGAGAGAAATGTGAGAGTTTAATCTTAGGGTAAAAAATGGGAAAAGAAAGATAGGGGGCTGATCGGTTGGGTTTATAGGCTGAGAATAAAAAGTTTTTGGTTTAATTACTTAATAAATCCTTCCTTGCGTATAAGATTTTCGAAACTGTCTCACCCCTTGGTCAATTTGCATGTCTGGCCCTCCTTGGTTTTTAAAACCTTTCAATCTCACCCCTAAATTAAACCAAATCTATTTCATAATGGTGTAATTACGCCCCAAGGACCTCCGCATTTTTAAAATTTTCATTTCAAGCATGCCGCATGGGTATATTACAACATTAGTCCTTTAAGGTTTTGTTCAGCTAGCAATCTTGTCCCCGAATTTCTTTTTATTGCTTGCGGTTTTGGCTTTCTGTTTTGTTTTTATCTTTTTCAGTCCTTTTTTCATGCTTTAGTATTTATGCCCTTTTATTTTTTTTATTTGTGTTTTCAGCATATTTTTATTGTTCATATAAGCTTTGTTACGTCATATTTACTTAAGCTTCTTACTTGTGCTACATCATGTTTTTATGTTACTTGTTTTGTGTGTTCATATAATATACATGTTTATTTTAAATGTTATGTTTTAGTCTAGTTTGTGTGTTCTATGTATATATGTTCTCATAGGTACATTATCATGTTAAGATGTTTCATTTTCTTTGCCCATGTTATACTTATGTCTCCATTAAATGGTCATGTCGCTTTGATTATTTGTAACATGTACATGTGCTAGTATGAGTTCTTTTATTTTAGGTTATATGTTAGTTTGGTAATTTTGGTTAAATATCGTAGTATATGCATATAGATTATGTCATATGTTGAAGTATCAAGGGTTAGTTTTTTTATGTTAGCATGTTTCTTTGCTTTGTTAGTATAATACCATGTTATATATATGCCATGTGTATTTTGCATTTGTAGTTTTTTTTTCATAATTAATTAATTTAATTTTTGAAGCATGTTTTTTTTCACATGTTATTGTTTGTGTTTTGTTTTTATTATTATATTATGTTATTCAAGTTTATGCTTTATTATCTTTGTTTAATATTACAGTATTCATGTTTTAAGTTTCCTATACCATGTCAATGTGAAAGTTTTTTATATATTTATTTAATTCGCTCTAAGTTGCATAACGGAATACTAATTGTCAATGCGGTGCCCTTTTATTTGAGCGTAAACGTGGCTAGTATCAGGCGCAGTGATAGTGGTTTATCAGTTTACTCTCGAATAACGGGGCCTTTAAAATCTACTCGCACTTATAACCGAATTTTAATTTAATCGTCCATTAAATCCGAAAAATTTTATATTAATAAAGCGGTAATTATTAAAGTACCAATTTTGGGCGGTGTGGGGGTGCTAATCCTTCCCCATCTGTAACCGACTCCCAAACCCAACAGTTTTCAAATCTATAGTTTTACAGTGTTCGGCCCACCTTAGTGGCCGGTGGCAACTCCATTTTCTAAATAAAATATGGTTTTTGTAAAACCCCACAGATTTTTTAAATACCCCTAAACACCTTGAAACCTATTTTTTCTAGCGTAAGGAAGAGATCGCTACATTCTTCTTCTCCAACGTCTTCAAAAACTAGTACAAAATCCTCCGAGGACACCGTATTTGCGGAGTTCGAAGATCTTGATCTCGCCCTGTATAGACTAAATAGTGTCTTCACACAGCAGTATAGACAAATGATACAATAGGAGCTCATCCTTGATGATGGTTTGGAGTTTACTCCAAACATGCACTCCAAATATGCATTGCAAGTTTGATGTTGATATACATTCGGCCATTACCATACAAGGCTGGGAGACTTTGTTCGCCAACAAAGGCAAGTTAATGCTGATTGGGGACATGAGTTTTATACTCATGTCGGGCACATGGAAAATAGGAGGGTCTATGTCGGTAGAAAGAATATATAATTATTAGCCCTATCAATCGTTGACCACTACAACCTATTAACAATTGGGTTTACCCATACAGACTTTGTGGCCCCTGCAACCGCCGAAACATATACCCAAGTGTTGAAGGACCTCTGTATTCCTGGGACTACATGGGTCTATGATGAACATTATGTCAGAACTGTGGAATGGGCGCAGCTCAACCCGGGTTCTAACTTTTGGATGCACTTTATCAACAACTGTATCCTCTCGACAAGAAACAAACTATCGTCTCCAGCCGATGTTTGTTTCTCCTTCACTTTATACTCAATAATCGGGGAGTAAATGTGTATGATTTCATCCATGAAGCCATTATTGCCAAGGAAGTCTTGACAGGGAAACACAAGGATTTGCCCTTTCCCAATCTCATCACAGCCTTGTGTTAAAAAGCTAGGGTCGAAGAATGAGGAGAGAATGATATCATTGAGTGCCATACTAGTTGGCTTCCCTCTCAGGTTCAAGAAATAAAAGGATACAGAGTGCCTGCTCTAGACCTCTGCCGGGTCATTCAAGAAGTTGTCACCAGTTTTATGGACCCATATTTTTTATATGTCCAGGCAAAGACGACTAACAAGCAATCCCTCTTCTGTAAACTTTTACCAAAATCCTAGGAGGAACTCCCACTAATACCACCCAAACTCTGACTACCTGCACCTGCACCCACCACCCGATAAAGACAACGACTAGATACTGACGTTGGCGCCTCCTCCTATCCTGCAAAAAAACTCGCATCCACTTGGGACAAAGGCAAGGGCATCATCATTCGGGAACCACCTCCTTAGTAACTCCTTAGATTAATTTTTCTTTTCTTCTATTATTTTTTAGTTTTCATTTAGCATCCTGCATGTTTTCTTTCTTTTTATTTTGTTTTCTATTGCATTGGAGGCAATGCTCTTCTCAAGTTTTGCGAAGTACTACCGATGTATATATTAGGTTAAATTTAGGTAAAAATTAAAAAAAATTAAATTTTTTTAGAACCCCGTAAATAGCCTAATATGTGTGATATATTATCTTTGCTATGATTCTGAAAATGTTGCTGCAGTGATCGTGATTTCCTATGATTAATCTATGTTGATGCTTTGCAATATGTTAAGAGCTTTCATGTTTTGAACTTAGTGTTAAATTTGATGTAGCCCTTAAATCACATGTTGCATGCACGATAAAATCTCAAAAAACCTTAGGGAAATTCTGGGTCAACTCTCTGATGCCAAAGCATGAATTGATGTGAATGAACTTAATGCTCAATGTAGCAAAATAAAGGCTTAAAACTCCTTGGAAAATCAAGTAAATAATGAAAAATAATTAAAACTTGATAACATAAACTAAACTATTGAGGGACGATCTTCTATGCATCTTGCTATCTTAAAACACTAGGTGAGTTGTTTGCTCTATTTAACTTTCCCTGGTAGGAATGATAGTATTGGAAAGAGTGAATGAAAGTCTTCATGGGATGACACTGCTCGTAGGGCTCGGGGATGGGATGTTTGCTCCACTCCATTTTTAGGTCTAAAGAGTAAGTGTGATAAGCTCAAGCCCCAAGAATACAGTTTTCGAACCTAAAAGAAAAAAGGGAGTAAAACAATGTACTTAAAGGAAAGAACATGTCGAGGCAATAAAAAAGAGCAATCCTTTAGTTTTTCTAAGGTCATTAAGTGATGAATGTATGTGACAACTGTACACACACTGCACCTACAATAGAATTAATCCTTAGAACATAAATGTGAGCTTTAATGTATTGCATCTCATTAGTATAGCTGAGGAATAAATTAATGTTGTAGCATGACTTAGAATCCTTGTAATCAGAGCTTAGTGGAACCTTTTGAAATATGGATTGTTTGTTTTCTTTATTTACTATTTTTATTTTTCTTGCTTCCATTTTGCATTGCTTGAGGACAAGCAACCGTTCAAGTTTGGGGGTATTTGACGAATGTGTAAATGACCTATTTTGTATACCCTTTTTACTTGTCTTTTGCATGTTTTCTAGCTCATTTAGTTGCATTCAGGTTAGATTGCTTATAGTTTGCATGTAGATAGAGAGTTACACCGCTAGTGCTTAAATGTTATATAGTTTGGTAAGTTTTATGGGAAAAATGGTGTTTTGTGGTGTATGTGTAGGATGTTGGAATATGCTGGAGCAGATTAGTAGCAGATCTCATGGCTGGAGCTGACGGGCATAAAGAGTTAGAGTTGAATATGCTTTTACCCAAGTAGACTTTCTCCCTGATACAGAACATTAAATATAGCGAGAAATAAATGGCCTTTTTTAATGAAGCCACGCACACTTTAGGGCCCTAAAACCCTAGTTTCACCACCTATACAAAGGAGACTTCGACGCCAATTCAAGAGAGTGTAATTATAGATAACAGTCCTAGTCTAAAGCTTTTAGAGAACAACCAGGGTGGAAGCTAGAGAAATCTCCTCACGACAGATGCCATCAAGAGAGGCCGATGGACTGGAAGACCTGCAGCAACAGTTAAACATGATAGAGGAAGATCATCGAGGACGCTTGGAGCTTTTCTATCCATTTCTTGATAAACTGTCATACTTTAATATTTTTATTATGGATGTTTTGGCTTAGACATGAGCTAAATATTTAGCGGAATTATTGCTTCCCAGAATTTTATGTTTTGATTATTCTATTTTAATGTTATTGTTGTTTTCCCTTTATCTATTTTGTTTATCGTTCTTCATCTGTAGTTATTGTAAGAGCTATCGAGAGGGGCCTTTTAACTATTGATCTATGGCTTAATATTGAGAGAGTTAGGTTATACAAACGTGAACAGTGGGGCTAAGTTGTTTACTTAGTTCTAATTTGGCTTAGGCATAAGTTTAGGGTTTCAATGACTAAAACGGAGTTCTTAAACAAATAATGGGGTTGCTAGGGCTAACAAAGACATGTATCACCTTAGCTTTAATTAACATCTAGGCATCGAGAGATTCAGAAGTTCATTAGAAAATCCAGTCGAGTATATAAAGATTTCAATGCTTTACGCAGACATGTATTGCCAAGTGCTATAGCATTGAAATAGGTAATCAAGCATATATCCTTATCAATAATCCCAGCTTCCATAATTATCTGTTATTTTCCGCAGCATCTATTAGTCTTTAATTTTAGCTACTTTTACTTTAACTATTTTTAGTTTAATATCTCAACACCATCCAATACTTTCAAACACATTCTGAATTTTGATAAATTCGTAGTTATTGATCTAATCCTCGTGGGTTTGACACTCTACTCTATCTCTTTATTACTTGATTCGATGAGTATACTTGCTCTAAAGTGCAACACTATTCGACAAACATCACTACTCTACCTCGGTTACTTCCTACACAAGCATCACCAAAAATACTACATTTCCCATTAAAAGCATCAAAATATAAAAATTAAGCACAAATAGATTAACTACATGCAAACTAAACCTAAATGCAACTACATGAGCCTAAACACATGCAAAAGACAAGTAAAAATGGTACAAAATATAGGTTATCTAAGCAGTCCTTAATCGTTCGATCCCAACATGTGACCATTGATGGGTCTAGTCATGATTGATATGGCGAAGGCTGCTTTGATCCTATATGAATATAGTTGATGGACGAAATTGTTATATAATATCTATTATATAATAGCAAATTTTGAGCCCATAAAGTTGTACATTTGTCAGGAAACATATGTTGCCCAAGTGGGAGATTGTTGGATTAAAATCTGCAATTATGGGCACATATGTATAATGTATGATGATATTATAAAGTGTCATGGAAATAAAAGTGTAGATACTGTAAGATATATTTATAATTCAATGAGGGGCATAGTTATAAATATTTAATAGTTTGGTAAACAATCAACTATATAAAAAGGTAGTGGTCCCCTAAGAAATAGATTAACTTGTATTACTCTTATCCCTGCCAGAGAGTTATTACAGCAAGGGCTAACATATCTTCTTGGAAGATCACAACTACCATCTAGGTGATCACCATCCAAGGATTCAAGGTTTTTAGTCCATCAATGAATTCAGGTACGCTTTCGCATTTAGTCTATTGTTCGTGATGATTTGGCATGATATATCCTTGTTTATATTTCATACTAATTTATGATTTGGCTCTAAAACGAAGATGAAGTGTCTAATCTGACTGGTGCAGGGCTTATCTCTTCTTTTTAGATTTACTATTTTCTTTTGGCATAATGTCAGAAAATGCCCTTAACGTTTGACTAAATAGTCACTTTAATCTCTTTTCTTATTTTTTGGAGTAATTTATCCCTCAACATTTTAATTTAGGTCAAAATGGCACCTCAATGGATGAAAATCGCAAGTTAACTAACGATAAGCACCTTGAAATTACATGAGGATACCACACGGCATCATACATTGAGTGACTATTCGTGAGATATCCTTAATAAAGGCTCGAGTTTGTTCCCTCTCAAGGTCAAATTACAATTTTTTTGTAAATGAGACACTATTATGTTAGTGTATAATGTCGTATAGCATTGTCACACCATATAAAGGTGTTTATCTTTAGTGAACTAATGACTTTTATCCATTGAGGTGTTATTTTGACTCAAAATAAAACGTTGAGAGTTAGTCATAGTGACTATTCAATCAAACGTTGGAGGCATTTTTTGACATTATGACTTTTCTTTTTTGTTGTTTTTATTAATGTTCTAAAACTTATATTAGGTTATGTTTTGATTTTACTTTTTTATCAATAAAGTTGAATCGATGACTTGTAAAAAAACATTAAATCTAATCATTTGAATTTAAAATATAAAATTTCAACAGTTTTGAAATTTTCTCTCATTGGGGTAATTTCTATCAATTGCTTATATGACGCCTGTCAATGTAAAACCTAACTACTAATGTGTAAATAAATCCAGCCATTCAAGCTAAATGGTAAGTATGTAACACCCCATATTTGGGCTTAGATGTTTTAAAGGTTGGTTCGAAGGTCCGGTGGACCGGTATTAGAGTTTCGGGTCAGTTTCGAGATTAAATTGGTTTAAATATTTTTGAAGGTGATAAAATTGTGAAAAATATTCTAAAATCATTATTAATTGTATTAAGGATAATGGTGAAATCAATTTTGGAAAATAATATTTGAAAATTGGACATTTTGGTTGGTGACCAAAATGCAATTTTTGAAAACTGCTTTTAAAGGTGACTAAAATGAAAAGGGTCAAATTCTTAAAATCTCTAAGGAGCTATTTTACCAAGTTTTTTCTGATGATTTCTCCCTTAATTAAAGATATTTTAACATGTGTTTTAAAGTTAATTAAAAAGGGATTTTAGTTAAGAAGTTAGTTAAGCTTTTTAAAGAAAATTCACGTAACTTTTCTCTCAACTTTTTTCTCTCCATTCTATCCTCAGCCAAACACTCAAGTTTTCATCAAAATCCAGAGGTGAGAAGTCTTTTAACTTGTATTATGATTTGTAATTGATTAATTAACATTGTTTTTACAAAATCTCATCTAAATCTTGTGTTTTCTTAGCTTTTATCAAACCAATTGAGGGAGAAATCTTACAATAGGGGTAAGGTTCGTGATCTCCTCTATTGTATGGTTCTTTACTGAAATTCCCAAGTATTTGATCCTTGATTTATGAATTGTAAACTAATTTTAATGATTTATCAATGTTTGATTGAGTAAATTGGGTAAAATTAATGTAACAAGGTGATATTCGAAGTGGATCTGATTTTCGGTGTTTAAGATTGACTTAATACATATTTTGGATGTGTTATGATGTTGTTAACTTGATTTTATCAATAGAATCCCGAAACTCTTGGATCTCTAATTGTTTAGGTTGTTAGATTTTAGTTTTTGTGATGATATTCGAGTTTTATCTTTGCTGGAAGTAAAAGGATGTTGGGAAAGGGTTTTTGGATGTTAATTTATGTTGATTGATGGGTTGAATCATTGTTTTATGGCTGGGTTAAGTTTTGAAAACATTTGATGATGATTTCGTTTTGTTTTAGATGGTTTCTAAGTGGGCAACCTGAGAGTTGCGGGGGTTTTCTTTTGAGGTAGTGGTTTGAATGCATAATGATGCCTTTATCCTCTGGTTTTATGTGTTTAAAACAGGGGGTAATCAAGGCGACGAAGCTTGACGTGGTTTTGTTGCTTGCCGGGAGCTTGTATCGCGTTGGCAAGGAAGGCGAAGCATATCGGTGAGTGGAAACTGGTTTTAAATGCTTTACAAAAGTTTGTAAAGGTTGTTGGGAATTTAGGGTAAGAGTGAGCACTTACCTAAGCTCGGAAGTAAGTTTCCCTTATTTTGCTCTTAAATATCGGCTTGGATATGAGCATGTTGTTGCATGTTTTGGTGATAAACATGGAATGATTTACTTGCTGGAAATGCATGGTTTTGTGTACATATGCAGGGGTTTGAAAGTATATTAAATGCTATTGAGCATTAGTTTTCATTCTGGTTGGGAATGGAGTTATTGCATTGGCAATGAGATTTTCATATGTGATGTTTTGTTTAATGCATTGTAAAGCAGTAAGTAAATGGTTTGTAAATGGTATATTGGCTATGTGACATAGTGAGAAAACAATCGGATATAGTTTGCAAGCCATAGGATTAAAAGTGCACTACAAAATATGAACAAAATCGATCGCGACCATAGGTCCTTGAGGTATCGCGGTTTAACAAGGCCACTCAGACTATTGGGGACCTCATTTGGGGAATGCAGTTTAACTAGACAACCCAAATTGATGGTGATCTTGGGGTTTAACTAGGCAAGGTCGGTACACTTGCAGTCTAACTAGGCAAGGGTGGAATCTCGCGGTTTAACTAGGCGAGGGTGTCAAATCTTGCGGTTTAACTAGGCAAGGTTTGGGATATCATGCGGTTTAACTAGGCATGGTATGAGAGACCCGTGTATCCAATATGTATAGGATGGAGGTAGTCTATTTGGGTCACTATAAATGCCAATATATGAGAAAGTTCATGTGTTGAACCTATTTTTAATGCTTTGGGATTTAAGCATGGTTTATGATTTAATGCTTTGGGATTGAAGTGTGGTTTATGATTTATTGCTTTGGAGATATAAGCATGGAATGTACAAGATGTTGCATAAAGGTTATTATGCTTTGATTCGGTTGGAATCATGGAAAATTGCTTTGGTTGCATGTTTTGGAAAACAAGCATATGGTTTTCAAATGGTTTTAATGCATTATTGTTGTATGAGCATCCTTACTAAGCAAGTGTGCTTACGCTCTTTTTTTCCTAATGATGCAGAACATTAAGGTTTGAGGGCAGCAGGAGGCGAGGCTAATTGATCCAAGGACATTTACAAGTTTGAGTATGAACTTGATTTATATTTCGGTTAATAAGGCAATGTGTTCGCCATGGCTTTGGGGAGTTGTAATTATGTTTCCTTATGGACTTTAAGTATGATTCTATGCTGGTTTTCGAGGATGGTTTGATGTTGTTAAGCTTGATGTTAATCCTTGCTTATAGTTATGGATGAATGGTCGCTTAGGTATACATCTAGAGCTTCCTTGTGGTTTGTCATGTTGTGATGGTTTGAGCAAGTTCATTAAGTTGTACTAGTTGTGCTGATATGATGCTCATGCTGAGATTGGCCTATTTGTGCATTTTGGTGTGTTTGGCAAAGTGGTTTGGGAAGCATGCATCTAGAGTGATCCTTTCGAAACATGAATTTGTTTAGGTTGTGTAATCTTGGTATAGATGTGAGTTTATGCAATTATGGCTGTTGTATATAGGTATGCAAGTTGCTAGGACCCAAATGCATCTAGATTTGTGTGGAAAAAACATGTAGAAATGACATTACAGGCCAGGCATAGCGTTACGCGGGGGACTGTATCAGTACAGCTAAGCAAATTGGGGCAACCATTTTGGTACGGGGGTGATGATTCAATACAGATTGTAGTTACTGGAAATCCCTCCTTTTGAAACCAAGCCCGCGTACCAAAACCCTTGCTTACCGTATCGGTACGGTATTTAATGAAAATACAAGTGGAATCTGTAAACAAGTAGCGTACTGGTATGGTGCAAGGCATACTAAAACGAGGCTATTACACTATTTCGATACGAATCATAGTGTATCGATACGGGGACCATTAGTTCTATTAATGTCATTGCAAGGCAATTTTGGGTTTCTTTTGTTTTAGTCCTTGGGTCTTGTTTTATCAATTGAATGAGTATGGATGACCGTATTAAGTTGATTTTCGACATGTAAGCATGAAATATCTTTAATTAAAGGCTGGTAACATAAAATTTGATAAGGTTCTTGAATTTTGCTGAAATAGCAATTTGGTCCTAATTTACGTCTAAATCCAATTGGATGTCAAATCGATGCCCGATTGAGCTAAGTTTTCACCTGTTGCCAGTATGAACATGTAGGATATTAAATATGTCTTTAGAAAAGATAAAAGAAAAACATAGTTGAGTTTCGACTTTCTTCTTTCGGTTTACCTTGGTAAACCTAATGTAGCTTACTTGGTTCAGTCTTGCGACTAGGCTGGGTCAAGGGGGTTACATTTGGTGGTATCCGAGCCATGTTTGCAAAAAGTTGGGATGTTGTTGTTTGATTAGCTGATGTTATTTGAGTTGCACGGTGATTTTGTACATGTACGGTAATTGTTTAACATCTTGCTAGGGTATGAATTGGGGACACATTGCCTATTACCGAGGTTTTAAAATGTGTTTTAAAGTTCTCTTGGATCCTTGCTTGATGCTAGCCTAACTTTAATGTGTTTTGATGCTTTTGATAGCATGGCTCAACGTGAGACGCGATCGATGGCTAATACTGCTGGGGTAGGGCAGAATAATGAGATGGAAGAGATCTCCCTAATATTTTACCTTCTCCTTCTCCGATGGTTCCTCCAGTTGATGTTGGGGTAGGTGAAGTACCCAGGTTCACCAGGTGCCTATATATGGTGATTTGACTCTGTTAGTTCAAGTAATAACGGGAGCTTTCCAAGAAGCAATGGCTGCAGTGCAGGCACAAGCACCGGCACCTGCTGTGGTGGCAAATCAAGGGCTACCCTTTGAGTATTTAAGAAGTTTAGGAGGTGAGGAATTTTAGGGTTTAAGTCCTGAGGCAGCCGAGGCTTGGCTGGAAAATACGATTCGCATCTTGAATCAGATGGGATGCAATGAGGAGTGCAAGTTGGGTTGCACCGTGTCACTGTTGTAGGGTGATGCATATCATTGGTGGGTGACCACAATTGTTGGCGTTCTAGAGGTAGATGTTACTTGGGAGTTCTTTCAAAGAGCTTTCAAGAGGAAGTACCTTGGTACCCAATATTTGGATATGAAGATATGCGAGTTCATGGCACTAACACAGGGTCGCATGTCTGTTGTTGATTACGAGGTAAAGTTTGTCTGCCTGAGTCAATATGCTCCGGAGTTGGTTCCAGATGACCAGTAGAGATGTGACAGGTTCCGTTATGGTCTTGTTAAGGACATTAAGACTTATCTCCTGGCTGCAGATTACACAGATTTTGACGTGCTAGTCAATCGGGCCAAGGATATCGAGCAGTCCTTGGGTGTGCCAGTTCAGGCCGTAGGTGCAAGCTTGGGCAAGAGAGTGGCTGATTCTAGCTATTCTGGGAGGCAGAATAGGAAGTTCATGGACAAGAGACATAAGCCAGATCACAAGCATGGTGGCAGAGTTGGTCAAGGGGCTTAGGGAGCTCATGTTGTAGCGGAGTGTGAGCGATGCGGTAGGCGCCACACGGGTATGTGCTGGGGAAATGCTGGAGTTTGTTAGACTTGTGGATCGTCAGATCACTTGAAGCATGATTGTCCTCAAGCTGTGAGGGATGCACCGGCATAGGTTGTTGTACCTGCTAGGGGCCGAGGTTGTGGCAGGGATAATTTTTAAAGGCGTGAGGATGGTTAGAGGGTTATGGCTTATGCCACAGTGGTGAGACCAGAGGGTGGTAGACTAGCTCGGGGTCTTTTCTCACCGTGAGGGTCATAATGACACGGATGTGATCGTATGTACCTTTACTTTGCAATCCTTGTCATTATTATCTTTGATTGATTTGGGGTCTACTCATTCATATATCTTAAGTGAACATGCATCATTGTTGAATGTTCTTGTTGAGATCCTTGATGTTGATATGTTAGTAACTAGTTCTTTTGGTGAGACAGTTACTACTAGAAAGTTGTATAGGCGGTGTCCTTTGGTTGTGCAAGGTCATGAGTTTGCCGCAGATCTGATGGAGTTGCCATTCCATGGTTTTTGATATCATTTTGGGTATGGATTGGTTGAGTGAGCACAAAGCGGTTGTGGATTGTGAATCCAAAAGGATTTCTTTGAGGTTAGCTGACAATTATGAAGTTGTGGTGGTTGGTGAGAATGTAAAGTTCTTGTCTAATGTTGTTTTGACTACCCAGGTAGAAAGGATGATGCAAGGAGCTTGCCAAGCCTATTTAGCTATTTTGATGAATCCTAAAGCTAAGGGTGTTCGTGTATAGGACATTTGAGCTATTTGTGATTTTTCGGAGGTTTTTCCTAAAGAGATGCCAGATTTATTGCTAGATAGAGGGGTAGAATTTTGTATTGAATTATTTGCAGGTACGACACCGGTGTCCACTGCTCCTTATAGGATGGCACTGAATGAATTGAAAGAGTTGAAGTCACAGCTTCAGGAGTTGTTGGATCATGGGTTTATTCGATCGAGTGTTTCTCCTTGGGGTGCTCCTGTTCTCTTTGTGAAAAAGAAGTATGGTACGATGCGTATGTGTATTGATTACTGGCAGTTGAATAAATTAACAGTGAAGAACAAGTATCCGTTGCAGCAAATTGATGACTTGTTTGATCAGTTTCATGGAGCAGCGGTGTTTTCCAAGATAGATTTGAGATCAAGGTATTATCAGCTAAAGGTTAAGGATAAGGATGTGCATAAAATCGGGTTCCGTACGAGGTATGGGCATTATGAGTTTTTGGTCATGCCTTTTGGTTTGACAAATGCCCCGGCTGCATTCATGGATATGATGAATAGGGTGTTCCATGAATATCTTGATCAGTTTGTTATGGTGTTCATAGATGATATTCTCGTGTACTCACGTACCGAGGAGGAACATGATCGGTATTTGCGGATTGTGTTGCAAGTGTTGAAGGATAATCAGTTGTATGCTAAGCTGGGCAAGTACGAGTTTTGGCTTAAGGAAGTGATGCTCCTTGGACATGTGGTTTCCGCGGAGGGTATTCGTGTTGATCCACAGAAAATTGAGGCTATTCTAAATTGGAAGCAACCTAAGTCTGTATTGGAGGTGCGTAGTTTTCTTGGGTTGGTTGGTTATTATCATTGTTTTGTTGAGGGGTTTTCGAGTATTGCAGAACTGTTGATGAAGTTGTTGCAAAATAATGTTCCTTATGTGTGGACGGAGAGGCAGCAGCACAGTTTTGAGAAGTTGAAGGAGGTTCTAACACATGCTCCTGTGTTGATTCAACCAGAATTGGGGAAGGAGTTTGTGGTTTATAGCGATGCGTCATATATTGGATTGGGTTTTGTGTTGATGCAAGATGGTAAGGCTGTGGCCTATGCATCGAGACAGTTGAAGGTTCATGAGCGCAACTATCCAACTCATGATTTGGAGCTTGTAGCTGTGGTTTTTGCCTTGAAATCTGGAGGCATTATCTTTATGGTGAAAAGTGTGTGGTTTTTATGGATCACAAGAGTTTGAAGTATTTGATGTCTCAAAAAGATTTGAATCTTAGGCAACGAAGATTGTTGGAGTTGCTTAAGGATTATGACTTGACAATGGAGTATCATCCTGGTAAAGCCAAAGTGGTTGCGGATGCATTGAGTCGTAAGGTTGCGGTTAAGCTTAGAGCTATGTTTGCAAGGTTGAGTGTGACACGGGAAGGTGGTTTGTTGGCCGAGTTGCAAGTTAAGCCTACATTATCACAATGGATTAAAGCTAAACAACTGTACGATGATTCTTTGGTTGAGCATGTTAAGGACATATCGGAGGGTAATCTAACAAATTTTTATTTCGATGACGATGGAGTTTTGTGTTTTAAGGGTCGAATAGTGGTGTCGGATGATATGGAGTTAAGGCACACTATTTTGACGGAGGCACGTTCTAATCCTTTTTCCATGCATCTCGGTAGTGTTAAGATGTATCGCGGGATAAAGGAGGCATACTACTGGGTTGGGATGAAAAAGGATGTGGCTGAGTTTGTTTACGAGTGTATGGTGTGTCAGCGGGTCAAGGCTGAACATCAGTTTCCATCCAGGTTGTTGCAACCGCTGAAAATTTCAGAGTGGAAGTGAGTGTGAATCACCATGAATTTTGTGACGGGGCTGCCATTGACACCAGCTAAAAAGGATTCCATTTGGGTGATTGTTGATCGGTTTACGAAGTGTGCACATTTCTTGCTAGTGCACACGACGGATACCTTGGACAAACTGGCAAATCTATACATTGCTGAGATTGTGCGCTTGCACGGGGTACCTAAGTCCATTGTGTCTGATAGAGATCTGAGGTCTACGACAAGGTTTTGGAGAAGTTTACACTAGGCTTTGGGTTCGAGGTTGAGTTTCAGCACCACGTATCCCCCCTAGACGCATGGACAGTCTGCGTGTTATCCAAGTTTTGGAGGATATGCTGAAGTGTTGTATTATAGAGTTTCAAGGAACCTAGGAAAAACATTTAGCTTTAGTTGAGTTTGCATATAACAATAGCTACCAAGCGAGTATACATATGGCACCATATGAGGCGTTGTATGGTCGGAGGTGTCGTACACCCTTATGTTGGGCTGAGGTATGGGAAAAGCATGTTACCTTACTGAATGTGTTGAAGGACATGGATGAAAAGGTAAAGCTTGTGTGTGATCACTTGAAAGCAGTTGCGAATAGGCAAAAATCTTACGCGGATTTGAAGCGTAGGGAAATTGAATATGCAGTAGGCAGTCGTGTATTCTTGAAGTGTCACCATGGAAAAAGGCGATGAGGTTCGAACATAAGGGTAAGCTTAGTCTGAGGTTTATTGGACCGTACGAGGTTATTGAGCGTGTAGGTCCCGTGGCTTATCGGTTGAGGTTGCCTCCTGAGCTGGAGAAAGTACATTATGTGTTCTATGTATCTATGTTACAGAGGTATCGATCGAATCCTTCGCATGTTATGCTGGTTGAGCATATTGGTTTGAGGTCAGATTTATCCTACGATGAGGAACCGGTGGAAATCCTTGATTCTAGTAGTAAAGTTCTTCGTGGTAAGACGATTGAGCTTGTGAGAGTCTTGTGGTGACACCGAGGTGTTGAGGAAGCTACTTAGGAAAGCAAGGCGGATATGATGGATCAATTTCTGCATTTGTTTCCTCCAGGTAACTTCGAGGAAGAAATTTATTAAGTGGGGGAGAGTTGTAACACCCTCGTTTTGGGCTTAAATGTTTTAAAGGTTGGTTCGGAGGTCCGGTGGACCGGTATTAGAGTTTCAGGTCAGTTTCGGATTAAATTGGTTTAAATATTTTTGAAGGTGATAAAATTAAGGAAAAATATTCTAAAATCATTATTAATTGTATTAAGGATAATGGTGAAATCAATTTTGGAAAATAAGATTTGCAAATCGGATATTTTGGTTGGCGACGAAAATGCAATTTTTGAAAACTACTTTTAAAGGTGACTAAAATGAAAAGGGTCAAATTCTTAGAATCTTTAAGGAGCTATTTTACCAAGTTCTTTCTGATGATTTCTCCCTTAATTAAAGATATTTTAACATGTGTTTTAAAGTTAATTAAAAAGGATTTTAGTTAAGAAGTTAGTTAAGCTTTTTAAAGAAAATTCACGTAACTTTTCTCTCAACTTTTTATCTCCATTCTCTCATCAGCCAAACACTCAAGTTTTCAACAAAATCCAGAGGTGATAAGTCTTTTAACTTGTATTATGATTTGTAATTGATTAATTAACATTGTTTTTACAAAATCTCAACTAAATCTTGTGTTTTCTTAGTTTTTATCAAACCAATTGAGGGAGAAATCTCACAATATGGCTAAGGTCCGTGATCTCCTCTATTGTATGGTTCTTTACTGAAATTCCCAAGTATTTGATCTTTGATTTATGAATTGTAAACAGATTTTAATGATTTATCAATGTTTGATTGAGTAAATTAGGTAAAATTGATGTAACAAGGTGATATTCGAAGTCGATCTGATTTCCAATGTTTAAGATTGATTTAATACATATTTTGGATGTATTATGATGTTGTTAAGTTGTTTTTATCAATAGAATCCTGAAACTCTTGGATCTCTAATTGTTTAGGTTGTTAGATTTGAGTTTTGTGATGATATTCGAGTTTTATCTTTGCTGGAAGTAAAAGGATGTTGGGAAAGGGTTTTTGGATGTTAATTGATGTTGATTGATGGGTTGAATCATTATTTTATGGCTGGGTTAAGTTTCAAAAACATTTGATGATGATTTCGGTTTGTTTTAGATGGTTTCTAAGTGGGCAACCTGAGAGTTGCGGGGGTTTTCTTTTGAGGCAGTGGTTTGAATGCAAAATGATGCCTTTATCTTCTGGTTTTATGTGTTTAAAACAGGGGATAATCAAGGCGAAGAAGCTTGACGTGGTTTTGTTGCTTGCCGGGAGCTTGTATCGCGTTGGCAAGGAAGGCGAAGCGTATCGGTGAGTGGAAATTGGTTTTAAATGCTTTACAAAGGTTTGTAAAGGTTGTTGGGAATTTAGGGTAAGAGTGAGCACTTACCTAAGCTCGGAAGCAAGTTTCCCGTATTTTGCTCTTGAATATCGGCTTGGATATGAACATGTTGTTGCATGTTTTGGCGATAAACGTGGAATGATTTACTTACTGGAAATGCATGATTTTGAGTACATATGCAGGAGTTTGAAAGTATATTAAATGCTATTGAGCATTGGTTTTCATTCTGGTTGGGAATGGTGTTATTGTATTGGCAATGAGATTTGCATATGTGATGTTTTGTTTAATGCATTGTAAAGCAGTAAGTAAATGGTTTGTAAATGGTATATTGGCTATGTGACATAGTGAGAAAACAATCGGATATAGTTGGCATGCCATAGGATTAAAAGTGCACTATAAAATATGAACAAAATCGATCATGGCCATGGGTCCTTGAGGTATGGCAGTTTAACAAGGCCACTCGAACTATTGGGGACCTTATTTGGAGAATACGATTTAACTAGGCAGCCCAAATTGATGGTGATCTTGTGGATTAACTAGGCAAGGTTGGTACACTTGCGGTCTAACTAGGCAAGGGTGGAATCTCGCGGTTTAACTAGGCGAGGGTGTCAAATCTTGCAGTTTAACTAGGCAAGGTTTGGGATAGTTTAACTAGGCATGGTATGAGAGATCCGTGTATCTGATATGTATAGGATGGAGGTAGTCTATCCGGGTCACTATAAATGCCAATATATGAGAAAGTTCACGTGTTGAACCTATTTTTAATGCTTTGGGATTTAAGCATGGTTTATGATATAATGCTTTGGGATTTAAGCATAGTTTATGATTTAATGCTTTGGAGATTTAAGCATGGAATGTACATGATGTTGCATAAAGGTTATTATGCTTTGATTCGGTTGGAATCATGGAAATTTGCTTTGGTTGTAAGCATGTTTTGGAAAACAAGCATATGGTTTTCAAATGGTTTTAATGCATCATTGTTGTATGAGCATCCTCACTAAGCAAGTGTGTTTACACTCTCTTTTTCCTAATGATGCAGGACATTAAGGTTTGGGGGCAGTAGAATGCAAGGCTAAGTGATCCAAGGACATTTACAAGTTTGAGTATGAACTCGGCTTATATTTCGGTTAATAAGGCAATGTGTTCGCCATGGTTTTGGGAAGTTCTAATTTTGTTTCCTTATAGATTTTAAGTATGATTCTATGATGGTTTTCGAGGATGGTTTGATATTGTTAAGCTTGATGTTAATCCTTGCTTATAGTTGTGGATGAATGGTTGCTTAGGTATGCATCTAGAGCTTCCTTGTGGTTTGCCATGTTGTGATGGTTTGAGCAAGTTTATTATGCTACGCTGGTTGTGTTGATATGATGCTCATGCTGAGATTGGCCTATTTGTGTATTTTGGTATGTTTGGCAAAGTGATTTAGGAAGCATGCCTCTAGAGTGATCCTTTGGAAACATGAGTTTGTTTAGGATGTGTAATCTTAGTATAGATGAGAGTTTATACAATTATGGTTGTTGTATGTACGAATGCAAGTTGCTAGGACCCAAATGCATCTAGATTTATGTGAAAAAAACAGCTAGAAATGACATTACAGGCCAGGCATACCGATACGCGGGGGACCGTACAGCTAGGCAAATTGGGGCAACCGTTTTGGTAGGGGGTGATGATTCAATACAGCTTGTAGTTACTGGAAATCCCTCTTTTTGAAACTAAGCCCTCCTACCGAAACCCTTGCTTACCGTATCAATACGGTATTTAATGGAAATACAAGGGGAATCTGTAAACAAAGTAGCGTGCCGGTACGGTGCAGGGCGTACCAAAACAAGGCTGTTACACCGTATCGATACGAATCATAGCGTTTCGATACGGGGACCGTTAGTTCTGTTAATGTCATGGAAAGACAGTTTGGGGTTTCTTTCGTTATAGTCCCTAGGTCTTGTTTTATCAATTGAATGAGTATGGATGACCGCATTAAGTTGATTTTCGGCAAGTAAGCATGAAATATATTTAATTAAAGGTTGGCAACATAAAATTTAATAAAGATCTTGAATTTTGCTGAAATTGCAATTTGGTCCCTAATTTGCGTCTAAGTCCAATTGGATGTCAAATCGATGCCCGATTGAGATGAGTTTTCACCTGCTGCCAGTATGAACATGTAGGATAATAAATATGCATTTAGACAAGATAAAAGAAAAAAATGGTTGCGTTTCAAGTTTCTTCTTTCGGTTTACCTCGGTAAACCTAATGTAGCTCACTTGGTTCGGTCTTGCGACTAGGCCGGGTCAATGGAGTTACAAAATAGCAGCAAAGTAGGGTGTTTAAGCCAAAAACATAAATGGCTAGAGCCAATGTCGAGGAATCTTGCCGGCAGTGACGGATCTAAAAATTTAAGAAAAAAGTCTAATATTTTTTTCTCAAATAAATATGTATTTTTTTCCTTTAACCACTAAATTATTTTTTTTCAGGGCTCACAGCATCTGTCCCTTCGGTGAGTGACATTCTTAAATGGGGATTTATGAGAAGATGTGTTTATGCCGCAACCTTCGAAGTTGGAATGTGTCGATGGAAACGGCCAACCACGCGTGCGCACTGCAAGCCGAGCAAACCATTGTACGGCATTAACGACGACTCTGGAGTGTTTGGACTCTAAAAATCATTTAAAGTTTCACATGTAATTAAACAGGGTTTAAGAAGCCTTATATTGCAATGAATGGGACCTCCCCTCCAATAATTCAGTGTTTTGTCCCCACGATCACTATCATTCATCAATGGCTCGTTTTAAATTGGGTAAACTACATCAGTAGTCACCGAGCTATGGTTTCTTTCCTATTTTGGTCACCGAACTATTTTTTTGGCAAAAACATCATTAACGTTATGTTTCCTTCCTATTTTGGTCATCGGGTGTTAAAAACTTAACGGTTTTGCTGACCCTTTTATTTTTTTTAATTTTCTATGTCATTTCTCTCTCCTCGTAAGCAATATATGTTATTTTATAATATTTTTATTCAAACTAACGGGATGGTAACACATGCCGTGGAATAAAAAGAATGAAAAATCAAGCCCCTTATGCAGCCAGAGCGATGGTGACACGTGTAACTGTCTAATAGGATGGTGACACGTGTAACTGCCTATTAGTCGAATCTCTCTGATTGTATAAGGGGTTTTATTCCTTTTATTCCACTAATAGGTAGTGATACGTGTCACCATCCTATTAGTTTGAATAAAAATATTATAAAATAACATATATTGCTTACGAGGAGAAAGAAGAAATGACATGGAAAATTAAAAAACAATAAAATAAAATAACAGTCGGTGACCAAAATAGGAAGGAAATATAACGTTAGTGATATTTTTGCCAAAAAAAATAGTTCGGTGACCAAAATAGGAAGGAAATATAATGTTAGTGATGTTTTTGCCAAAAAAATAGTTCACTGACCAAAATAGGAAAGAAACCATAGTTCGATGACTACTGGTGTAGTTTACCCTTTTAAATTTGTAGTATAACTTATAGGGTACCCACGTTAGTTGGGACATTGGTGGGGTTCCCATTGTATGAATTAAGTCGCATATATCGTCTATGTACATTTGGATCCATATATCAATTATTTCCTAACCCAAAAATAAAAAAGAAAATGAAGGATTAGTCGAACAATAAATTTACCACCAGATTATTTAAAAAATGTAAAAATTATGGTTTAAGGATGTAAGTAGTTTCTAGTTTTGTAAAAAAAATAATTAAGCTCCATAATTGTTTTTTTTTGTACCTAATTAAACATTTGAGCCAATAAATTGAAGAAATTAAACATTTGATCAATTTTGACCATTAAATCTGAACATAAACCCTAAAAACACAAACCATAAAACCATAAGCCTCAAACACCAAACCCTAAACCCTAAACCCTAAACTCCAAAACACTAAACCATACTCCCTAAATCATAAACCCTAAGCCTCAAACCTTAAACCCTAAACTGTGAACACTAAACCCTAAAACGTGAACACTAAACCTTGACCCATGATCCCTAAACCCTAAACCATGAACATAGCCTCAAACATTGAACCTTAAACCCTAAACTCAAACTCCAAAACAAAAATAAAAACCCTAACCCTAAACCATAAATTGTGAACCCTAAATCCCCAAAACCCTAAACCCTAAAGCATAGACCCTAAATCATGAACCTTAAACCCCATAAACCACAAACTCCAAACCCTAAAGCATAGACCCTAAATCATGAACCATAAACCTTAAACCCCATAAACCACACAAACAGAACCCTAAACCATAAACCCAAACTCTAAACCCTAAACCCTAAGCCATAAATCATAACTCAAAACCTAAACCCTAAAGCTTGAACCCTAAACTTTAAACTATACACCCTAAAAATAATATAATAATCAATGTCAAAACAAGGGGCAAACATAAAGCAAGAATTTTAAGGATAAAAAGGTACATTCATGCATAACACTTATCTTTAACTTTATCATAAATTTCACAACCAAACACCTTATATAGTAATAATCATTTTTTTAATACACAAATATTATTTAATACAACACACCTCTTTTACATCCGATGTACGAAACTAGGCGTAATTATATAGTTGGCCGTTCACGTGTGATACGATGGTGTTTTGATAATAAGTTTACCTTTGTACGGTTCTGATATAAGTTATTGATCTTTGCAGGTAGCTTATAATGGACCAGACAATGAAAAGAGATATGTTAAACATAGAAAGTATCTCATCAGCTCATCTACTTTCTTTATCCACTGATATTTAATTCATTAACCGATTAATTTAGATAGATTTTTGCATAAACCTAATATAGACGAGCCTTTCAACTAAATTTTTTTGTTCACAATGTCAAAATTCAAACCCTTAACATTGTTTAAAGATCTACCGTCTCATTCCGTTAGATTAACTGTTTGTTAATCATCCACTCATCTACTTTTTAGTTTGTGTATTTGTATCATATTTTTATATTTTTCACATAATATAATATGTTTCTAATACCTGATTTTTAACAAATTAGTAATTAATTTATTATATAGATTTTTACACATTATTCCTCCATGTTTGTGATTCTATTTCGTGTTTTTATATCATATAGTCTTATCATGACCAGACTTATATCCCAATTCAGCAATTTTTTTTCTTAATGATTTTAATTATTAATCAAAATAGGTAAATTATTCAGATCCAAAAAGCTATAAAAGCAATATTGAAAAAAAAGCTATAAAAGCAGGCAACAGGTGATTGGATGCAATTGCAAGACACAATGCAAAAGAGTTCATATGTGTCTATATAAACCCAACAAGTTTAGCTTCCACATGCACAAAACAAAAGCATAAACATCATTTTCTCATTTGCCTTGAGCAAAAATTCCGAAAAAAGAAAATGGTTATCACAAATACAACAACAGCCGAGTCCACGAATGCCCGAAAAAGAGAGTTAATGGCTATCGACCGATCAAAAGCTGGCATAAAAGGACTCGTGGATGCTGGCTTAGCCAAGCTTCCGAGAGTTTTCATCCATGATCACTTGAATCTTGAGATTAAATCAGGGCCTCTGCCAGCCAACATTGAGATCCCAGTCATTGACTTGGGAGGTGTCAACGGTGGCTCCACCACTCGACGGGCGGAGATAATCGACCAAATTCGAAATGCTTGTCAGAAATGGGGATTCTTTCAGGTGGTTAACCATGGCATCCCGGTAACCACCTTGAAGGAGATGATCAATGGCATTCGTATGTTCCATGAGCAAGAGCCTGAATCCAAAGAGGAGCTTTACTCTCGTGATGAATCCAAGAAGGTTACGTTCAACACTAAAATTGATACGTTTCAAGCGCTAACAGCCTATTGGAGGGACACCCTTACATGTGTTATGGCACCTCAGCCACCTACTCCCGAAGAACTGCCAGTAGCCTGCGGGTAAAGTTACACCGTTAAAATTCTTAACAATATCATTACTTATTCGATAATTTACACGACGTTTTTAAAATATAATTCAGATTTTAAATTTCCAATCAACTTTTAAAACATTTTAATTGAATTAGCGAAGAATCAAATAAGTTCTTCGATTAACTTAACCACTAATTTGGACATAAAATGATAGTTCAAACCTGTTGTGAAGCATATTTAAAGCATGTTTTCAATCAACACATAGATATTTTGAATTTAAGGTATTAAAAAAAGTATTCTAAATTTCCATGTAATACAAATACACGTCTTTAAAATATCTTTGCGTAATATTCGAGTTGACAATTAATGTACAAATTAACTTCAGGCTGATGAAAGTATTTGTTTGATTTGATGTTCATACTTTAAAACATAATTAGAATGTTTTAAGTTTACAAACTAATTTTGAATGGAGTCCTATTTAGAACTTTTGAAGTTTACTAATGCTTAGTTGATATGATTTGGCAGGGAGATCCTGCTTGCTTACACAAATAATGTGATGAACTTGGGGCTTACCCTATTCCAGTTGTTATCCGAAGCTCTAGGACTGAATCCTAGCCACCTGAAAGACATTGGTTGGGCCGAGGGTCTTTACGTTATGGGCCATTACTACCCAGCATGCCCCGAACCAGAACTCACCATGGGCACAGGCATCCACACAGACAGCGGTTTCCTCACTGTTCTTCTCCAAGACCAAATGGGTGGCCTCCAAGTCCTCCACGACAATCAATGGATCGATGTCAACCCGATTCCCGGTGCTCTTATCGTAAACCTCGGTGATCTCCTACAGGTAAGTCCATGTTTAAAGACTGAAAATATCAATGATTTGATTTTTTCACAGTACTGACAAGTCGATTTGTTCGGGTTTTTGACAGTTAATCACAAACAACAAGTTCATCAGCGTGTATCATAGGGTGCTGGCTAAGAACGTTGGGCCTAGAATATCAATTGCCACCTTCTTCCGAACATATATTCAGCCAAACAACGCGTTAAGAATGTATGGACCGATAAAGGAGCTGGTTTCAGAAGAAAACCCACCTTTCTACAAGGAAATCAATGTGGTGGATCACTTTAAATTCAAGCATGTTAAAGGTGTTGAAGGGACATCTGCTCTGGCGCACTTCAAGCTCTAAATGAAAAAGTTTGGACCAAGTTTTTCTAATTTATTTGGACCTTCAATAATTCTTAATTAACTGCCAAGATCGTGTCTATTTAGTTTGTTTCTTATAATCATGCATTGTGTTTGATAATAAAGTTCAAGGTTGAAGGTCCCTTCAATCTGGACTATTTGTTTCCTGCATTGCTTCCTTTGCTGGGTTTGTCTCCGTTGAGAGTGTAGCCTTTGATATATAATAAAATAACATTACTATTTCCAATATACATTTACTTTTCTTGTATTTTTTAATCAAGGTACAAATCATCATATTGTTAATGAATATACAAAATTTTCACGAGTATAATTTTTTATATAAATAATAATAGCTAGTTTTATTGAATAAAGACGAAATATTTTAAGATTACAAGAAGAGACTACACAATAATAATAGGCTAATTCAAATATTTTCTCTAAAACCATCATAGTGTACAAACTAGCCACTTAAAATAAAATAAGACCAAACAAGGAAAGAATTAAAAATTCAATCAAACAACTCATACAAATGATAGATACATACAAATACCATTGTCGGCGATGAAGGATAAACACCATCAACATAAACATAGAAATGCATATAACAATGATGGCATGTTGAGAAACTAGTATTACCACAATTCAATCGTGACATGTCTTTGGTGATTGCGAACGTCTATCAATATTCAGTCCGAAGGTCCAAAGCATGAGTAGATCCACAAGATAACATAATAAACGACATCTTGAGAGGCAACAACAAATCCAATTATGAAAAAAGAGACAAAATAAAAATATATCATAAGAACAGACAAAAAAGCATCTATCATTTTCAAATAAAATGTAGAGACTACCTAAACAAAATAAAATAACATAAAACATATTAAGAGAAGGAGAACGATGAGGAGATAAAAGAAAAAAAATTAGCGATTGACGACAAACCCAAGGTTGTTGCGCCACTGACGATGAAAAAAATATCAAAACTAGAAGAAGAATGGAGCAAGAAAATAATAAACTAGAAGAAGAATGGTGCAAGAAATAATATATGAAAACTAGAAGAAGAATGGTGCAAGAAATAATATATGAAAACTAGAAGAAGAATGGTGCAAGAAAATAAATAATTTAATAATTATTAATAGTTGAATGAATGACATGTAACTGATATTGATTCGTAAGTGTTATTTTATTATCAATATAATTAAATATTAACTCTAACAGTCATTACTAAAAAAAAATTCACGTACATCGTTCATTAAATAAAGTTATTACAAAAGTGGTTGGATGCTCATTTTTTATGAGTTTCAATGTATTAGAAAAATATTATTTAGAAACAAAGAAAAATATTATTCAATAATATGATAACATTACCATAATTTTAAAAATTGTTTCCGCGACGTCATTGGTCAAATCATTTTCCATGTACTAAAAAATTAACATTAAAATAAAAAAAACCTCACCAGACCCACCAGCTTTAATTCACATGTGATACACTGCTGTTTTGATAATAAGTTCACACCCGTACTGTTCTGATATAATAAGTTATAATAAGTTATTTCCTGTTTGTCGTGTTTCATGTCATGTTATTAATCTTTAGCTTAAGGATTTCAAAAGTTTTAATTTGTTTAATTCAATTAAGGTTAATTTTAAAAAATCAATTAGAGTTGGTTTGGATTTAGAAAATATTTTTTATTTTTATTTTTACTTTCAAAAAAATAATGTTTATTTTTAATTTTTTAAAAATTAGAAAACATGTTTGGTTAATAGAGATGGAAGCTTGTTTCCAAAAATGAAAACAATAAAAACGTATTTGGTATATCTAGATTTTCAAAATAGAAATGAAAAAAAATAATTATTAAATAATTGAAATAAAATATAGTTAGAAAATGTTATTATAATAATAAATAAATAAAAAAATGAGTAAATAAACCACTATTCACATGTACCATTAACTATTTTAATTGAAATTAAAATCCTAACGACATAAATTGTTATTATTCCCTTTTAGAATAAAATTTTAAAAATATATTTTTATATTATTTTTAGATTTTCTTTTGATTTTTAATTTAAAAAACAATTAAACTTTTATTATTATAATAATTCATACATTTACTTTAATTCCTCCATATTTGCACATTTCAACAATTTAATCCTAAGTTGAAAATAAAATAAAAATAACCCTCATTATTTACATATTAATTCAATTTAGCCCTATTTTTAATTTAAAATAATTTAACCCTAAACCAAAACATGAAACCCTAAACCCTAAATCATGTAATTAAAACACTAAACCATAAACCTTAAAATTGAAACTAGAAACTAAAAAACCCTAAACCCTAAACCTTAAACTTGAAACCCTAAACTCCAAAATTAATTCACTAAACCATAAACCCTAAACCCAAAAATTGACACTAGAAACTCAAAAACCCTAAACCCCAAACCTTAAACTTGAAACCTAGAACACTAAAAATTAAATCCTAGATATGAAACAATAAACCACGAACCCTAAAAATGAAACTCATAACCCTAAACCATAAATTATAAACCCTAAACTTGAATACCTAAACCCTAAACTTGAAACCATGAACACTTAACCCCTAAACCCAAAATTTGAAACTCAAAACCATAAACCATAAACTATAAACCTAAAACAATAAACCTCTAAACCCTAAACTTGAAACTTGAATTTGAATCTATAAACCCATAAACTCCTAAACCTTAAATTTGAATCTATAAGCTCAAGATTAGGGTTTGTGGGATTGTGGTTTCAAGATTCAAGTTTATGGTTTAGGGTTTTAAGCTTCAAATTTAGGGTTTAAGGTTTCAAGATTAGGGTTTTAGGTTTAGGTTTTAGGGTTTAAGGGTTTTTGTTTATGGATTCAAGTTTATGGTCTAAGGTTTTGAGTTTACGTTTTGGGATTTCAAGTTTAAGGTTTAGTTGTTTATAGTTTAGGTATTTAAGTTTAGGGTTTTGAGTTTCAAGTTTAGTGTTTATGGGTTTATGGTTTAAGTATTAAAGTTTATGGTTTTGGGGTTCAAATTCAAGTTTTAAGTTTAGGTTTATGGGTTTATTATTTCATGTTTATGGGTTTAGGGTTTATAGTTTCAAGTTTAAGGTTTTGGAGTTTACAAGTTATAGAGTCAAATTTAGGGTTTATGGTCTTGAGTTTCAAATTTTGGGTTTAGGGGTTAAGTATTTATAATTTCAAGTTTAGGGTTGAGGTATTCAAGTTTAGGGTTTATTGTTTTAAAATTTAATTTTTGGGTTTAGGGTTTCAAGTTTAAGGTTTGAGGTTTTAAAGTTTCTAGTTTTAATTTATGGTTTAGGGTTTATGGTTTAGTGACTCAATTTTGGAGTTTAGGGTTTCAAATTTAGGGTTTAGGGTTTTTGAGTTTCTAATTTCAATTTTATGGTTTAGTGTCTCAATTTTAGAGTTTAGGGTTTAGGAATTTTGGTTAAATTATTTTAAATTAAAAATAGGGTTAAATTGAATTAATGCGTAAATAATAAGGATTAGTTTTATTTTATTTTTCGAATTAAGATTAAATTGTTGAAATGTGAAAAAATGGAGGAATTAAAGTAAATATATGAATTATCGTAGTAATAAAAGTTTAATTATTTTTTGAATTAATAAATAAAGGAAAATTTGAAAAGTAATATAAAAATATTTTTTAAGATTTTATTCTAAAAGAGAATAATAACAATTTAGGTCCTTAGGATTTCAAATCCAATTAAAACAGTTAATGGTACATATGAATAGCGGTACACGGTACATGCCACTTACTGTAGAATTAACTATATTTTTTTGAATTCTCTTAAGATGATTATAAGGTATTATCTGTTCATACACCCTTTGACAATGAACATACATTTTGCATATAAAGTGATTTGAACAGGTCTCCCAAGATGAACATCATCCGTTTTTTTACTGGACCACTTGTTGAGTTCAGGTCAATGTAATATTGTTAAAATTTTAGAATTAATGATAACTTCATGGAAAATTATTCTATATACCATTAGTGAAGTAAAAAAATTCCACTAATCCTAATCCTACCTATAGGGGAAGGGAAAGGGAACTCTTAGGGAGGAAAGGGGATGCTCCTAGTGGGCTTAGAACTTGTGACTTAAGGGAATGAGAGGGAACAAAGATGATTAGCTTAGCTAATTGGCCAAATATCCTTGCTCAATTCTACAAATATAGTTGAATGGGTGACACGTGGTGTTTAGGAATTTTAGGTTTAAAGTTTATGGTTTAAAGTAGTGGTAGAAGCCAGAAGGTATTGTATATAGTTTGTAGAATTAAATTTTCCTAGTGTGTCAAATACTAACTAAAACTATAATTAGTAATAAAATTTACCCACATCATCAAAGCAAATTCGTTATAATATTAGTTTGACGCTTAATTTAATGAGTTTTAATGTATTAGAGTGGAGTTTTATTGTTGATACGCTTACATATATGGGTCTTTCTTCGAACTTTATACGACTAATTATGGATTGTATTTCATCTGTTTCCACTCAAATATTATGAAATGGTGAATTAATAGATCATTTTACACCAACCAGAGGGTTACGCCAAGGAGACCCTATATCTCCATATATTTTTGTCCTCTGTACGGAGAGGCTATCGCAAGCGATTGTTGTTCAGATTGAGCAAGGCCATTGGACTGAAGTTCGCATGAGTAGGAATGGGCTCGGGATTTCCCATTTATTTTTTACAGATGACATTGTCCACATTGCAGAAGCAACAATTTGATAGATGGAAATTATGCGTAGTGTGTTGGAGAATTTCTGTGATGCATCTGGCCATAAAGTCAGTGAATTTAAAACGTAAATCTGTTTCTCTTCCAGCACGGAAGTGAGCCTACATGGTGATATCGTCAGTGGATTTGGTTATGTTGAAATTTAGGATCTTGGCATTCCTTTGTTACATACATCAATTAGTCATGTTACATGCCTTCGTGTTAAACCACAACCCAAAATCATCATTCATATACATTTAATTGCACATTCAAGAAATATGGAGCAAATTGCAAGGATTTCAAACTCCGGATGCCTTAACAACTAAAATAACGGTTTGCGTGACAAAATAAAGTCTGAAAATATTTAACTGAACATTTTTTCTTTATCTTGTCTAAAGGCGCCTAAGGTGTTGCATTTACAACCCAATCGACGTCATTTCGATACTAAAGCATAATTTTCAATATTTTTAGGGCTTTCATGTTTTAACCAATCCCAATTACCATGTTACATGCCTTACTTTGACCCATACCGATCACCTTCCTATTTTCCCAAAACTTTGGATTCCAGTAGCTAAAATGCGTACCGATACGGTACCCCGCGTATCGGTACAGGTAGTTTAAATCAAAAAGGGAGTACTGATCCTCAAACCCGTGTACCGGAACAACGTGCAAAATCCTTAAAGGCATACCGATATGGTGGCTAAGCGTACCGGTACCCACTACTTAAATTCAACACTCTGAGCCTCGTACATACTCCGCATACTGATCCTAAGGTACCCGTACCGGTACGCAGAGGCCTATAGTGGCCTCAAGGTCCAACATATAACACGTTGGCTCACTTCAATCAAACTGAACACTTAGCTAATTATCAGATAACATCAAAAACTTGCTTGAACATCACCATAACATTCACATAAGCCAACCTAGCTCATCTAGCATACTCAAACACCCAAATTAGAGTCATGCTTCCTAGATCACATTCAAATCATCAAACCATCCATGCCTCGAGCACGTAAACCACAATACAAGTCCAAAACAGAGATTAAAACTTGCAACATCAGGGAGTTCTTTAAGAACCCTCCCAAAACCTCAATCGACGCATTGCTATTATTACTACTCTTTAATAACCAAACCATACTTTGAGTTCAAGTCTTGGGATTTCCTTCCACGCTTATTTTCTTCCTCAAACCTTAGTTTTCTACGTTGATGGAAAAAGAGAGCGTAAGCACAAATGGCTTAGTGAGGAATGCTCAAACATCAACCATCATCAATGCATTTTGAAACCATCTCTCAGTACATTTGTAAAATACATTGCAAAGCCCTTTTAGACCTTCATTACATTATCATGCCTTATCAAAACCATGCACTTAACGTTTCAAAATAGTATATTAAACCATACGCAACATGTATCATGGATCCCACAGCAAAATCTCATTTGTTACCCTCAATTTAAGCTTTCCCATGCATACTACCAATGCAAGGCTTAAATAGTAAAATATGTTTAAATCACAATAAACAACATAAACCCTCTCATGATACATACACAATTATATTGGCTTTCCAAGTGATCATTTACCAAGTTCCATTTACCAAAAGCATAACATCGGATACACGGATTCATCAAGTGTTCCCTCAACACTTAACAAACAATCTACCGGTAACCCAAGGCTCACACACGAGAGTATTCGGTACATATAAACCCCTCCACCGTTGTGTCGCTCGTGGTGGAGTATTCAGTACTCTTAAACCCCTCAACACCACTCATCGGTACGATGTTTAACCCACTAATGGGATTCTACGGTTCCGTACAACCCTTCAAACGTTAGGGTGCTTGGATGGAGTATTCGGTACACCATACAAAACCCCTCAACATCCAAGGTGCCTTTTTATAGTGCATTGTCAATCCTATGGCCGGGCAACTATATCCGGTTTCATTTTCAAACCATTTCATAACATATACTTGCCAATATAATTTTTTTAACATCAACAACTCATTGTTTTCATATGCATCTACCAAAACCATTAAACCAATGCATCAACCTTTGCATTACACAATGTTCATAAACATTAACAATTCTTGCATTACTCTTAAATGCAATAACATCATTTTGAATCAGTTTCTAGCATTAAACCATGCTCGAAGTATGCATAAATAGTGAGTAACCAAAGCATGTAAAACAAGTGCATCAAATATCGCCAAAACCGAGTTCGAGAGAGAATTCATCCTTTACTTACTTCCGAGCTTAGATCAGCATTTCAAGCTCAATCTAAACTCCCAAACACAACTTTCAAACCTTTGCAAAGTTGAAAACATGTTTCCACTCACCAAATCACAACGCCTCACTTGCCTATGCGACAAACAAACCTCCAAAGCCTCTAAAACTCACGTTCAAGCTTGAGGACTCCCCTGCTTTTAATCACACAAAAATAGAGGTACATTGCATCAAAATGCAATCAACATCACAACAACTCAAAACCTCAACATCCTTAAACCTAAACTACTCTACAACTTCCAAAAATTAACAACAAACCTCTTCCAAGCTTAACCCAGCCATAATCAAACGTTTCAACACTTCAATTATCACCGATTAACATCCAAAAAAATACTTCTCAAACGCCCTTATATCTCTAGCATTCAATTAACCATCACAACTCCCCAAAAATACATAACTAGCAACCTAAAAAAATTAAAGATTCTTATAACTTCAGGATTCCAATATTAAAACCAACTTATCAACATTATAAAACATCAAAATTATGATTATAACTCATCAAGAACCCAGCAAAACCGATCCAAAATGGAAATCTCTTGTTTTCATCAATTAAACCTTGATTTACTAAATCTCCACAATTAACTCATCAAAACTCATTCGAAAACATTTAACAAGGATCAAAAATTTGGGAATTTCAGTAAAAAACCAATCATTAGAGGAGAAGAACGAACCTTACCTCTAATGGATGAATTTCCTCTCAATTGGATGTTTTACTCTTGAAAACAAAGGAAAATCAATGAGATTTTTGGAAAACAAGATTGAAGAATCTATTAGAAATCAATAGTTAATTAAATCAAGAATATTATCTTCAATCTTTGATGAAAAGTGAGTGTTTGGCTGAAAATATTTGAGAGAAAGTTAAGAGAAAGAAAGTTACGTCAAAAGTACTTTTAGAAAAATAACCACCCTTTTATTAACTAAATTCTTTTTATCCTTAATTAAAACTCTTTAAATTAAACCAAATTGAGAGAAAATTCTGATAAAAACATTTAGGTCAAATAGCTCCTTAAAGATTCTAAGTTTTGATCCTTTTTCAAAACAGTCACTAAAAACAATTTTCAATCGTTACATTTTGGTCACTAGCCAAAATGTCCAATTTCCAAAATTCATTTTCCAAAATTGACTTTACCAAAAACATCCATATATTAAATAATGATTTTTAGATATTTTTCCCATATTTTTCTTAGACCAAATTATTTGTTCCAATTTTTAATCTTTAATCTGACTCGAATCTCTAATCCTGGTCCACTAGACCGTCTAAACTACTAGGAAAACTCCTAGGACCAAACCCGTGGCATTACAACTCTCCCTCTTAAGATATTTTATCCTCGAAATTTACCTGACGGAGATATATGCGAAAAATGAGCAACCATGACCGACTTACTCTCCCATGTTGCCTCCTCGACACCGCAATGTCTGCACAACGCCTTAACAAGTTCAATCGTCTTGCCACGAAGAAATTTACTACTGGAGTTAAGGATCTCCACTGGTTCCTCATCAAAATATAAATTTGGTTATAACTCAACATCCTCAATTGATAAGCTACAGGACCAATGCGTTCGAGCATCTCATACGGTCTAATAAACCTTGGGCTCAACTTTCTTTTACGCCAAAAACGCATCACCTTTTTCCAAGGCGAAACTTTCAATAACACTTTTTCATCAACAGCGTACTCAACCTCTTTACGCTTCAAATCCGCGTAGGATTTCTGCCTATATGAGGCCTCTTTTAAACGGTCATAAACCATCTTCACTTTCTCATCCCTGTCGTTCAACACATCAGGCATGGAAATGTACTTTTCCCCAGCCTCAGCCCAACACAAAGGCATACAACACCTCCTACCATATAAGGTTTCATACGGTGCCATCTTTATACTTGCCTGATAATTGTTATTATATGCGAATTCCACCAAAGGTAACTACCTTTCCCAAGTTCCTTGGAACTCAATGATACAACATCTCAACATATCCTCCAAGATCTAAATCATACGTTCAGACTGGCCAACCATCGAGGATGATACGATTTACTAAAATTCAAGCGAGTACCCAAAGCTCGGTGTAAACACTTCCAAAACCTTACTGTAAACCACAGATCTCTATCCAAAACAACCGAATTGGGCACCCCATGCAACCTCACAATTTCAGTAACATACAAATCTTCCAACTTGTCTAGCGAGTACGTCGTATGCACGGGCAGAAAATGTGCACACTTCGTAAACCGATCAACAATCACCCAAATGGAATCCTTTTTAGACGGTGTCAAAGGCAATCCTAACACAAAATCTATGGTGATTCTTTCCCACTTCCACTTCGAAATTTTCAACGGTTGCAACAACCTAGAAGGAAACTAATGTTCAGCTTTCACTCGCTGACACACCATACATCTAGCAACAAAATCAACCACGTCCTTTTTCAACCCCACCCAATAGTATTCCTTCCTCAACCCCTGATACATTTTAGTACTACCATGATGCATAGCAAAAGGACTAGCATGTGTCTTGGTCAAAATCATCCACCTCAACTCCTCATCGCAAAGCACCACAATCCGATCTTTAAAGCTCAAAACCCCATCACTATTAAAGTGAAAATCCATAGGATTTCCATACATGATGTCCTTGACATGAGGTACCAATGCCTCATCATATGGCTGCTTTTCTTTAATCAACTATGCCAATGAAGGTTTCACTTGCAATTTTGCCAACAACTCTCCATCACGGGTCACACTCAACCTAGCAAACATGGCTCTCAAGGATATCATCGATGAACACTGCCACAAATTGATCCAAAAATTCATGGAACACACGGTTCATCATATCCATGAATGTTGCAGGCATATTCGTTAATCCAAACGGCATTACCAAGAACTCATAATGGCTATACCTCGTACGAAAAGTAGTCTTCAACACATCTTTATCCTTTGCCTTCAACTGATAATATCCATATCTCAAATCAATCTTGGAGAAGACCGTAGCTCCCCAGAATTGATCAAACAAATCATCAATCTGCGGTAAAAGATACTTGTTCTTAATTATCAACTTATTCAATTGTCGATAATCTATACACATCCTCAACTTGCCATCCTTCTTTTTCACAAACAACACCGGTGCTCCCCACGGTGATACACTAGGCTAAATGAAACCCCGATCTAGCAACTCATGAAGTTGTGTCTTCAACTCTTTCAACTCCTTTGGTGCCATGCGATATGTCGCAATCGACACCGGAGCAGCATATGTATCAATGTAAAACTCCACCTCCCTATCTGGTGGTAAACCAGACAACTCTTTTGGAAATACACCCGAAAAGTCACAAATAGTACGAATATCCTTCGTCTGTACTTCCTATACATTTGGGTTCATCACATAGGCTAGATACGCCCGGCATCCATTTTCCAGCAACTTATGCGCTTCTATGGCCGAAACTATATTAGACAAGAACTTTACATTCTCGCCCACAACCACCATCTTATAATCATTAGCAAGTTTAAAAAAAACCCACTTGGTCTCAAAATCAACCACAGCTCGATGCTCGGACAACCAGTCCATACTCAAAATCACGTCAAAACTATAAAACGACAACTCTATCATGTCAGCCGCAAACACATGACCCTGAACCATCAGAGGGCACCTCTGATACAACTTCCTCGTAACGATCATTTCTCAAAAAGAACTCGTCACTTACATACCAACATCAAGGATTTATACAGGTACACTAAGCAAATGCGCATGCTTATACAATATGTAATACCCCAAAGATTAGCTTGGGAGTATGTTATATTTGATCAAGTTAAATTGATATAGACTCGTCACCTATTAGGTTAATTAAATGATTTAGAACCAAAATGAAGTAATAAAGAATGGATAGTTATTTTAAGAGACTAAAAATAATAACTTAAAAGTTATGTGGTTGCATGTTGAAACTCCAAGAGTTATAAGTTAAATTAAGAAATTTATATTAAAGTATTACTTGAATTTAAGGCTATTACTTGAATTTAAGGCTATGTCAAAGATCAATAATGGAAATTATAAGTTAAATTAAGAAATTTATATTAAAGTATTATAAGTTTAATGTTCTATGTGACAAATAACCTACGTATTAATGGACTACAGTAAAGAAAAACCATGAAAGTTATAAGTGGAATCAATGATCTATTGTCATGACTTGCATAACAAGTTATATGTATCTTGTTAAGTATTCGTGTATATGAGTATGTACCTTGTTGAGTACCTATGTATCTATGCTTATTTTGATTACATATATGTACCAATGTATATGTATCTTGTTGAGTATTCATGTATATGAATATGTACCTTGTTGAGTGCTCATGTATATATATGCCTATTTGATTACATATGTGCACCAATGTGTATTTATCTTGTTGAGTATCCATGCATATGAGTATGTACCTTGTTGAGTACCTATGTATCTATGCTTATTTCGATTACATAAATGTACCAATGTATATGTATCTTGTTGAGTATTCATGTATATGAATATGTACCTTGTTGAGTACCCATGTATATATGCATATTTGATCACATATGTGCACCAATGTGTATGTATCTTGTTGAGTATCCATGTATATGAGTATGTACCTTGTTGAGTACCTATGTATCTATGCTTATTTCGATTACATAAATGTACCAATGTATATGTATCTTGTTGAGTATTCATGTATATGAATATGTACCTTGTTGAGTACCCCATGTATATATGCCTATTTGATTACATATGTGCACCAATGTGTATGCATCTTGTTGAGTATCCATTTATATGAGTATGTACCTTGTTGAGTACCTATGTATCCATGCTTATTTCGATTACATAGATGTACCAATGTATATGTATCTTGTTGAGTATTCATGTATATGAATATGTACCTTGTTGAGTACCCATGTATATATGCCTATTTGATTACATATGTGCACCAATGTGTATGTATCTTGTTGAGTATCCATGTATATGAGTACCTTGTTGAGTACCTATGTATCTATGCTTATTTCAATTACATAAATGTACCAATGTATATGTATCTTGTTGAGTATTCATGTATATGAATATGTACCTTGTTGAGTATCCATGTATATATGCCTATTTGATTACATATGTGCACCAATGTGTATGTGTTTTGTTGAGTATCCATGTATATGAGTATGTACCCTGTTGAGTACCTATGTATCTATGCTTATTTCGATTACATAAAAATACCAATGTATATGTATCTTGTTGAGTATTCATGTATATGAATATGTACCTTGTTGAGTACCCATGTATATAGGCCTATTTGATTACATATGTGCACCAATGTGTATGTATCTTGTTGAGTATCCATGTATATGAGTATGTACCTTATTGAGTACCCATGTATAAATGCCTATTTGATTACATATGTGCACCAATCTATATGCATCTTGTTGTGTATCCATATATATATATATATGTATATTCACATCCATACGTGTAAGAATGTGTAAGTACCTTGTTGAGCATTCAAGTATATGTGCTTATTTGAATTACCTATATGTACAAATGTGTGTTTTGTTAAGCATCCATGCATATGAGTATGTGCCTTATTGAGAAATTCATGTATATGAATATGCATGTATTTTGCTCAAATAATCAAGCATGTTGAATGTTTGTTCGAATGTCTCACTCTAATATGGCTAACTTCTTATCCAAGATTAGAATCATGTATATAATTAATAGATTTTGGTGAAAGGATCAATTATTGTTCCATTGCTTTATTTACCTTAATGCTACCTCAATAAGCAATGGCTTACTTTTTTTCCTACATTACCTTTCAGGGTAAATCATGCCTTCAATTTTCTCCTGAGCTTGGGCATGATCACATGAATCTACAAGTATGATCTGAATTTATATATTTGGAACTTCTAGATGGTGGCACATAGTTGATAAGCATGCATAGTGCATTTGAAATTCATTTTTTAGATATATTTTTGTATATAAGTTTTATAAGCTTTCAAGTGTTGTAAAGGGCCTTTAAATTAATTCTTAGTTGCTTGCCGTATGAATTATAACTGTTAGTATGTCGTATGGTTGATTAAATATCTATATGTGCTTTAAGTTATTAGACCACCTCGTTGTTATATGAAAGTAAACCGGTATATATGTATATACCTAATATTATATGATAAATCCTAAGATGTTAGAGTAACTCGTATAATCGGATTATTGGTTAAATAAGAATTTGATTGTAATTTATGGTATAAGTGTTATATGATTAAATGAAAGTTATATGCATTCGGATCTATTGGTTAAATAGGCAGATTATGATGCTCGAAGAGTTTCTTGTTGGCAGGTATGTTAGACATGTTAATCGAATGATTGTTTAATGGTTAGACTAAGATAAACATGATACCTGAACTTTTGTCTCTATGGATTTATATGTATAGCTAGTTGTGTCATGTGATGTTTATAAGATAATCATGGTAACAAGTTTAGTAGATAAATGAAACAACTGGAAGGTTAAGGATTGTTGATATGGTTTACTGTTTTCTCGAGTAATCTTAAGACATTAATCCATACGTCTTAAGAAAGGTTAGAAGTATGCAAAATTGTAATCAATCTTTATTTATGAAAAGAATCTTACGTGTTAATGGATAGCTTTTTATCAAACCTGGAAATCTGAAATACATAGATTATAAGGGCATGCTATGATCTAGTGGTTGTTGTATAAGGCTAAATATATGCATATTTTGTACATGTTGTAAAGTTGAACATTAGATCTTTGAACAATTTAGAAAGTTTTAAATTGCTCTGTCTTTTGAATGCTTATTTAGTCGTTTGTAATAAGTTTGTCATGATTGTTTGTATGTTTGCTTAGTAACACGTCCTAAACCGGTTTATTCTCCTAGATCGGGTAGGGGGTGTTGCACAATACATATGAATGCGTAGAACCAGAATCTATCAAAGATAACAATGACATAGACTGCAAGGTAAAGGTACCTGCAATCACGTCCGTGTCATTTCTCCCATTGCGATGAGCATAGATCCTTGCTGGCCCACCATGTGCGCCATAGTCCTCTAACCTTCCTCCCTCCGCTAAAAGGTACCACGGCCGCGCCCACGGCACCTAGGTGGTGCAGCAAGAGGTGCAGGTGCCTGCCTACCTCTAGCAAGCAAAGAACAATCTCGTCTGATATGTTCTGTCGACCCACAACTCCAGCAAGAGTTCACAACCACAACTATAGGAGCCTGCCCTTCTCTGGCCAAACGTGGTCAATCTCGACTCAAATGTTCCCTAAAACCACAACCCCAACTACTATTGTACTATAACGCCCCGGTTTTGGGCCTAGTGGTTTTGAGGATTGTTAGATGGTCTGGTGGACCGGGTTAGGGATTCGAGTTAGATTTAGGAGTAAATATTTTGTGAAAGATAAAAATATGGAAAAATGGTTAAAAATCATATTTTAATATATGAAAAATATTGGTGAAATCAATTTTGAAAAATGGGATTTGGAAGGGTGACATTTTGGTTAGTGACTAAAATGTAATTTTTGAAAACTGTTTTTAAAGGTGACTAAATTGTAAAGGATCAAATTCTTAGAATCCTTAAGGAGCTATTTTACCAAGTTGTTGCTGGTGATTTCTCCATTCAATTAAGACTTTTTAGCATGTGTTTTTAAAGGTAATTAAAAGGGATTTTGATAATAAAAGTTATTGGTTTTAAAGAAATTTGACGTAAACTTTGCACTCAACTTTTCTCTCCACTCCTTTTCTGCCAAAAACTCTTGTTTTCATCGAAATTTAGAGGTGAGAGATCTTTTTTACTTGGATTCTTGATTTATAATTGATTCTTTATCTTTGATTTACAAAACCTCATTGAAATCCTATGTTTTCCTAGCTTTAAACAAGCAATTCGGGGAGAAATCACACAATAGAGGTAAGGTTCATTCTTCTCCTCTATTGATAGTTCTTTATTGATATTCCCAAGTACTTGATCATTGATTTATGATTTATAATCTGATTTTATGTTTTTATAGTGAATAATTGATTTAGTTGGGTTTAATTGGTGAAATTATGGAAGATTCATATTGGATCTGTTTTCCAGTGTTGAGGATTGATTTTAAACATATTTTGGATGATTTATAATGTTGATAAGTTGTTTTTAACATTGGAATCCCGGAACTCCTTGAATCCTTGATTATTAGGTTGTTAGATTTGTGTTTTTGTGGAGTTGTTGTAACACCCTTAACGTATACTCGTAGACCGAATATACACTAAGGATGTTACAGAGTTGTTAAGGAAAACTTGACTTGATTTGATTTTTTTATACCAAACTTTATCTTGTAGTCTAACCCTTTTTTGGTTTTGAATTAAAACCACGTCAGTCTATAGCAGCTAGTTTCGACCATGAATTGTTTTATAAAATTTATAGATAAGTTATTGTAATAAAAATATTATTCAGGATGGAAACTAGGTACACTGCCTAGACCCTTTCTTAATTTTAAAATTATTATACGATTAGGGTTAAATTGTACTTAACTATATAAAAAATATAACTACTTATAGTAAACCATTTTCTAGATTCATACATTTGTAATACTGCATAAACACATTGTAATATTAAGCTTATAAAACAGTTAGTCTCTTTAAAACTCACATACATACATGTACATGCCACTAGACATTAACCATAATTTAAGATGTACATACTGTGATTACTAATGTAACTTGATTTTTCCAATTTAATAGCTCCTTGCCATTCTACTTGGGAGAACCTACGTGTGAAATAGCACACGCTAAGTATGAACTTAGTGAGACAAATAATTTTCATCTATTAAAACATGAGATAAAACAATATATATATCATATAGGATTATGAAATCGTAAAAACTGACTTGTCAAGTCGATCCACTATTATGTAACCTGTAAATCTCAAAATTCATATATATATATATATATAAATATATGTAAGACAGTTTATATCAAAACAATTCTTTATTTGAAGACTCATTTTCACTTGAATCATTCTTTGCACTTTCACTCTTAATTAAATTATAGCCCAATGTAAAATAAATGAGAATGCATGGTATGTGAGTCACTGTTGAGTATGTACACGTGCGGCATCAACTAATATGTTGTGTCATAATAAATCACAGTATCACTGCTGTAATTTAACAGCATCACTATATCACTTGGTCATAGTTGTAGAACACAACGTCACTGTATCACTATATCAGTAGACTCCACCTCATTGGCATGCCAATTATACAAAGAATCTCAAAATGCTTACAATGGGCTTTTAACAATCACTATCATGTATTCTTCACTTATTTAAAATTTCAATAGATATTAACATATCACAATATCATATAAAAGTGTATTGGGCAGTTCATAACCAAAATTCATTCATAATTCATTTAAAAAATCATTGAAAATATATCATTTACGATTCAAATATATTTATTTATTTTAACACTCGAGATCAACTTATCGCAAGTCTTTCTCATATCATAATAAAATAAGTAAGAATGCACTCACCTGGGCCATGTAATGGTATGCCTCACTAAGCTTACTCGAGGTTCTTATCGTTCTTTTTATCACTGGTTTTCTTTCGATCTCTTTTAGAACTAAAAATCGAGTTTCGGGCTTGAATCGAACTTGGAAAGTTTCTCCTTTATCCCCCCTCATTTTTGAACAGCCCTTGGAATAAAAAGATGATTTTTGTTCATCTTTTATTCTATTTAATCCATGTGTAAAGTTAAATGAATTTTAAATTCATTTAACTAGTGAATTTACCATTTTACCTTTTTTCATCCAATGGCCATGATTTAATATTATCAAAAATCAATGGCCATGATTAAATCCATGTGTATTTGACCTTTAAAAATTTCCCTCAAAGTTCCAAAATATTTCAAAAATGCCATCATGGCAAATGACCAATTTGCCCTCCAACTAGACTTAATTTACAACAAGTCTTGAAAATTGCCATTCCATCAAAATTGAACCAAATTGGTTCCAATCCAATCGCCCATGTCCCAAAATATCTTATATTTTTATTTATGGCATTTATTCAATCCAAATATTCGAATTTCACTTAATACGATTTCCAAATTTTCTTCCTACGAACTTTAAAGTTTTATAGCCACTAATATAAGCCTCGTACGAAAAATCCAAGTAACACAAAAGTGTCACTCTTGGGGGTGAACTATTCATTTGCGGAGTTAACTTACATAACTTTTTAAAAGTACACTTTGGTCCCTGAACTTTTCCAAAGTTTGCACTTTAACCCCTAAACTTTCAAAACTTGCAATTTGGTCACTAGTCCAAAAATGGTGAATTATATTGGCAAGTGATGTGGTTTTAAAAATTGTTATAAGATATAGATGGCCGGCCATAGGATTGATAGTGCACTAAAATAAGCCGCCTTGGATGTTGAGGGGTTTTGATTTGGTGTACCGAAAACTCCATCCAAGTACCCTAACAGTCGAGGGGTTATATGGTACCGTAAACTCCCGTTAGTGGATTAAGCATCTAACCGATGATTGGGGTTGGTGTCCGCGTGAGTTGTAATTGTACACGGTTGTTAAGGTACCACGGTTATGATTGTATCGCTATTCCGATTGAGATGGCTTGAAGTGTTGTGAGGACACTTGCTTAATCCGTGTATCCGATGAACTATTTTGACAAAGGAACTTGGTTATGATCACTTGTAAGCCAATATAATTGTTAATATATCATTGGAAGGTTTATGTTGTATAATGTGATTTATACATGTTTACTCTTTAATCTTTGCATATGTGTAACCCCCTCGACCCGGTCTAGTCACAAGGCTGAACCGAGTGAGCTACATTAGATTTACTCTTGTCTAGATGCATAATTATTGTCCTAAAAGTACATACTGATCTCAGGTGAAAACCCAACTCAATCGGGCGTCGAATTGACATCCATTTGATCGCAAATGTAATTTAGGGACCAAATTGCAATTTCAGAAAATTGCATAGTCTTAGCTGACTTTTATTTTACCAACCTTTAATTCAGCAGGTTTCATGCTCACATGTTAAAAATCAAGTCAAAAAGATCATCCAATCTCATATAATTGCATCCACAACATTCAGGGACCAAAACGTAAGAAAACAAAACTTCAAAAGATCCCAAATAACCAAATTAACTACCACCGTACCGGTACAAAAAAGGGTGTTTCGATACGCCTTCATTATTATAAAACCGCAGAATTCCAGTAGCCAATTTTCGTTCTGATACGCTTAAGCGTATCGAAACGCCCTTCATAAAGTCACTGTGTCGTATCGAAACGTTTCCTTGAGTACCGAAACACTGGCCAATTTTGCCTTGGCCCGTACCGAAATAGTTGCGTGTGTACCGGTACGCTAAGCCTAAAATGGCTTACCCGTACCAAAACAGGGACACCAGTACCGGTACGCCTGGACCTATAATGTCCATTTCCACTGGTTTAACATGTTTTCAAACATACCAAAACACCCTAACATGCCCTTAACACACATCCAACATATTCAAGGATCAAACCACACCAAAACAAACTAGTTTCAACATCAACACAAGGCATTATACTTCGATTGTAAATCTAGGGGCATACTTCATAGAAAACCAATCAAGTAAAGCATGAAACTTTAGACCATCACCACAAACAATCATTAATGGCCATTTACAAACCAAGAGAAACAAAACAAACTTGCTCAAACAGGGAGTTTAGCAAAACACCTCCCAAAACAACAACGAAAACACCATTGCCCTTATTACTTATAGCCTAGCCCAAAAACATACGTTGGTTATCAAGTCTTGCTGGGATCCCTTGCTTCCCACTGCCTTTCGAGCCTTTAATTCTTTGCATTAATGGACAAAGAGAGCGTAAGCACACTAGGCTTAGTAAGGAGTGCTCAAAAACAACACACCATCAATGCATTAAAACCATTTCTTTACAACACATTGAAATCCCGTTTCAATCATCCTTTAAACATCATTTAAAACATTATCATACCTTGAAAAACTATGCACTTTTCATCTTTAAAAACAACATATTAAACCATATGCAACATGTATCATTAACCAACAACAAATCCCATTGCTCAACCTCAATTTAAGCCTTCCCATGCATAACAACCATATGCAAAGCTTAAAGAGTAAACATGTATAAATCACATTATACAACATAAACCTTTCAATGACACATTAACAATTATATTGGCTTACAAGTGATCATAACCAAGTTCCATTTCCAAAATAGTTCATCGGATACACGGATTCAACAAGTGTCCTCACAACACTTCAAGCCATCTCAACCGGAATAGTGATACAACCACAATCGCGGTACATTACAATCGGGTACACTTACAACCCACAAGGACACCAACCCCACTCATCAGTTAGACGCTTAGTCCACTAACGAGAGTTTACGTTACCATGAAACCCCTCAACTATTAGGGTAATTGGATGGAGTTTTTGGTACACCAAATCAAAACCCCTCAACATCCAAGGCGACTTATTATAGTGCACTATCAATCCTATGGCCAGCCAACTATATCCGATAACAATTTTTAAAGCTCATCACTTGTCAATATAATTAACCATTTACCATTTACCTTACTGTTTTACCAAGCATTAAACCAAACCATTTTCCAAAGCAACAAACCATGCTTTAAACCAAAAGTATAAACCATATACTTACAAGGATCACTTACCATGTGCATCCTTCAGCAGTACATGCTCAAAACAGTATCTCGCAAACTTAAAATCATGCTTAAACAGTAGGTTTAATGTAAATGAAATCAAGTGCATAAAGCCATTCAAACTAGCACGACCGAGAGAGAAATCCACGTTATACTTACTTTCAAGTTTAAACCAGCGTTTCGAGCTTAGTTTAAGCCCCCATAAACCACTTTTAAAACATTGCAAAGCTGGAAACCATATTCTCACTCACTGATACGCGAAACCTCGATTTGCTGACGCGAAATAAAGCGTCTGAAGCCTCCAAAGCTTCACCGATCACTTCCGGATCGACCTCCCCCGTTTTAACCACATTACAACAAAGGATTAATGCATCTCAATGCATTCAAAACACTGCAACAAAAAAACCTCACGGACTTCCACAATCCTCTCATAATTACCCAATCACAACAACCGAAAACATCATCTAACTCTTTCCAAACACAACCCAGCCACAATCTAACACTTACGTAATCATCAATTAACACTTAAAAACATGATTAATTCATCCAAATACTTCCAAAAACTACACAACCACCACAACTCTGCAAAACACAAATCTAACCACCTTATCAACTAGGGATTCAAGAGTTTCGGGATTCTATTGTTTAAATCAACTTAACAAAAATATAATACATCCAAAATATGTTTAAAATCAATCCTCAATACTAGAAAACAGATCCAACTCAAATATTTCACTATTTTATCAAATTTACCCAATTAAATCAATTAACCAATATAAAAACACAAAAACCAGTTTATAAAGCATAAATCAAGGATCAAAAACTTGGGAATATCAATAAAGAACCATCAATAGAGGAGAAGAACGAACCTTACCTCTATTGTGTGATTTCTCCCTCAATTGATTGATTAAAGCTAGAAAAACATAAGATTTCAATGAGGTTTTGCAAATCAAGATAAAGAATCAATTACAAATCAAGAAATTAAGAAAACAAGTCTCTCACCTCTTTGATTTGATGAAAATAAGAGTGTTTGGCAGAAAAGAAGAGGTGAGAAAAATTTGAGAGAAAAGTTACGTGAAATTTCTTTTAATCCAATAACTAACTTTTTAATAACAAAACTCTTTTAATAATCCTTAAAACACATGTTAAAATATCTTAATTGGAGGGAGAAACCATCAGCCAAAACATGGTAATATAGCTACTTAAGGATTCTAAGAATTTGACCCTTTTCATTGTAGTCACTTCTAAAAACAAGTTTCAAAAATTACATTTTGGTCACTTACCAATATTAACCATATATTAAAATATGATTTTTAACCATTTTCTATATTTTTATCTTAAAGTAAAATATTTACTCTCGAATCTGACTCAAATCCCTAATCTGGTCCACCAGACCATCTAACATGCCACAAAATCGCGTAAGTACACAAGGCTTAGCGAGGAAAGCTCTAAAACAAACACCATCAATGCATTTAAAATCATTTACTAAACATCATCCTTTAAAACATCATCATGCCCCTTTTAAAACATGCACTTTATATCATTTAAACCAGCATATTAAACCATATGCTACATGTATCATTATTCAACAGCAAGTTACATTGCTAACCCTCCACTTAAGTCTCCCCATGCATTACTACCAAATGCAAAGCTTAAGGAGAATCATGTATAAACCACATTATACAACATAAACATTCCAATGAAACATTAACAATTATATCTGCTTTCAAGTGATCATTAACAAGTTCAATAACAAAAGAGGTCATCGGATACACAGATTCAACAACTGTTAACCAACACTTCAAGACATCTCAATCGGAATAGCGATACAATCACAATTGCGGTACATTATCAACCAGGTACAATAACCACCAGGTACCATAACAACCCACGGGGACATCCACCCCAATCATCGGTTAGACGCTTAATCCACTAACGAGAGTATTCGGTACTGTTTAACCCCTCTACCGTTAGGGTACTTTGATAGAGTATTCGGTACACCGTATAAACCCCTCAACATCCAAGGCGACTTATTTACAGTGCACTCAATCCTATGGCCGACCAACTATATCCGATAACAATTTTAAAACCACATCACTTGCCAATATAATTAACCATTTCAACATTTACCTTATTGTTTTTAACAAGCATTAAACCATGCCATTTTTCCAAGCAACAACCATGCTTTTAAACACTAGTATAAACCATACTTACAAGGATCACTTACCATGTGCATCCTTCAGCATTACATGCTTAAAAACAATATATCCAATACTTTAAAACATGCTTAAAAAGGAGGTAACATGCAAATTAAAACAAGTGCATAAAACCATTTCAAACTAGCACGACCGAGAGAGAAAACCACTTTAAACTTACTTCCGAGTCTAGGTAAGAGTTTCACTCACCGATTTTTACTCACTGATACACGAAACCTCGATTCACCGACGCTAAATCAAGAATCTGAAGCCTCCAACACTTCTCGAAACACTTCTGGATCAACCTCCCTTGTTTTTACCACAAAACAACAGAGGATTAATGCATCATAATGCATTCCAAACACAGCAACCACAATCCTTCACGGATTTCCACAACACATTCACAATTAACCCTCCACAACAACTAAAAACATAACCAAAACATTTCGATACACAACCCAGCCAACATCTATCAAACTAACATCACTTTTAACACCAAAACACATCTAAAAACAAATTCAAAACAACCTACCACCTCCAGCAACCTTACATCCATATAAACACCACAAAACCTCAAAACTAACAACCTAAACAAATAGAGATTCTTGTGTTTCGGGATTCCATTGATAAAAATCACTTATCAACATTATTAAACATCAAAAATATGAATCAAAGCAACCTTACTTACCGGAAATCAGATCCAATTCATGAATCAACTCATTTTCCCCAAATAACTAAATTAAACATTGGAAAATCATCAAGATCAGATTAGAAACACATAAACAAGGATCAAATGCTTGGGAATTTCAATAAAGAACCATACAATAGAGGAGATTTCGGACCTATTGTGAAGTTTCTCCCTCAATTGATTTGTGAAAAGCTAAGAAAATACAAGATTATTGTAAGATTTTGTATAAACAATCTTTATAAAACACTTTGAAACAATAAAATCAAGCTAGAAACCACCTAACCTCTGGAAATTTGATGAAAAACCGAGTGTTTGGCTGATGAGAGAATGGAGAGAAAAAGTTAAGAGAAAATGACGTGATTTTTGTTTTAGAAAAGATAACTTTTTAACAAAATCCTCTTTAGTTACTAATTAAACCACATGTTAAAATAAGTCAAATCAAGGAGACATCATCAGAAACCAATTGGTAAAATAGCTCCTTAAAGATTCTAAGTATTTGACCCTTTTCATTTTTGTCACTAGAAAATCACAGTTTTCAAAACTTTCATTTTGGTCACTAACCAAAATGTCCATCATCCAAAACTCATTTTTCAAAATTGATTCCACCGTTATTAAATACATAATTAATAATGATTTTTGAGTATTTTCCCATAATTTTTCCAACACGAAAAATATACGATCCCAAAACTGACTCGAATCTCTACTTTGGTCCACTGAACGTATACGATCCCAAAACTGACTCGAATCTCTACTTTGGCCCACTTAAGAAATTTTGTCCTCGAAATTTATCTGGAGGAAACAGGTGTGGAAGTTGTTTCACCATATCCGACTTGTGTTCCCACGTGGCATCCTCAACACCACGATGCTTCCACAACACCTTAACCAGCTCGACTATTTTGCCACGTAGCACCTTACTACTGGTATCAAGAATCTCTACTGGTTCTTCATCGTAAGATAGGTCTGGTCTCAACTCGATCTCCTCCATCGGCATGACATGCGATGGATCCGACCTATACTTCCGCAACATCGAAACGTGGAACACATCATGAATCTTTCCCAACTCCGGAGGTAACCTCAAACGGTACACAACATGACCCACACGCTCGACAACCTCGTATGGTCCGATGAACCTCGGGCTAAGCTTCCCTTTCCGCCCAAAACGAAACACCTTTTTCCAGGGCGATACTTTCAGAAACACTTTATCACCAATAGCGTACTCTTTATCCCTACGCTTCAAATCCGCATAGGATTTTTGACGATCTGCAGCCGCTTTTAAGCGCTCACATATCAACTTTACCTTTTCAGTCGTGCCTTTCAAAACTTTAGGCATAGACACAAACTTTCCCTTGCTTCTGCCCAACACACGGGCGTACAAAATTTCCTGTCATACAACGCCTCATAAGGTGCCATCTGTATGCTAGCATGATAACTGTTATTGTAAGAAAACTCCACCAACGGCAACTGCTTCTCCCACGTTCTCTAGTACTCAATAACACAACACCTTAGCATATCCTCGAGAACCTGAATCACGCGCTCCGACTGGCCATCCGACTAAGGGTGGTACGAGGTAATGAAACTCAACTGGGTTCCCAAAGCACGATGCAAACTCACCCAAAACCTTGCGGTGAACAGCGGATCCCTATCCGAAACTATAGATTTGGGCACCCTGTGCAAACACACTATCTTGGAGATGTACAACTCAGCCAACTTGTCCAAGGTATACACAGTATGCACAGGCACGAAATGTGCACACTTCGTAAAACAATCCACAATCACCCAAATGGAATCCTTTTTGGTCGGCGTCAAAGGCAGCCCAGGCACAAAATCTATGGTGATTTTTTCCCACTTCCATTCTGGTATCCTCAACGGTTGTAACAACCCGAAAGGAAACTGATGCTCAGCCTTTACCCGCTGACAAACCATACACCGTGCAACGAAATCAGCCACATCCCTCTTCAGTCCAACCCAATAGTACTCCTCCTTCAACTCTCGATACATCTTAGTACTACCAGGATGCATAGCAAAAGGACTTGCATGTGCCTTAGTCAAAATAGTACACCTTAACTCATCATCCTCAGGCACCACTATTCAACCTTTGAAACACAACACCCCATCATCGTTGAAATGAAATTTCATAGGATTTCCATCCCTAGTATCTTCCACATGAGATACCAAACTCCTGTCATATGGTTGCTTCTCCTTAATCATCTGCGACAAAGACGGCTTCACTTGTAACTCAGCCAACAAACCTCTATCATTCGTCACACTCAACCGAGCAAACATGGCTCTTAGCTCCACAGCCGCTTTCCTGCTCAAAGCATCCGCCACAACATTGGCTTTCCCCTGATGATACTCAATGGTCAGATCATAATCCTTAAGCAACTCCAACCATCTACGTTGCCTAAGATTCAGCTCCTTCTGTGACATCAGATATTTCAAACTCTTATGATCCGTATAAACACACATTTCTCACCATAAAGATAGCGCCTCCAGATCTTCAAGGCAAATACAACCACTGTCAGCTCAAGATTGTGAGTAGGGTAGTTACTTTCATGAACCTTCAATTGCCTAGATGCACATGCCACAACCTTACCCTCCTACATCAACACATAATCAAGCCCTACATACGACGCATCACTATATACAACAAAACCCTTTCCCGATTCTAGTTGAACCAAGATCGGAGCTCACGTAAAGGCTTCCTTCAACCTTTCAAAAGCTCGTTGTCTATCCTCCGTCCACTCAAACTAAACATTCTTCTGTAACAACTTTGTTAACGGAGCCACCAAACTGGAGAACCCTTCCAAAAACCTTCGGTAGTAACCTGCCAAACCAAGGAAACTTCTAACCTCCGTCACAGACTTGGGCTTCTTCCAACTCATTACAACCTCAACCTTATGCGGATCAACACGGATTCCTTCGGCCGACACCACATGTCCGAGAAACACAACTTTCTTGAGCCAGAACTCATATTTGCTTAACTTAGCATAAAGCTGATTAGCCAACAGTGTCTGAAGCACAATTCTCAAATGTCTATCATGATCCTCCTCGGTGCGAGAGTACACAAGGATATTATCGATAAACATAACCACAAACTGATCCAAAAACTCATGAAACACACGGTTCATCATGTCCATAAAAGTAGCTGGAGCATTGGTTAAACCAAACGGCACCACGAGAAACTCATAATGCCTGTACCTCGTACGAAAGGCTATTTTGGGCACATCCACCTCTTTCACCTTTAACTGGTAGTACCCTGACCTCAAAACTATCTTGGAAAACACCGAAGCTCCCTTGAACTGATCAAACAAGTCATCTATCCGTGGTAAGGGATACTTGTTCTTTATTGTCAACTTATTCAGCTGCCGGTAATCTATACACATCCGTAATGTACCATCTTTCTTTTTAACAAATAGCATCGGCGCTCCCCACGGTGAAATACTAGGTCTAATGAACCCACGATCAAGCAACTCCTGCAACTGCATTTTTAGATCTTTCAATTACTTCAGAGCCATGCGGTACAGAGCAATGGATATCGGTAATGTACCCGCAAAGACCTCGATGCCAAACTCCACCTCACGGTCAGGTAGCAACCCTGGTAATTCCTCTGAAAAAACACCTAGAAACTCACATACGGTGCTAACATCCTGCACCCTCAACTCCTTTTATCCAGGATTCATAACATAGGCCAAGTAAGTCTGACATCCCGAATCCAACATTCGTTTTGCTTTCAAAGTCGAAACGACATTAGACAAAAACTTGGCATTCTCGCCAACAACCACCACCTCATAATCATCTGACAACCTTAAGGATATCCGTTTGGTCTCAAAATCCACCACAACCCGATGTTTGGTCAACCAATTCATACCCAAAATCACATCAAAACCATGGAATGGTAACTCCATCAAGTCCACGGCAAACACATGTCCCTGGACCATTAGCGGACACCTACGATACAACCTCCTAAACACGACTGTCTCCCCAAGAGAACTAGTCACTCTAACACCCACATTGAGAATTTCAATAGATATATCAAGCAGCTCAGCAAGCTCACTCAAAATGAATGAATGAGTACAACCAGAATCAACCAACGAATACAACGACAATGACTGTAGGGTAAAAGTACCTACAATCACATCAGTGTCATTGCGACCCTCACGGTGCGCATACACCCTAGCTGGTCTACCTCCATCAGGCTGGATAGCAACAATATGGGCTACAGTCCTCTGCCCACCATCTCGATGCTAAAACGATCTGCAGCCACGACCACGCTGTGGACCAACAATAGGTGCAGCACCCTGCCCACCTCGAGCCAACAATAGACAATCACGCCTCTGATGGTCGCCTGACCCACAACTCCAACAAGCATTAGCCACCATAGGCACGGGTGCCTGACCCTCCCTGGCTAAACGCGGGAAATCTAGCCTCAAATGATCTCGGGATCCACAAACCCAACAAGTGCCAAATGGTGCTCTAACCTGGGCACCATGCCCCTAGACTCCACGTCCCATAACACCTCCGCCATGCCTCGGCTCCAGGCAAAACCTCCTATCATGGTGTCTCTTGGCCTGACCACCGCTATAACCTGAATCAACAGCTCTCTTACCCAAGCTAGAACCTCGGAATCCAGATGCCAAACCTAAATTTGCTCTTCATCCTTAGCTCGCGAAACCAACACATCAAAGTCGGTATAATCAGCAACTAGCATGTATGTCTTAACATCCTGCACAAGCCCATATCGGAAATGATCACATCGAGTACGCTCGTCAGGAACTAACTCAGGTGCATACCGACTCAACCTTACGAACTGCACCTCATACTTTGCAACAGACATACTGCCCTGCACCAAAGCCATAAACTCACACTTCTTCTCGTCCTGATATCGGACTCCCAAAAACTTCTTTCGAAATGCTTCATAGAAGAACTCCCAGGTCACATCATCCGTCGCCATACCGAATATCGTGGTAGTCCACCATGCATAAGCATCACCCTACAGTAGGGAATCATCACAACCCAGCTTACGAGCATTGGTGCACCCCATCTGGCCAGTATCCTCTCAGTACTGGCCAACCAACCTTTAGAAGCCTTAGGCGACAACCCTCAGAACTCAACTCTGCCCAAACTACGAAGATGCTGGAGCGGTAAACCTTGCCCCTCAACCGGTGGTGCTGGCACACGAACACCCGCAGCTGCTGCATGAAAAGCACCGGTCATGGCCTATATCAACGGTGCCATAACACCCATCCCTGGCCCAGCTGGCACAAGTGGTACTTGCTCTACTCCCTCAGGTGGATTAGGTGGGGGCGGTGGCAACCCTCCAAGAGGTACAACTTCTCCTTCAACATCCTACCCAGTGGCAGAAGCAATCGCACTAGATCAAAACACTCTCCTCGGTCCCATCGTGCTAAAATATATCTAAGGCATGACAATCATTTCAAAACAAAACAGTCGGGCCAGCCTCAAGCAAGGAACCAAGACTTTCATTTCAAAAATCAAAAATTTCCAGACTATAATAATAAGGCAATGGGTACCCCAAAACATCCCCAACATAGCATACAACAACCATCATTCATATATCAATCACCGTGCATATCAACCAACGTACATACAACAATCACCGTACACATCATACAACAGAGCATAACTCACGACAACAACACAACAACCTCCCAAACGAACCTAACCTGGCTCTGGTACCACCAAATATAACCCCCTCGACCCGACCTAGACACCCAACCGAATCAAGAAGGCTACATTAGGTTTGCCATAGCAAACCGAAGAGATACAACCAAACACGTTCCAATTTTTTCTTTTATCTTATCTAGTTGCTAATTATTAACCCTACATGTTCATACTGACATCAGGTGTAACCCCAACTCAACTGGCATCAATTTGACATCCAATTGATCATATTTGCAAATTAGGGACCAAATTGTAAATACAGAAAATTTTAGGAATAAAACTCATTTTTAAGTTACCAATCTTTAATTAGTCAGGTTCCAAACTTTCATCTCAAATTTCAGCTCAAACAGATCATCCTACCATATATAATTGCATCGGCAAGAATTAGGGACTAAAATGCAAAGAAAGCAGAACTACCCAAAAGTGTCATTCACAGGAAAAACGGTCATTCGTATCAAAATAGGTAAGCCCGTACCGATACGGTTTGAAACACACCGTTTTGATACACCACCAAGCCATTTTGATAAGCCTAACCAAAATACCAAATTTTTGAAATATTTTAAATCGTACCGATACGGTTTCTTAGGTGTTTCGATACGCGGGTTCAAGATGCAAAATTGATTTCCAGAGGCTAAAACTCGTATCAAAATGCCCATCCCTATACCAGCACGCCAGGCCAAATTTGCCTAGGCGTATCGAAACACACAAGACCCATATTGATCCCACAAGCCTAAAATTGCCTAGCCGTACCGATACGGTCCCCCGTGTATCGGTATGCCTGGGCCTATAATGTCACATTTGGCTGATTTTTCATCCCAAAAGCATATTCAAACCACTCCAACATGCTTTAAACACAATACTAACATGTTAAACATATCTCATGCCAACCAGCATCACATATCTAACAACACAACAAGGATTCATGCATCAAAGAGGAAATCTATAGGCATGCTTCCTAATATGCATCCAACCAACATATCAAAAGGTAAACCAACTCCAAAAACAATCCTTAAAGGCCGTTTACAACCCAATAGCTACTAAAGAAACATGCTCAAACAGGGAATTTCACAAAACATCTCCCAAAACGCAACAAGTACCCCATTGCCCTTATTCATTATAGTCTAGTCTCTAACATACTTTGGAAACAAGTCTTGCCAAGATCCCATTGCTTCTTGCTGCCTTCCAATACCTCAATTATCTGCATTGATGGACAACAAGAGCGTAAGCACACAAGGCTTAGTGAGGAAAGCTCTAAAACAAACACCATCAATGCATTTAAAATCATTTACTAAACATCATCCTTTAAAACAACATCATGCCCCTTTTAAAACATGCACTTTATATCATTTAAACCAGTATATTAAACCATATGCTACATGTATCATTATTCAACAGCAAGTCACGTTGCTAACCCTCCACTTAAGCCTTCCCATGCATTACTACCAAATGCAAAGCTTGAGGAAAATCATGTATAAACCATATTATACAACATAAACATTCCAATGAAACATTAACAATTATATTCGCTTTCAAGTGATCATTAATAAGTTCAATAACAAAAGAGGTTATCAGATACACGGATTCAACAAGTGTTAACCCAACACTTCAAGCCATCTCAACCGGAATAGTGATACAATCACAATCGTGGTACATTAACAACCAGGTACAATAACAACTGGGTACCATAACAACCCACAGGGACATCCACCCCAATCACCGGTTAGACGCTTAATCCACTAACACGAGTATTCAGTACTGTTTAACCCCTCTACCATTAGGGTAATTGGATAGAGTATTTCAGTATGCCGTATAAACCCCTCAAGATCCAAGGCGACTTATTTACAGTGCACTCAATCCTATGGCCGGCCAGCTATATCTGATAACAATTTTAAAACCACATCACTTGCCAATATAATTAACCATTTCAACATTTACCTTATTGTTTTTAACAAGCATTAAACCATACCATTTTCCAAGCAACAACCATGCTTTTAAACACAAGTATAAACCATACTTACAAGGACCACTTACCATGTGCATCCTTCAACATTACATGCTTAAAAATAGTATATCCAATACTTTAAAACATGCTTAAACAGTAGGTAACATGTAAATTAAAACAAGTGCATAAAACCATTTCAAACTAGCACGACTAAGAGAGAAAACCACTTTATCCTTACTTCCGAGTTTAAGTAAACATTTCAAGCTCTACCTTAACTCCCAAAACATCAAAATGCTTTAAACCACATTTTCACTTACCGATACACGAAACCTCAATTTGCTGACGCGAAATCAAGAATCTGAAGCCTCCAACGCTTCTCCAAACACTTCTGAATCAACCTCCCCTATTTTTACCACAAATGCATCATAATGCATTCCAAACACAGCAACCATAATCCTTCACGGATTTCTACAACACATTCACAATTAACCCTCCACAACAACTGAAAACATAACCCAAACACTTCGATACACAACCCAGCCAACATCTATCAAACTAACATCACTTTTAACACCAAACACATCTAAAATTATATTCAAAACAACCTACCACCTCCAGCAACCTTACATCCATATAAACACCACAAAACCTCAAAACTAACAACCTAAACAAATAGAGATTCTTGAGTTTCGGGATTCCATTGATAAAAATCACTTATCAACATTATTAAACATCCAAAATATGAATCAAAGCAACCTTACATACTGGAAATCAGATCCAATTCACGAATCAACTTATTTTCCCCAAATAACTCAATTAAACATTGGAAAAATCATCAAAATCAGATTAGAAACACAAAAACAAGGATCAAATGCTTTGGAATTTCAATAAAGAACCATACAATAGAGCAGATCTCAGACTTATGTGAAGTTTCTCCCTCAATTGATTTGTGAAAAGCTAAGAAAACACAAGATTGTTGTAAGATTTTGTATAAACAATCTTTATAAAACAATTTGAAACAATAAAATCAAGTTAGAAACCACCTCACCTCTGGAAATTTGATGAAAAACTGAGTGTTTGGCTAAGGAGAGAATGGAGAGAAAAAGTTGAGAGAAAATGATGTGATTTTTGTTTTAGAAAAGATAACTAACTTTTTAACAAAATCCTCTTTAATTACTAATTAAACCACATGTTAAAATAAATCAAATCAAGGGAGAAATCATCAGAAACCAATTTGACCCTTTTCATTTTAGCCACTAGAAAATCATAGTTTTCAAAACTTTCATTTTGGTCACTAACCAAAATATCCATCGTCCAAAACTCATTTTTCAAAATTGATTCCACCATTATTAAATACATAATTAATAATTATTTTTGAGCATTTTCCATAATTTTTCCAACACCAAAAATATACGATCCCAAAATCGACTCGAATCTCTACTCAAGTCCACCAAACTGTCTAATAAACCATCTAAACCGCTAAGCCCTAAAACTGAGGCGTTACACTTAGCCTAACCACAACTAAGGCTAGAATTCGTCGCTCTTTACCAGAGCTATAACCTTGAGACCCAAAAAACAAACCAAAGTTCTGCTCAACATCCTTGGCCCGCGTAACCAACACATCAAAATTTGTATAATCAGCAGCAAGCATGTATGTCTTTATAACCCCCTCCACCTGGCCTAGCCGCAAGACCTAATCGCGCGAGCTACATTAGGTTTACTGAAGTAAACCAGAAATGAGAACTTGGAAAAATGCAACCATTTTTTTCTTTATCTTATCTGGATGCTAGTTATTACTCTACGTGTACATACAAACAACGAGAGGAAACCCAACTCAATCAGGCATCGAATTGATATCCAATTGGCCACATTACAAGAATAGGGACCAAAACTTAAATCTGTAAATTTATAAGGGTTAACTTGTAATTTGCTTCACCAATCTTCGATTAGTCAGGTTACAAGCATACATGCCAAATTTCAACTTAAAACAATCATCCAAACTCATCCAAATGAATACATAACATCCAGGGACCAAATTGTAAATTCCATTATTTCGAAGTACCAATTCCACAATTAAAGTTACCAATCCTCAATTAAACCAATTACATGCATACTGGTGAAATTTCGGGTCAAAATGATCATTCAAACTCATTTAATTGCAAGTAGAACAATCATGGACTAAAACGGGAGAAAACAGAAACCTTAAAACATACTTTTAACTAACTTATCCACTGACCGTATCGATATGCGGGCAAGTGAATCAATACGCCTGAGCTTTCTCAAAATTTCGGAGTCTAGTAGCTCAAAACCGTATCGATACGCTTCCACGTGTATCGATACACTATGCCTAAAACAGTAGACTCGTATCGATACGGTCACCCGTGTACCGATACGCTAAGCCTGAAAATGTGCTTACCCGTATCTATACGGTCCCCTGTGTATCGATATGTTGTGCCTAGAAACACTTACCTGTATTGATACAGGCACAAGCGTATTGATACGCCCTGACCTGTAACGCCAAAATTTGCTGGTTTTTAGCCTCGTTTTTGGAATTCTAACACTTAAGCTTGCTTCTAACAATCAAATAACATCATCATTGGTCATTTACCATCAACTACCATAAACTAAATATCAAGAAACAATCATCATGCTTTAAAGGTAAACTATAGGCATGCTTCATAATACTCAAGCAACCAAAGCATGAACCATATGTAAAATCCAACAAACCAAGCTTATCACAAGTCCAAAGTAACAATATAAACTTGCTCAAACGGAGAAGTAACCACTCAAACCCTCCCAGCAACATTTAAGCCACATTGCCTTTATTACTACTTTAAAACCCAAACATACTTTGGGAAATCAAGTCTTGGAATTCCCTCCTTGCTTGCTAGGCCACTTGCATTCAATCTATCTGCATTGATGATAAAAGAGAGCGTAAGCAATCATTGCTTAGTGATGAGCGCTCGAGAATATAAAACATCATCCAAAGCAATTTCAAACCATTTAAGAACAATCATGCCATCCTTTCAAAACATGCACTGAGTCTTTACAAAATTAGCATATTAAACCATATACAACATATATCATGAATTCCACAACAATCTCATATGCAATTCCCTCTACTTAAGCCTTTCCCATGCATAGCATCCCATATGCAAAGCTTAAGGAGTAAAACATGTGTAAAAACTTTATTCCAAATCAATCCATCAACATGATACATTTTAAACATTATATTGGCTTACACATGATCCATCTCAACAACAACATTTCCATAAAACCATCATTGACATCGGTAACATCGGATACACGGATTTCCCAAGAGATCTTGCAATCTCTTGTAGCTCAATGGCATGGAGTCGTGCAACACATACACCACCTCTACACTACCAAGGCTAATCCTCCAACTTGGAGTAAACACATTTGATGCATCAACCTCTACAGCTCTTGGCTGGAGTAAATGCCATCTAAATGTCACCTCAACAACTTTGGGGTTCACATGGTCAGAGTAAGTACCTCCCGTACCACCTCTACAACCATGGGCGACTTATTATAGTGCACTTTAAACCCTATGGCCGGCCAATTATATCAAATAACATTTCCATTTCATCACTTGCCAATATAATTCACTTTTATAAACATACCTCACTATTTTCTTATGCAATAATCAAATCACTTTAACGTGCACTAAACCATGCATAAACCATGTTCATAATATTCTTTAAAATCATGCATTACTTTCCAAACGCATTTATCATCATTTCATATCAATTTCCAGCATTAAACCATGCTCATTCCATGCATAAAACATGAGGTAAACATTCATTTAACCAGTGCATTTCACAAATCATTTGCCAACCAAAATCGAGAGAGAAAACCACTTTACTTACTTTCGAGTCTTAGACCAGCATATCGAGATTAGTCTAGACTCCCATTAAACCTTTTCAAACTTTTGAAAAACTATTCTTAGCCGTTTACTCACTGACAGGCAACGCCTTCCTTGCCTATGTCAAATTAAGCTTCTGGCAACTCTTCAACACCAAGGTTCACTTCCAGATTTTCTTCCCCTGTTTCAAACACATCACAACGGAGGATCCTATGCATTATAATGCATCCAAACTCACAGCAACCATCAATTAACAATTATCTAACTATAATCCCCCACAACACCACCACTTATAAACAGAAAACATCCTCGATTCACCAAAAACCTCAACCCAGCCCACAACTACGAGTCTCATCCTTCAAATAATATCAATTAACATCAAAACAACAACCTAAAACAACCTTATACCTCCAGCAACCAATAATTAACCTCAACACCTCAAAATGTCTTAACTTCCAATCTAACAAACTAGATATTCAATAGATTCTGGGATTCTGTCATCAAAACTCACTTCATTATCATATTAAACATCAAAATCAAGGTATAAACCAATCCTTAACTCAGCAAAAATAGATCACTACGAATTTTCTTCAATTTTTCATCATAAACCATAAATTAAACCATAAATATGAGTTTAATTAATCAAAACCCAATGAAAATCTTATAAAATGGATCAAGAACTTAGGAATTTCAATAAAGAACCTTTCATTAGAGGAGAAGAACGAATCCTTAGTTCTAATGCTGATTTCTCCCCTCAATTCCTTTATAAACCATGAAAATCAAGGTAGAAACAATAAGTATTTGATGTAAAATCTTTAGAAATCAATTGGAAATCAAAAACTCTTTGAAATCCTAATTTTACCTGAAGAAATTGAAGCTAGAAATATGTTTGGCTGAAGAGAATTTGAGAGAAAGAAGTTACAAAGTTAGTTACATAAAATTCTTTTAAAATGTGTTTAATTAATTCTCTCCACTATTTATACCTCTTAAAAACTTAATTGAAAATAGTTAATTAAAGGGAGAAATCTGATGAAACCCTTTTGGATTCTTAGCTACTTAAAGATTCAAAGTTTTGACCCATTTTCAAAACAATCACTAAAAATAGTTTTGCAAACTTTGCATTTTAGTCACTAACTCAAAATGTCCCATTTTCGAATTTCTTTTTCCAAAATTGTTTTCACCAAAATCATTTATATAATTAATAAAGATTTTAGACTATTTTCCCATATTTTTATCCCTTTTAAAAATATTCAATCTAATTTAAATCCCGAATTCGACTCGAATCTCTAATTCTAGTCCACCAGACCGACTAAACTATTCCCCAAAACTCCTAGGCCCAAAATTGGGGGGTTACAGTCTTAACCTCCTGCACAAGCCCATAATAGAAATGGTCACATCGCTGTCACTCGTCAGGGACTAACTCATGTGCATACTGGCTCAATCTCACAAACTGCACCTTGTATTCTGCCACAGACATACTGACCTGCACTAAAGCCATGAACTCTCGCTTCCTATTGTCCTGATATTGGACTCCTAGGTACTTCTTCTAGAAAATACCACAAAAGAATTCACAGGTTACATCCTCGGTCACCATACCAGATATCGTGGTAGTCCACCATGTATACGCATCACCCTATAATAGGGACACAACACAACCCAGCTTATGGACATCCAAACAGCCCATCTGACCCAGTATCCTCTCAGTATTGCCAACCAATCCTCGGAAGCCTCAGGTGCTAAACCTCAAAACTCAACTCTGCCAAAACTACGAAAACGCTCTAACGACAAACCCTGCCCAACTACTGGTGGTGCCGGCACAAGAACACTCGCAATTGCTGCCTGAAAAGAACCGATCATGGCCTAAATCAAAGGCGCCATGTTACCTATCCCTGGCCCAACTGGCGCAGGTGGTACTTGCTCCAGATTCGTAGGTGGATTAGGTGGGGGCAGTGGCAACCCCTTAGGAGGTACATCATCCCACTCGTTTTATTGCCCAATGACAGCAACAATCGTACCAAATCGCAACTCTCTCCTCGGTCCCATCATGTTAACAATATATCTAAGGCATAATCATTTCAAAACAAAATAGTTAGGCTAGCTTCAAGCAAGGATCCAAGACTTCCATTTCAGACTATAATAATAACGCAATGGGTTTCCCAAATTTCCCCCCAAAATGGCATACAGCAACCACCGTGCATATTGCAATCACCGTGCATATCAAACATCAAATTATAATTTACAATAACATCACAACAATCAAACCAATTCCCACTTATCGCAAACCTGGCTTTGATACCACCAAATGTAACCCCTCGACCCGGCCTAGTCGCAAGACCAAATCTAGCGAGCTATATTAGATTTATCGAAGTAAACCATGAAGATAAAACTTGAATCATGTCCATTTTTTCCTTTTATCTTGTCTAGATGAATAATTATTGTCCTACATGTACATACTGATCTCAAGTGAAAACCCAACTCAATCGGACGTCGAATTGACATCCTATTGATCGCAAATGTAATTTAGGGACCAAATTACAATTTCAAAAAACTGTAGGGTCTTAGCTCACTTTTATCTTACCAACCTTTAATTACGCGGGTTTCATGCTCACATGTTAAAAATTCAAGTCAAAAAGATCATCCAATCTCATATAATTGTATCCACAACATTCTGGGACCAAAACGTAAGAAAACATAACTTTAGAAGATTTCAAATAACCAAATTAACCACCACCGTACTGGTACGGACAAGGGTGTTTCGATACGCCTTCATTATTATAAAACCCCAGAATTCCAATAGCCAATTTTTGTTCCTATACGCCTAAGCGCATCAAAACGCCCTTCATAAAGTCACTATGCCTTATTGAAATATTTCCCCGAGTACCAAAACACTAACCCATTTTACCTTGGTTCGTACTGAAATAGTTGCCTGCGTACCGGTACGCTAACCCTGAAATGGCTTACCCGTACTGAAAGAGAGACACCCGTACCGGTATGCCTAGACCTGTAAAGTCCATTTCCACTGGTTTAACATGCTTTCGAACATACCAAAAAACCCTAACATGCCCCTAACACACATCCAGCATATTCAAGGATCAAACCACGCCAAAACAAACTAGTTTCAACGTTAACACAAGGCATCATACTTCGATTGTAAATCTAGAGGCATACTTCCTAGAAAACCAATCAAGTAAAGCATGAAACTTCAAACCATCACCAAAAACAATCATTTATTTCCATTTACAAACCAAGAGCAACAAAAAAAACTTGCTCAAATAGGGAGTTTAGCAAAACACCTCCCAAAACAACAACAGAAACCCCATTGCCCTTATTACTTATAGTCTAGCCCAAAAACATACGTTGGTTATCAAGTCTTGCTGGGATCCCTTGCTTTTCGCTACCTTCCGAGCCTTTAATTCTCTGTATTGATGGACAAAGAGAGTGTAAGCACACTAGGCTTAGTGAGGATTGCTCAAAAACAACACACCATCAATGCATTAAAACCAATTTTTACAACACATTAAAATCCCATTTCAATCATCCTTTAAACATCATTTAAAACATTATCATGCCTTGAAAAACCATGCACTTTTCATCATTAAAACAAGCATATTAAACCATATGCAACACGTATCATTAACCAACAGCAAATCCCTGCTCAACCTCAATTTAAGCCTTCCCATGCATAACAACCATATGCAAGGCTTAAAGAGCAAACATGTATAAATCACATTATACAACATAAACCTTTCAATGACACATTAACAATTATATTGGCTAACAAGTGATCATAACCAAGTTCCATTTCCAAAATAGTTCATCGGATACACGGATTCAATAAGTGTCCTCACAACACTTTAAGCCATCTCAACTAGAATAGCGATACAATCACAATCGCGGTACATTACAACTGGGTACACTTACAACCCACGGGGACACCAACCCCACTCATCAGTTAGACGCTAAGTCCACTAACGGGAGTATACGGTACCATGAAACCCCTCAACCGTTGGGCACTTGGATGGAGTTTTCGGTACATCAAATCAAAACCCCTTAACATTCAAGGTGACTTATTATACTGCACTACCAATCTTATGGTAGCCAACTATATCCGATAACAATTTTTAAGCCTCATCACTTCCAATATAATTAACCATTTACCATTTACCTCATTGTTTTACCAAGCATTAAACCAAACCATTTTCGAAAGCAACAAACCATGCTTTAAACCACAAGTATAAACTATATACTTACAAGGATCACTTACCATGTGCATCCTTCATCACTACATGCTCAAAATAATATCTCACATACTTAAAATCATACTTAAACAGTAGGTTTAATGTAAATCAAAGCAAGTGTATAAAACCATTCAAACTAGCACAACCGAGAGAGAAATCCATGTTATACTTACTTTTAAGTTTAAACCAGCGTTTCAAGCTCTATTTAAACCCCCATAAACCACTTTTAAAACATTCCAAAGATGGAATCCATGTGATCACTCACCGATACACGAAACCTTGATTTACCGACTCGAAATCAAATGTCTAAAGCCTCCAAAGCTTTACTGATCACTTCTGGATTGACCTCCCCTATTTTAACCACAATCCTCTCACAATTACCCAATCACAACAACCGAAAATATCATCAAACTTTTTCCAAACACAGCCCAGCCACAATCTAACACTTCCATAATCATCAATTAACACTTAAAAATATGATTAATTCATCCAAATACTTCTAGCAACTACACAGCCACCACAACTCCACAAAAACACAAATCTAACTACCTTATCAACTAGGGATTCAAGAGTTTCAGGATTCTATTGTTAAAATCAACTTAACAACAATATAATACATTCAAAATATGTTTAAAATCAATCCTCAACACTGGAAAATAGAACCAACTCGAATCTTTCACTATTTCATCAAATTTACCCAATTAACCAATATAAAAAATCAAAAATCACTTTATAAAAAATAAATCAAGGGTCAAATACTTGGGAATATCAATAAAAACCATCAATAGAGGAGAAGAATGAACCTTACCTCTATTGTGTGATTTCTACCTCAATTGATTGAATAAAGCTAGAAAAACATAAGATTTCAATGAGGTTTTGCAAATCGAAGATAAAGAATCAATTACAAATCAAGAAATTAAAAAAAACAAGTCTCTGACCTCTGTAATTTGATGAACATAAGAGTGTTTGGCAGAAAAGAAGTGGAGAGAAAAAGTTGAGAGAAAAGTTACGTGAAATTTCTTTTGATCCAATAACTAACTTTTTAATAACAAAACTCTTTTAACTATCTTTAAAAAACATGTTAAAATATCTTAATTGGAGGGAGAAACCATCAGCCAAAACATGGTAATATAGCTCCTTAAGGATTCTAAGAATTTGACCCTATTTATTTTAGTCACTTCTAAAAGCAGTTTTCAAAAATTACATTTTGGTCACTTACAAAAATGTCACCCTTCCAAAACCCATTTTTCAAAATTGTTTTCACCAATATTAACCATATATTAAAATATGATTTTTAACCATTTTCCATATTTTTATCTTACCAAAAAATATTTACTCTCGAATCTAACTCAAATCCCTAACACGGTCCACTGGACTGTCTAACTTGCCACAAAACCGCTAGGCTCAAAACTGAGGCATTACAATATGGTTGTTATTCATGGAATGCTTAAATTGAAGTTTAGCAATGAGATTTGTTGTTGGTTAATGATACATGTTGCATATGGTTTAATATGCTGGTTTTTAAGGATGTTATGTGCATGGTTTTCAAGGCATGATAATGTTTTAAATGATGTTTAGAAGATGATTAAAATGGGATTTCATTGTGTTGTAAAGAAATGGTTTTAATGCACTGATGGTGTGTTGTTTTAGAGCACTCCTCACTAAGCCTAGTGTGCTTACGCTCTCTTTGTCCATCAATGTAGAGAATTAAATGTTTGGAAGGTAGGGGAAGCAAGGGATCACAAAAATACTTGGTATGAAAAGTATGTTTTTGGATTTGACTATAAGTAATAAGGGCAATGGGGGTTCCGTTGTTGTTTTGGGAGATGTTTTGCTAAACTCCCTGTTTGATTTGTTTTGCTACTCTTGGGTTGTATAAGGCCATTTTAGTTTGTTTGTGGCGATGGTTTGAGATTTCATGTTTTGCTTGCTTTGGTTTTTAGGAAGCATTCCTCTAGATTTACATTTGAAGCATGTTGCCATGATTTCATGTTGAAACTAGGTTGCTTAGTTGTGGTTGGTCCCTTGAATATGTTGGATGTACGTTAGAAGCATGTTAGGGTGTTTTGGTATCCTCGAAAGCATGTTAAACCAGTAAAAATAGACATTACGGGTCTAGGCGTACCGGTACGGGTGTCTCTATTTTGGTACGAGTAAGTCATTTTAGGCTTAGCGTACCGATATGCGGGCAAGCATTTCGGTACGGGCTTAGGCAAATTTGACCAACATTTTGGTATGCGAGGAGTTGTTTCAATACGACATAGTGTTCTATGAAGAGCGTTTCGATACACGGAGGCGTATCAGAATGAGTTTTGGCTATTGGAATTTTAGAGTATGAATTAATGAAGGTGTATCGATACACCCCTTGCCCGTACCAATACAGTGTCAGTTAATTTAGTTATTTGGAATATTCTGAAGTTTTGGTTTCTTACGTTTTAGTGTTTGAATGTTGTGGATGCAATTGAATTAGTATGAATGATCTTTTTGAGCTGATTTTTGACATGTAAGCATGTAACCTGCTTAATTATAGGTTGGTAACATAAAATTGAGCTAGTCATTGTAGTTTTCCAAAATTACAATTTGGTCCCAAAATTGCAACTGTGTTCAATTGGATGTCAATTCGATGCCCGATTGAGTTAAGTTTTCTCCTGTGATCAGTATATACATGTAGGATAATAATTGTGCATCTAGACAAGATAAAAAATAGACGTGTTTTGGGTTTCATCTTCACGGTTTACTTTGGTAAACCTAATGTAACTCGCTCGGTTTGGTCTTGCGGCTAGGCCGGGTCGAGGGGGTTACATTTGGTGGTATCAGAGCCAGGTTTGTGATAATTGGGAGTTGGTTTAATTTTTGTAATGGTTTTGCTATTTGTAATCCATTATTTGTGATGCACGGTGGTTGCTTTATGGCATGTTGGGGAGGAAATTTGGGAAACCCATTACTTTATTATTATAGTCTGGAATGTTATGATTTTGAAATGGAAGTCTTGGATCCTTGTTTGAAGCTGGTCGAACTATTTTTGTTTTTGAATGATTATCATGCCCTAGATATATTGTTAGCACGTTGGGACCGAGGAGAGAGTTGCAATCGGGTAAGATTGCTGCTATCGTTGGGCAAGGAGACGATGATGATGTTGTAGCTCCTGAGGGGTTGCCACCACCCCCACCTAATAAATATGCGATATGGAGTAAGTACCACCTGTGCTAGCTGGGTAAGGGATGGGTGACATGACCTCTGATTCAGGCCATGAATAGTGTGTTCCAGGCAGCAGTTATGGGTGTTCATGTGCCGACACCAGTGGTTGGGCAGACAGGTTTGTCGTTAGAGCATCTTCGCAGTCTGGGCGGAGTTGAGTTTCATGGTTAAGCACCAGAGGCTTTTGAGGATTGGTTGGCCAGTACAGAGAGGATATTGAGCCAGATTAGTTGTTTTGATGCCCGTAAGTTGGGATGTGTTGTGTCCCTATTGTAGGGAGATACTTATACATGGTGGACTACCACAATATCTGGGATAGTAACCGAGGATGAAACTTGGGAGTTCTTTTGTGGTGCTTTTTGGAAGAAGTACTTGGGAGTCCGGTATCAAGACGAGAAGAAGAGAGAGTTTATGGCTCTTGTGCAGGGCAGTATGTCTGTTTCTAAGTATGAGGTACAGTTATGAGGCTGAGCTGGTAAGCACCTGAGTTAGTTTGTGATGAGCATCAGCGATGTGATCGTTTCTGCTACGAGCTTGTGAAGAAGGTTAAGACATACATGCTTGGTGCTGAATATACCGATTTTGATGCACTGGTTACAAGAGCCAAGGACATTAAGCAAAACCTTGGTTTGGCTTCTGGGTCACGAGGCTTTAGCTCTGGTAAGAGAGTGGTTGATTCTAGTTTTGGTGGTGGTCAGGCCAAGAGACACCGTGATAGGAGGTATCGCCCTGAGTTGAGGCATGGTGGAGGTTTTGTTGGGCGTGGAGCATAGGGGTAGGATACCCAGGTTAGGGCTCCCCATAATACCTGTTGGGCTTGTGGCTTGCGTGATCATTTGAGGTAAGAATTGCCCACGCTTGGGCAGAGAGGGTCAGGCACCTGCGGCTGTTGTGGCCAATGCTTGTTGGAGTTGTGGTTCTGGTGACCATCTAAGACGTGTCCTTTGTTGGTTGGAGGTGGGCAGGGTGTTGCACCTATTGTTTCTCTGTAGAGAGGTCATGGTCGTGGCTGTGGCCCGTTTCAGTGCAGAGATGGTGGGCAGAGGACTGTGGCTTATACTATTGCTATCCAGCCTGAGGAAGATGGACCGGCTAGGGTGTATGCACACTGTGAGTGCCGCAATGACACTAATATGATTGCAGGTACTTTTACTTAACAATCTTTGCCAATGTATTCGTTGGTTGATTTTGGTTCTACCTATTCATACATCTTGAGTAAGCATGCACAGGTGCTTTATATACCTGTTGAGATTCTTAATGTGGGTCTTAGAGTGACTCGTTCTCTTAGAGAGACAGTCGTGGTTAAGAAGTTGCATTGTAGATGTTCGCTGATGGTTCAGGGACCTATGTTTGTCATGGATTTGATGGAATTGCCATTTCATGGTTTTGATATGATTTTGGGGATGGATTGGTTGACCAAGCATAGGGTTGTGGTAGATTTTGAGACCAAACAGATATCCCTAAAGTTGTCTAATGATTTTGAGGTGGTGGTTGTTGGTGAGAACACTAAGTTCTTGTCTAATGCTATTTTGATTTTGGAAGCGAGACGGCTGTTAAATTTTGAATGCTAGGCTTTCTTAGCCTATGTTATGAATTCGAGTTAGAAGGAGTTGAGGATGTGGGATATTCGCACGGTATGTGAGTTTTTGAGTGTTTTCTAAAAGAGTTGCTGGGGTTGCCACCCAATCGTAAGGTGAAGTTTGGCATTGAGATCTTTGCAGATACAATACAAGTGTCTACTGCTCCGTATCGCATGGCCCCGAAAGGGTTGAAGGAGTTGAAAACACTACTCAAGAGTTGCTTGATCAAGTTTTCATTAGACCTAGTATTTCACCGTAGGGTGCACCGGTGTTGTTTGTGAAGAAGAAGGATGGTACATTGCAGATGTGTATAGATTAATGGCAATTGAACAAGTTGACGATAAAGAACAAGTATCCTTTGCCACAAATTGATGACCTATTTGATCAGTTTAGGGATGCATCAGTGTTCTCTACGATAGATTTGAGGTTTGGGTACTATCAGTTGAAGGTGAATGATGTGGATGTGCCCAAGATAGCTTTTCGTACGAGGTACGAGCATTATGAGTTTTTGGTGATGCCGTTTGGTCTGACCAATGCACCAGCTACTTTTATGGACATGATGAATCGGGTGTTCCATAAGTTTTTAGATCAGTTTGTGGTCGTATTTATCAATAATATTCTTGTGTACTCTCGTAACGAATAGGATTATGATAGAAATTTGTGGGTTGTGCTTCAGACGTTGTTGGCTAATCAATTGTATGCCAAGTTAAGCAAGTGTGAGTTCTGGCTTAAGAAGGCTTTTTTTTCCAAGGCATGTGGTATAGGCTGAGGGGATTCGTGTTGATTCACACAAGATTGAGGCCTTGATGAGTTGGAATGTGCCAAAATATGTGATAGAAGTTCAGAGTTTTATTGGTTTGGCTGGATATTACCGTAGGTTTGTTGAAGGGTTCTCCAGTATAGCTGCTCCGTTGACCAAGTTGTTACAAAAGAATGTTCGTTTTGAGTGGTCGGAGGATAGGCAATGGGCTTTTGAAAGGTTAAAGGAAGCTTTGACACAAGCTTCGATCTTGGTTCAGCTTGAATCAGGAAAATAGTTTGTTGTTTATAGTGATGCGTCTTATGTTTGGCTTGGTTGTGTGTTGATGTAGGAGGGTAAGGTAGTTGCGTATGCATCTAGACAGTTGAAGGTGTATGAACGTAATTACCTCACTCATAATCTTGAGCTTGCTGCAGTAGTTTTTGCCTTGAAAATCTGGAGGCATTACCTTTACGGTGAGAAGTGTGTGGTTTACACGGATAACAGGAGTTTGAAGTATCTGATGTCGCAGAAGGAGTTAAATCTTAGACAACGAAGATGGTTGGAGTTGCTTAAAGATTATGATATGTCTTTTGAGTATCACCCAGGTAAAGCTAACGTTGTAGCTTATGCTTTGAGTAAGAAAGCTATTGTGGAGTTGAGAGCTATGTTTGCTCAGTTAAGTGTGACTTGTGACGGCGGGTTGTTAGCTGAGTTGCAAGTGAAATCGTCCTTGTCGCAGTTGATTAAGTCGAAGCAACCGCATGATGAGATTTTGGTACCGCATGTGAAGGATATCATGGATGGGAATCCTATGGATTTTCATTTTAATGATGATAGAGTGTTGTGTTTTAAAGGTCGGGTTGTGCCTGAAGATGAGGAGTTGAGGCATACCATTATGACCGAAGCACATGCTAGTACTTTTGCTATGCATCCAATAGTACTAAGATGTATCGAGGTTTGAAGGACGAGTACTATTGGGTTGGTTTGAAGAAATATGTGGCTAATTTTGTTGCTCGATGCATGGTATGTCAGCGAGTGAAAGCCGAGCATCTGTTTCCTTTCGGGTTGTTGCAACCGTTGAGGATACCGGAATGGAAATGGGAAAGAATCACCATGGATTTTGTGTCTGGGTTGCCTTTGACACTGACCAAAAAGGTTTCCTTTTGGATGATTTTCGATCGGTTTACAAAGTGCGCGCTTTTCGTGCCAGTGCATACGATGTATACCTTGGATATGTTGGCCAATGTGTACATATATGAGATTGTACGCTTGTCGATCGGTTTATGAAGTGTGCACATTTTGTGCCTGTGCATACGATATATACTTTGGATCGGTTGGCTGAGCTGTACATATATGAGGTTGTGCATCCACATGGGAAGCCTAAATCCATAGTTTCGGATCGTCAAGGTTTTGGATGTGCATGTATCGTGCTCTGGGTACAAGACTGAATTTTAGTAGTTCGTATCATCCTCAGTCAGATGGTCAGTCGGAGCGCGTGATCCAGGTTCTCGAGGATATGTTGAGATGTTGTATTATTGAGTTCCAGGGAACGTGGGAGAAGCAACTGCCATTGGTGGAGTTTGCTTATAATAACAGTTATCAGGCTAGCACACAGATGGCACCGTTTGAGGCGTTGTATGGAAAGAGGTGTCGTACGTCCGTGTGTTGGGCTGAGGTTGGGGAGAAGCATCTTTCCTTGCCTGATGTGTTAAAGGGAATGAATGAGAAAGTAAAATTGATATGTGAGCATTTGAAAGCAGCTTCGGATCATCATAAATCCTATGCGGATTTGAGGCATAGAGATATAGAGTATGTTGTTAGTGACTAAGTGTTTTTGAAGGTATTGCCTTGGAAGAAGGTAATGCGTTTTGGGCGAAAAGGGAAGTTTAGCCCGATTTTTATTGGACCATACAATATTGTTGAGCGTGTGGGTCTTGTTGCTTACCGTTTGAGGTTACCTCTTGAGTTGGAGAGGATTCATGATGTGTTTTATGTTTCGATGTTGTGGAGGTATCGGTCGAATCCCTTGCATGTTATGCCAGTGGAAGATATTGAGTTGAGACCAGACCGGTCTTATGATGAAGAACCAATAGAGGTTCTTGATACCAGCAGTAGGGTTTTGCGTGGCAAGACGGTTGAGCTTGTGAAGGTGTTGTGGAGGCACCGCGGTGTTGAGGAGCCCAAGTGGGAACGCAAGTCGAAGATGATGGAGCAGTTTCTGCATCTGTTTCCTCCAGGTAAATTTCGGGGACAAAATTTTTTAAGTGGGGAGAGTCGTAACGCCCCGGTTTTGGGCCTAGCAGTTCTTAGGTTTATTAGACTCTCCGGTGGACCGAGTTAGAGATTCGAGTCAGATTCGGGACCCTATATTTTTTGGTAAGATAAAAATGTGGAAAATAGTTAAAAATCATCTTTTAATATATATTGATTTTTGGTGGAATCAATTTTGGAAAATAGAATTTGGAAATGTGACATTTTGGTTAGTGACCAAAATGCGATTTTTGAAAACTATTTTAAAGTGACTAAAATGAAAATGGTCAAATTCTTAGAATCTTTAAGGAGCTAAATTACCAAATTTTTGCTGGTGGTTTCTCCCTTCAATTTAATTATTTTAAATATGTGTTTTAAAGGTGGTTTAAGAGGGATTAAAATATCTAAGTTAGTTATTTGCTTTTAAAGTAAATTTATGTAACTTTTTCCTAAACCTTTTCTCTCAACTTCTTTTCTTCCAAACACACATAATTTCATCAAAATCCAGAGGTGAAAGATTCTTTTCACTCAGATTATTGGTTCTAATTTGATTCTTTAACTTTGTTTTACAAAATCTCATTGAAATCTTTTGTTTTCTTAGCTTTAAACAAGCAAATTGAAGGAGAAATCACATAATAGGGGTACAGTCCATGATCTCCTCTGTTAAATGGTTCTTTATTGATATTCTTAAGTATTTGATCCTTAATTTTTGGTTTATAATCTGATTTTATGTTTTTATATAGATTTAAATGGGTAAAATTGATGAAATGATGAAGATTCGAATTGAATCTGATTTCCAGTGTTATAAATTGTTTTTGAACATATTTTGGTTGTGTAATGATGTTGATAAGTTGATTTTATCAATGGAATCCCAAAACTCTTGAATCTTTAATTGTTTAGGTTGCTAAATTTGTGTTTTTGAGGTGTTATGGTGGCTGAGTGGTTGCTGGAGGTGTTAGGTTGATTTGATTCTGTTCTTAGATGTTAATTGATGATAAAAGTGGTGTTAGATTGTTAGGTTCTGGCTGGTTGTGTTTGGAAAGGTTTAGTTGAGGCTTTTGGTTGTTGTGGTTTGGTAATTGTGAGGTGAATGCAAGAATCCTTGAGGATCTATTGTTGCAGTGTTGTAAATTCATGGAGATGCATTAATCCTCTGTTGTTGTGTGGTTTAAACAAGGGAGGTTGTTTTGGAAGCAAACAGTGTAGCATTGGAGGCTTCGGACGCTTGATTTTGCGTCAGCAAATCAAGGCTTCGCATATCAGTGAGTGAGAACGTGGATTCTAGCCTTGGAATGTTTAAAGGTGGCTTATGGGAGTTTAAACTTAGCTTGATACGCTAGTTTAAACTCAGAAGCAAGTAAAAGTGGATTTTCTCTCTCGGTCGTGCTAGTGTTAAATGGTTTTATGCACTTGTTTTGTATTGCACGTTACCTACTGTTTAAGCATGTTTTAAAGTATTGGATATACTGTATTTGAGCATGAAATGCTGAAGGATGCACATGGTAAGTGATCCTTGTAAGTATATGGTTTATACTTGTGTTTAAAGCATGATTTATGCTTTGGAAAAAAGGTATGACTAATGCTTGTTAGAAATAGTGAGGTAAATGGTTAATTATATTGGCAAGTGATGTGGTTTTAAAATTGTTATCGGATATAGTTGGTCGGCCATAGGATTGAGTGCACTATAATAAGTCACCTTGGATGTTGAGGGGTTTAGATCCGTGTACCGAAAACTCCATTCGAGTACCCTAACGATAGAGGGGTTAAATATTATCGTAGACTCATGTTAGTGGATTAAGCGTCTAACCGATGGTTGGGGTTGGTGTCCCCATGGGTTGAAAGGTGTACCCGGTTGATAATGTACCGCGATTGTTATTGTATCGCTATTCCGGTTGAGAAGGCTTGAAGTGCTGGTTGAACACTTGTTGAATACGTGTATCCGATGAACTCTTTTGTTAATGGACTTGTTTAATGATCACTTTTAAGCCAATATAATTGTTGATGTATCATTGGAATGTTATTTTGTATAATGTGATTTATACATGTTTACTCTTTAAGCTTTGCACATGGTTGTTATGCATATGAAGGCTTAAATTGAGGTTGAGCATGGGACTTGCTGTTAGTTAGTGATACATGTTGCATGTGGTCAATATGCTGGTTTTAAAGATGTTAGCATGGTTTTAAAGGCATGATAATGTTTTAAAGGTTGTTTGAAATAAGTTTCAATGTAATATTGAGAAATGGTTTTAAATGCATTGATGGTGTTTCATTTGTGAGCGCTCCTCACTAAGCCTTGTGTGCTTACGTTCTTATTGTCCATCAATACAGAGAATTGAGAGCTTTGGAGGCAGCAAGGAGCAAGGGATCCTAGCAAGACTTGTTTACCAAAGTATGTTTGGATTAGACTAAAAGTAATAAAGGCAATGGGGTACTTGTTTTAATTTTGAGAGATGTTTTGATAAACTCCCTATTTGAGACAGTTTGTTTGGTTGCTCTAAAGTTGTAAATCGCCTTTGTGGTTTGGATTTGGTGATGTTTTGGAGTCTCATGTTTCACTTGAATGGTTTCTATGTTGCATGCCTATAGATTTACGTTTGATTCAAAATGCCATGAATTAATGTCGAATCCGTGATGCTATGTTGTTAATTGTATCCTGAATATGTTGGATGTATGTTAGAAACATGCTAGGGTGGTTTGGATAGGCTAGAAGCTTGTTAAATCGGCTAAAAGTGACATTACAGGCCCAAGCATACCGATATGTGGGGGACCGTATCGGTACGGCTAGGCAAAATCAAGCGTGGTGTTTTGATACGAGCTTAGGTGTACCGGTACGGATTTTCTTTACTGGAATATGCTTTTTGGGACAAAACTCGCGTACCGAAACACTACCATACCTTATTGGTACAGTTGTCAAAAACATTCGAACCGCCAGCTAGGTGTACCAAAATGGGTCGTAATGTATTGATACAATACAGGCTTGTGTAAGGCACCGTATAGATGCGGTGGCACGCGTATCGGTGCGGTTGTCTATTAATTCAGTTAATGTCATGGAAGCGGAGTTATGTTTACTTGCGTTTTGGTCCTTGTATATTGTGGATGCAATTAAATGAGTTTGGATCATAGAATGGAGCTGATTTTTGACATGAGAACATGAAACTTGCTTAACTAAAGGTTGGTAATTCAATAATGTGCTAAGTCCCTATAGTTTAATCAAATTGCAATTTGGTCCCTAATTTGCAATTGAGCCAATTAGATGTCCAATCGATGCCCAATTGAGTTGAATTTTCACCTGATGACAGTATGAACATATAGATTAATGATTTTGCATTTAGACAAGATAAAATAAAAAAATGGTCGTGTTGCGGTTTCTTTCTTTTTGGTTTACCTTGGTAAACCTAATGTAGCTCGCTCGGTTCGGTCTTGCGACTCGGCTGGGTCGAGGGGGTTACATCCGCGTTTTACAGCAAGGTTTTAGGTGTGATTGCATCGTGCTCTTGGAACGCGGCTGAATTTCAATACTTCTTATCATCCTCAAACGGATGGACAGTCGGAGCGTGTGATACAAGTCTTGGAGGATATGTTGAGGTGTTGTGTCATTGAGTTCCAGGGTACATGGGAAAAGCAGTTGCCTTTGGTTGAGTTTGCTTATAATAGCAGTTATCAGGCTAGTATACAAATGGCACCGTACGAGGCGTTGTATGGTAGAAAGTGTCGTACACCGTTGTGCTAGGCTGAAGTTGGGGAAAAACATGTTTTCATGCATGATGTGTTGAAAGACACCAACGAAAAGGTGAAGTTGGTATGTGAGCGCTTGAGAGCGGCTTTGGATTGTCAGAAATCCTACGTGGATTTGAAGCGTAGGGATGTGGAGTATGTTTTTGGTGATCGAGTGTTTTTGAAGGTGTCGCCTTGGAAGAAGCTGATGCGTTTTGGGCGGAAAAGAAAGCTTGGCCCGAGATTCATTGGACCATACGAGGTGGTTGAGCATGTGGGTCTTGTTGCTTATCGTTTTAGGTTACCTCCTAAGTTGGAGAGGATTCATGATGTGTTTCATGTTTCGATGTTGCGGAGGTATCAGTCGAATCCATCACATGTTATGGTGGTGGAGGATATTAAGATACAGCTAGATCTATCTCATGATGAGGAACCGATAGAGATTCTTGACACCAACAGCAAGGTTCTGCGTGGCAAGACGGTTGAGCTTGTTAAGGTGTTGTGGAGGTACCGCGGAGTTGAAGAGGCCAAGTAGGAACACATGACGGACATGTTAGAACAATTTTTGCATTTGTTTCCTCCAGGTAAATTTCAAGGACGAAATTTCTTAAGTGGGGGAGAGTTGTAATGCCCCGGTTTTGGGCCTAGCGGTTTTGAGGCTTGTTAAACAGTCTGGTGGATCGGGTTAGGGATTCAAGTCAAATTCGGGAGTAAATATTTTTGTGAAAGATAAAAATATGGAAAAATGGCTGTAGCGATGTCCGTTTCGCTAAAAATACTGAGTTTTCGAGGTATTATTGTCTTTCGGATAAAATGTTTATTCTGTGGGGCTTTCTAAAAATACCGTATTTTATTTAAGAAATTGGAGTCACCACCGGCCACTTAGGTAGGCCGGACACCATAAAACCAGAGATTCAAAAACTGTTGGGTTCGGGAGTCGATTACGGATGGGGAAGGATTAGCACCCCCACACCGCCCAAAATTGGTACTTTAATAATTACCGCTTTATTAATGTTAGATTTTCCGGATTAAAGTGACGATCAATTTAAAATTTGATTATAAGTGCGAGTAGATTTTAAAGGCCCCGTTATCCGAGAGTAAACGCCCAACCGCTATCACTACGCCTGATACTGGCCCCGTTTACGCTCGGATAAAAGGGCACTGCATTGACATTATATATTCCATTATGCAAACTTAGTGAGCAAAATATAAAATATGGCAAATAATTTAAATACAATACAAATAAATATTAACATAATAGAATACTAATCTAACATAAATAAAATACTAATCTAAAACATACATACATAAATATTAATCTTACTCATAAATAAAAACATATTTAACATAAATAAAATTCTAACAATCATAAATATTAATTTAAAACACAAATAAATATTAATCTAACACATAAATAAAAACGAATCTAATATAAATAAAATATTAATATAAAACATAAATTTAAAACATATTAAATACTAATCTAAAATATAAACATACAAACTAAAAAATAAGAATGCAATTTTAAAATAACTATTACTTCATTAAATTATAAAAATTACAAGACAAATAAAAAGGGAAGAAAATATACCTAACTAGGAGCTCGAATGACGAACCCCGACAGAACCCCACTGAGATCTACCACGACCTCTCCAAAAATATTAACTAGATCGGATCCAAAATAGGACCCCGATCGAATGTTGGATCGAACCAATTGGGGCCGTGGGCACTGCCCCCGACCCCTGGCCAGCCTTGCGGCCGGCCTAGCTCCCAATTGGGGAGCCGATTCAATTGCCAATTTATGGAAAAATTGGCGTGTGATTGGCTGCCCCCATGCCTTGTATTTATAGGCAAAGGGGTGGGTGAAATGAGGTGACGTGGAGCACCCTGCTCCACGCAATTTCTTTCTTTCTTTTTTTAATAATAATATTTTTTACATTTTTTATATTTTATTTTTTTTTGATTTTTCATTAATTTTATATTAATAATACTACCATTAAAATAAAACTAATAACACTAAAACCCGGCAAAAAATAAGTGATTACAGTTTCCCCTCTTTGCTTGTTCTTGTGAAACGAGGACAAAGCAAAGATCAAAAGCACTCATTTTTACCTACTTTCTTGTCTTTGGCTTCGGAATCACGTGTTCTTCTGGAACTCTCCGCTCTTCCTTAGCCTAATCTTCTTGAGTTACGAGTCCCTCCTATATAGAAATTTTCACTCTGAGACGGTAAAGCTTGGAGTCCTTCCTATATAGAACTCTTCAACTTCAACGCTGGTTTCTCCTATATAAAACCTTTTGCGCCACTGATGGATTCTTCCGACTGGGAGTTCCTCCTGTATAGAACTGCTAGCCTTCAAACCCTGGAGCCTCCAGTCCTTCCTATATAGAACTTTAGCTTTTGAAATCTCGGAGTTACAGGTTCTTCCTATATAGAACCTTTCACTCTAAGACAGTAAAGCTCGGAGCCCTTCCTATATAGGACTCTTCGCCTTTAACAAAACGGGTTTCCCTATATAAAACCTTATGTGTCATGGGTGAATTCCTTCGGCTGGGAGTTCTTCCTATACAGAACTGCTAGTCTTCACCCTCGAGCTGCAAGCCCTTCCTATATAAAACTTTCAGCTCCTGAAGCCTCGGAGCGGCGGATTCTTCCTACATAGAACCTCTCGATACGGGAGCTTGAAAATATAGGCCCTTCCTATATAGAACTTTTATCTTCGATTTTTTCTTTTCTCTTTTTTCTCTTTTTCCTTTTTTCTTTTTCCCTCTTTTTCTCATTTTTTCTTCTTTTTTTTCTATCTCATTTTCATTCTTTTTTTTTACAAGGCTGTTGATATCGTTGGACTTACGCTACTAAGGCTGCCGCATCATGCCCGAAGGACTTACTAATGGCCCGAAGGACTTATCACCATGCTCGAAAGACTTACTGGTGGCCCGAAGGACTTAACACCGTGCCTGAATGACTTACCGATGACCCGAAGGATTTAACATCTGGGCCTCACGCTGCTATGGCTGCCGATTTTTCTGGACTCACGCTACTAAGGCTACCGCATCATGCCTGAAGGACTTACTGATGGCCCGAAGAACTTATCACCATGCTCGAAAGACTTACTGGTGGCCTGAAGGACTTAACACCATGCCCGAAGGACTTACCGATGACCCAAAGGATTTAATATCTGGGTCTCACACTGCTATGGCTACTGATCTTTCTGGACTCACGCTACTAATGCTGCCGTATCATGCCCGAAGGACTTATCACCATGCTCGAAAGACTTACTGGTGGCCCGAAGGACTTAACACCGTGCCCGAAGAACTTAATGATGACCCGAAGGATTTAACATCTAGGTCTCACGCTGCTATGGCTGCCGATCTTTCTAGACTCACGCTACTAATGCTGTCGCATCATGCCCGAAGGACTTACTGATGGCCCGAAGGACTTATCACCATGCTCAAAAGACTTACTGGTAGCCCGAAGGATTTAACACCGTGCTCGAAGGACTTACCGATGACCCGAAGGATTTAACATCTGGGCCTCACGCTGCTATGGCTGCCGATCTTTCTAGACTCACGCTACTAATGTTGCCGCATCATGCCCGAAGGACTTACTGATGGCCCGAAGGACTTATCACCATTCTCGAAAGACTTACTGATGGCCCAAAGGACTTAACATCGTGCCTGAAGGACTTATCGATGACCCGAAGGATTTAACATCTGGGCCTCACGCTGCTATGGCTGCCGATTTTTCTGGACTCACGCTACTAAGGCTGCCGCATCATGCCTGAAGGACTTATCACCATGCTCAAAAGACTTACTAGTGGCCCGAAGGACTTAACACCGTGCCCGAAGGATTTAGCGATGACCCGAAAGATTTAACATCTGGGCCTCACGCTGCTATGGCTGCCGATCTTTCTGGACTCATGCTACTAATGCTGCCGCATCATGCCCGAAGGACTTATTGATGGCCCGAAGGACTTATCACCATGCTCAAAAGACTTACTGGTAGCCCGAAGGAGTTAACACCGTGCCCGAAGGACTTACCAATGACCCGAAGGATTTAACATCTGGGCCTCATGCTGCTATGGCTGCCGATCTTTCTGGACTCAAGCTACTAATGTTGTCGCATCATGCCTGAAGGACTTACTGATGGCCCGAAAGACTTATCACCATGCTCAAAAGACTTATTTGTGGCCCAAAGGACTTAACATCATGCCCGAAGGCCTTACCGATGACCTGAAGGATTTAACATCTGGGCCTCACGCCGCTATGGCTGCCGATCTTTCTTTTCTTTAGTAAATTCTTTGACAATTCTTCAAATACCTATCTAGGAACAAGCAAAAACTGACATGCCTCTATCTATATGATGCATGCTCGTGCTTTCTTCTTCTTCTTCTTCTCTTTTTCTTGTTTTTTTTCTTTTTTTTCTTTTTCTTTTCTCTTTTTTCTTCTTTCTTCTCTTCATTTTTTCTTTCAATTTCTTCTTATTTTTCTTCTTTTCTTTTTCACTTTTTCTCTTATTTTTTTCTCTCTTTTTTCCTTCAATTTCTTCTAATTTTTTTTTTCTTTTTTTTTCTTCTTACTCTCTTTCTTTCTCCATTTTTCTTTTTCTTTTTTCTTCTCTTTTTTTCTTTCAGCCCTTTTTTGTTATAAAGTCTTATACCCTGAAAGGTCATTCCTCATATTTCTTCATCTCTTTACTTCTTCACTGTATGCTCTTAAATCTTCGTTTGATCAATCACATCGAATCTAGATTAACATGCTTTTAAACCTTTTGTGGGGAAGGCTTTCTTGTCTTCGGGGTTATCACCCGTCTTTATAAATGATCTTCTGGTTCTTATATTATTCTTATAAGAACACTTGACCCTTGTCATCTTCTTCGCTTGTCGTTGCACCATTCAACCACGGGCTCCACTGCTTTGAATTTTCTAACCCATCATACAGAGCCTTGATCTATTTCTAGTCAACAGGGTGAGCCAAAATGCTTCCATCCCCTTAGCTCATCCTTGATCTTCTCGTAGCATTTCGACGGGAACTAACTCTCGGTCCCTATGCTTTAAATCTCATCATCATTCATTTTTAAAGTAATGCAAAAGGCAATTTACTTGTGCATATTTAAAAAAAATAATGTTTGTTTGAAAAGATAACAGTCATTTTGAAAATCACAACTTGGAGGGGATACCAAACATTTTGAAAACATTGTTTGGAACAAATGGTAAACATTTTTTTTCTTTTCCTTTTTTTAAGGACCAAACATTTTTTTTAAAAATAATGTTTGAAGAGTGTTAAACAAAATTCGAAGTATATTGCCAAACATTTAAAAAACTAATGTTTGGGGGAAATGGTAAACATGTTTGCCCCCGAAATATCAAATACCATAGTGCATCTGCTTCAAGTTGCCAGAGATCAACTCTAATGAAGCGCATATTTAGAAGATCTTGACCATTGTGGAGATATATGCCAATGTATAGTTTCTTCTGGTCTAATATGCTTTTGAGAGGAACAACCGTACCTAGTTTCTACCCCGTTTAAGGTGGCTCTCTTAATCTCACTATCTCACCATGCCCCATCCTTCCCTCATTTGGGTGTCGATCAAGCACTTCGAAGTTTGACGTTCCTTGAAGCAAAGTTAACCCTTATAGGCGGAATGAAATCTGAAGAATTCTCATTCAACTTGGATATCTATGGATGACCGAATGGTCTTTGGGGGCTTGTAATGTAGGCCTTTGGTTTATGGTTAAGTGAAACAGTATTTCTGTACTTGTGTAACTTGGATATGCCCATTATTCCTTCCCTTTTTTGGATCACTCTAGACTGGCCGTTTTTGGGTTTTCACCCTAGAGTTCATTTCCTTTCTTTTTACTGTAGGCTGTCTTGCATTCTGGCTATATACTGATGTTCGTTTTTTGTTCAAGAATGTTTGATCCTCCAAAACTCCTCGAAACTGAGATTTCTTGAATGAAGGACTACGAATACATTTCTGGGAATTCTTGTGATTGGCACGCCCAGATGAAATGTTATTTTTTCTTTATTCTTTTCTCTATTTTTCTTTTCTTCTTTTTCACTTTTTCTCTTGGATCGCTCTAGACTGCCCATTTTTAGGTTTTCACCCTAGAGGTCACTTCCTTCAGTGTATTTTGGTTGGATATTGATGCCAGCAGGCTCAGGCAGACTACTCTTTTTCTTCATTTTTAGGATCACCCTAGACTGCCCATTTTTGGGTTTTCACCCTAGAGGTCATTTCCTTTTTCGAAATTGGCAATCTTCGGGCCGACTTGTCTTGACTTGCGTTCAATTCGAGCTTCTATACTAATTTTCAAAACTGATATTTACTTGAAATGTGGATTCCTTGTGTCTCTTGCTCATAGTTGAAGTCTTGTTCTTGTATTGTTTGATCCGTGTGTGAAGCATATATAATATTCTTTATTTCTCTTTTTCTTTTTTCTTTTCTTTTTCCTTTTTTTTATTTTTTCTCCCTTTTTTCTTTCTCTTATTTTTTCTTCTTATTTTATTTTATTTTTTCTTTTCTCCTTCTTTTTTGTTTTGTTTTTTGTTTTAGGTTGCCCATTTTGGGTTTTTAGCCTTGAATCTCTTTCTTCTTATTCGAGTTTATAAATGTATCCTCGAATCAACACGTATCTATAGTGGGTATTGATGTTATCTTCCGCTCGAAGTTAATTGCCTCTATGCAGCTCTTCTGATACTTACTCGATCTGGATTGCTTCGGCCTTCTGATTGCAATTTCTCTTCTTTTCTTTGGTTTTTCGTTTGGACATATCCTTGTTTTCAACCACTTTCTTCTGATGATTTTTTTATCTTCGTATCCAATCTGTCTGGTCTCATCTCTGTCTTCTGGTAAAGTAAAAGAATATCATTCGTTGTCAAATTCACAGATGTCCTGAGAATGCCTTCAGGGGGTAGAGGTTTAGGGTCAACTCTCGTTTCAAGGATCTTAAACGACAAGCGCCTGAGAAGATAAATTCCTAAAATGGGAATTGCCCATTGTCTAAACACTCACTTTGTTCCTCTGTTGGCCTAAGTAAACTAGCATATACTCACATTTACAGTATCCCTACAACATTCAATCTCTTCTAAATATATGCAACTTAGAGTTGATCTTTGGATCTGAAGCAAATGTACTGTTGCATTCAAAATTCGAGGACCTGGTATAGAAATGATATATACATATGTCCATTCAAAAATGCGTGTATATGAATATGGGAGAACAAAAACTACCCCATAAAAATAAAATGTTTAAAGAATCAAGAATGTAAAAATGCTTTTCTAAATGGAAATGTGATTTTTAATTCTGAAAAATATTTGTTTGGAAGTTTTTTTCTTTCAAAGCATTGAGAATTTCTTTATGAACTGATGGAAAAACAATAGGGACCTCCGGACTACATCTCGAGTACTAACTCATTCCAGTCCTTTGTAGTGTAGGCTTACCTCTTCTCTTGTTTTTCCATCGCTGGATCAACTCTCTCGTCACGACTCCCTCATTGACCAGCTTCTTAATTTTTTCTAGTAACAACCCCAATTTTTTTAGTGTCATGCCCCGACGCCTCAATGTAGAACTCACACATACTGTAGGATCAAAACTGTGAGCAGATGAGCTGGGCGTAATCTTTATCGACCTTGAGGTAAGGTACTAACCGTTAACTAGATGAGGCCATACGTCTGAGATGGAATACTTCGAATATCTCTAAATATGTACTTGTTCGAGGAATTTTTCTCGGTGATTCGGAGGAATCTGCATGTCTTCTTCTCTTACGATCACAAGAACCTTGAAAGTGGTACCCGTTTATCTCTTTCTTTCCTTCTGCTCCTAGGTAGGTCTGGTCTTTAAACTTAGGTCCCGGAGTGCATGTTCGACTCTCTCTCTGACTGTCATGAAGTCCTCAAAGTTGGCATTCATTTTCCCGAGCACCTCATCAAAGAAGAAATAAGAAAGGTGGCATGGAAGTCACTTTCCTTTTCATCTACGGGAGGCTGCACCTGGGTCGCTAAACACAGACACCTCAAAGCATATTCCTTGAAGCTTTCATCAGGTTTCATCTTCGTACCCTGGAGATACTGACGACTTGGTGCTAGGTCCAAAGCATATCATATCACGGTAGGTCCTGCTAGACTGTCGGGGAAGTAGTGGATCGGCAATTTTCAATGCAGTCCTCCATCTTTTTATAGAATATGGTCATGTGAATCTTGGGGCATCTTGTTCCGTCATCATGTGCAAATCTGGGAATCTTTGGAATTTGGAGGAACGACCAAACCAGGGTTCAAACAGAGCTTTCTTGCATTAAAGGCATCAAACTTCTTTTTTTTCTTTTTTCTCTCGAGTCCATCTTCTAACTGCTCGAATCTTTATTTTGAGTATGTTCAATTCTTTTATTCACGATAAAATTCTAATTGTTCTTTGGATTACCCCCAAAAAATTTTTGCAAGGTAATGATAATGATATGTAAAATATGCCATGACTGTACAATGTAATGCAATGCAATGCCATCCTAAAATATAAACATGAATGCAGTAAGGTATTGATTCCAAAAGTGATCCCCATAGAACGACGTTCATTGAGGCCAAAAGGTTTCATTATATCAGATATTAGATATTTGCAGTTACTGATAAGCTTCAGTGCCTACTTTCTTAACTTCATCCAGTAGTCCGGTCAGCTTGCCTTCGGGGTCTAACACTTGGTCTATATTCTGACTAAGCCTGCCACCTTGTTGAGCCGCCTTACCTACTCGGGTAATATCGGTCTTCGGGTCTTCATCTATCCCATGCTTAGTCTTTCGCAGCTTGGAAGTTGTCATTTCCTACTGAAGAGTGTCGGATTGTCATTGCTCTGTCGTAAACTTGTTTCCAAACTCTTGTTAATGGCTAAGTGATTCTGTAGCTCATCTTTGGAGACTGTCGTACCTATTCCCAATTTCCTCAAATTTACCTGATAACAGCCTGACTTGATTCTTGCTTGACTAGTTTCTCTTCTTCCAATATTCTGAGTCGTCCTTCAACTGGACAACACCATTTATTCTTTAAAGGTGACCCAATCTGATATTCTTAAACACTCAGTAAAGCTTCTGGTGATCATTCTGCAAATTCAATTTTATCCAAGTTATCTCTTTCTTATCTGAGCTGGCTGAACTCGAAAGAATATCCCTCTCCTAGGGTGCCCCTATCTCCGATCTTCAAATTTAACTCGCTTGAGTGACCCACTTTGACATTACTTGAACTTTGTCCTGGATATCGATTCTTCCTCGCCTTTGCCCCTTGAGTGATTGTTAGATTACTATAGAATTGGGGAACTCCGTCTTTGAAACCCAAAATTCTCATCGTGATAAGATCTTGAACTTGTTCCTCAGGGCCCCACAATCCTCAATACTGTGACCCAAACTTCCTAAACGGTGTCGTAATCTCTCGGATAAGACTGTCTATTCGCTAGAGACTTCACCGAGGTAATAAGGCTTTTCACGATGAACATTAGGAGTAGTTCGTTGTACCTCACACGAATCGATATGTACTTCTTTTCATTACTTGTTTCTCGGGTTTCTTCTAGACCGAGCTCTACTTTTTTGAAAGCCCAACTCAGACATACCTTCCGTCTGATTATTGATGTGGATCACAAAAGGGTTCGATTTGTCATTTTTAGCTGGCTTAGAGGTAGAATTCTGAATATCCCATTTTCTATTCTGATCCTTAATCGGTTCTTCTTTCGATTCGATAGATCGCTTACCTTTCATCAGAGTATTCATCTGATTCATCACTTTTCCCTCTGCTTCTTTCAACTCTTGCACTTTACTTTGCTCATTACCAGTACCGTGTCTCCTTATTGTTTCTGACCTGAAGTCTTCATATGGTTCCTCTTCTATTGTCTCCGATCTTACTCTGGGACAAAACCCTGGATCCGTGCCCTCTAATATCTGACTAGACGACCATTTGCCAATTATGAACGATTTCTGAGATTTGAGGAACCACTTCGGGAATCAATGCCCTATAAATGCGAGAATGCATGCAAATGCGATGTTGATTCTCGAACAGTCTTTAAAAAACTTTCAATAGAGAAAATGTCTATTTGCCAGAACTTAATAATGAGTTACAGGTAATAGTTGGATTTATTCTGGAGACCTTGACTTCGGAAAGCAAAACCTGTGCTCCACGTCTCGACGTCGTCTTCAGGATGTTGGATGACTTCGTCTTCTCCTCTTATTCTATTCTATGGACTTCTGACGTCATGATATTTATTTTTGTAGCTTCTGAAAAGGACATCAACAATTGTATGCATAATGCAGACAATATATTTTCTTCTGTAGATATGGGTGCATCTAAACAGGGATGGATTCTATCGATCCTAGGGGAGTACTTTAAAACTTTTGGGGTTTAAATTAAAATTTTCAAGGATCATTTGGTTTAAAAATTCCCCCTTTTTATTATCAAAAAGTTTTATTTACTTAAAAAAACTTTTAGGTTTCTTTTTGTTATTATTATTATTCTGAAAGTTTTAGGAGGAAAACGATTCAAAGCAAAATAATATTTTCAAAATTTTTAAAGGAGTTAAATTAAAATCTTTGAGATTTTTACAAAAGGGTTAAATGTGAAGATTTAAAATTAGGGTTATGCGACCCTGACTGAATCTTCTGCGTCGCACGTACCTTACTATCGTACCGTCTTCCTTCTCGATTGGTCTTTGCTCGGCCTAACTTGATACTGTAATATTATCGTTTCCGGCAAAACAAACTTTTTCTATTTTGAAAGCCTTTTAATGAACTGTTCTTGAATCAACACCATGTCATGATATGCAACATGAATGCAAATAAAGGCGTTGATTCCGCTGGTAATCACCCTTTCGAACGACTTTCATGGGAATTAAAGGGTCCAAATTACAAAAAGAGTCCACATTACAAAAGGAGTCTCTATTACAAAAAGATTCCCTATTACAAAAAGTCTTAATTACAAAACAAAGTTCTACACATAAGCCCTAGCTCTACCTCCTATCTCCTTGATAGCTCTGGGCAACTTGATAAGCCTTGGTGCTTCTTCCATGTCCGGGGTTATGAAAGGTCGGAGAGCCTCGGCTTCGGTAGCTAAGTCATTCACACGCCTTGCAAATGTCCACCATCAGGGTCTCGTGTGCATACTTTGGCACTACACGCTTGCTCGGCAAATTGTTACCTCGGATCTATTGATTAATCTCTGACCAATGTCGTACAACTGGATCGATGCCGTCCTTCTTAAGACACCTTTTTTCCATGATGAAAGATTTTCTAATTGGGCAAACCACTTGAATCAACGCCTCTATATAATGTGGATGCAATGATAATGCAACAAAAGTATGTGTAAATAAAAATAAAACACAAAAAGAAATAAGTTAGTATCGGATAAAAATAATAAATACATAAATAAAAGGACAAATTAAATAAGGTAAACAAACAAAATAACACTATTTATCCAGTCTAAAACACCTAAGGTTATCTGCATGCCTCTAACAGGGTGGGTTTCTATGTTCTCTACATGCAGTGTTGGTGCTAGGAGGTACCCGAATTGTCCTTGTTGTCCCCTACTTCGGGGGGGCCCCCGATCATCACCCATTATAGGCTCCTTTCAACCGGGTTCAATTCAGGGGGACTCATTCGCTTATGCCTGCACGAAGGAACGATATCCTTACGAAAGCATAAGGTACTCGAGCCCCGAAGGTACTTGCTAGGCCTACACGGGAGAACGATATCTCCATGAAAGCATTAGCGTTTTCCTCCCACTTAAAAAATGGGTTTATATGCCAAATTTTAAATGCGGTAAAATAAACGCGCACCTATAACCAAATTTTAATTTAATCGTCATTTTAATATGAAACTTCTAATATTAATAAAGCGGTAATTATTTTAAAAAGTTGACTCTCTTTTTGTTTTTTAAAAACAAAAAATGGCCCCCAGCGGAGTCGTCATTTGTAGCGATGTCCTTTTCGCTAAAAATACCGAGTTTTCGAGGTGTTTATTGTCTTTCAGATAAAATGTTTATTTCGTGGGGTTTTTTAAAAATACCGTATTTTATTTACGAAATTGGAGTCGCCACCGGCCACTTAGGTAGGTCGGACACCATAAAACTAGAGATTCAAAAACTGTTGGGTTCGGGAGTCGATTACGGATGGGGAAGGATTAGCACCCCCACACCGCCCAAAATTGGTACTTTAATAATTACCGCTTTATTAATGTTAGATTTTCCGGATTAAAGTGACGATCAATTTAAAATTTGACTATAAGTGCGAGTAGATTTTAAAGGCCCCGTTATCCGAGAGTAAACGCCCAACCACTATCACTACGCCTAATACTGGCCCCGTTTACGCTCGGATAAAAGGGCACCACATTGACATTATATATTCCATTATGCAAACTTAGTGAGCAAAATATAAAATATGGCAAATAATTTAAATACAATACAAATAAATATTAACATAATAGAATACTAATCTAACATAAATAAAATACTAATCTAACATAAATAAAATACTAATCTAAAACATACATACATAAATATTAATTTTACTCATAAATAAAAACAAATTTAACATAAATAAAATGCTAACATTCATAAATATTAATTCAAAACACAAATAAATATTAATCTAACACATAAATAAAAATGAATCTAACATAAATAAAATATTAATATAAAACATAAATTTAAAACATATTAAATACTAATCTAAAATATAAACATACAAACTAAAAAATAAGAATACAATTTTAAAATAACTAATACTTCATTAAATTATAAAAATTACAACACAAATAAAAAGGGAAGAAAATATACCTAACTAGGAGCTCGAATGACGAACCCCGACTAAACCCCACTGAGATCTACCACGACCTCTCCAAAAATAATAAATAGATCGGATCCAAAATAGGACCCCGATCGAATGTTGGATCGAACCAACTGGGGCCGTGGGCACTGCCCCCGACCCCTGGCCAGCCTTGCGGCCGGCCTAGCTCCCAATTGGGGAGCCGATTCAATTGCCAATTTATGGCAAAATTGGCGTGTGATTGGCTGCCCCCATGCCTTGTATTTATAGGCAAAGGGGTGGGTGAAATGGGGTGACGTGGAGCACCATGCTCCACGCAATTTCTTTCTTTTTTAATAATAATAATATATATATTTTTTACCTTTTATATTTTATTTATTTTCTGATTTTTCATTAATTTTATATTAATAATACTACCATTAAAAAAATACTAATAACACTAAAACCCGGTCAAAAATGAGTGATTAATGGCTAAAAACATATTTTAATATATGAAAAATATTGGTGAAATCAATTTTGGAAAATGGGGTTTGGAAGGGTGACATTTTGGTTAGTGACTAAAATGTAATTTTTGAAAACTATTTTTAAAGGTGACTAAATTGTAAAGGATCAAATTCTTAGAATCCTTAAGGAGCTATTATACCAAGTTGTTGCTGGTGATTTCTCCCTTCAATTAAGACTTTTTAACATGTGTTTTTAAAGGTAGTTAAAAGGGATTTTGATAATAAAAGTTAGTTATTGATTTTAAAGAAATTTGACGTAAACTTTTCTCTCAACTTTTCTCTCCACTTCTTTTCTGCCAAGCACTCTTGTTTTCATCAAAATTCGGAGGTGAGAGATCTTTTTAATTGGATTCTTGATTTATAATTGATTCTTTATCTTTGATTTACAAAACCTGATTGAAATCTTGTGTTTTTCTAGCTTTAATCAACCAATTGAGGGAAAAATCACACAATAGAGGTAAGGTTCGTTCTTCTCCTCTATTGATGGTTCTTTATTGATATTCCCAAGTATTTGATCCTTGATTTATGATTTATAATCTGGTTTTATGTTTTTATAGTGAATAATTGATTTAATTGGGTTTAATTGGTGAAATTATGGAAGATTCGTATTGGATCTATTTTCTAGTTTTGAGGATTGATTTTAAACATATTTTGGATGATTTATAATGTTGATAAGTTGTTTTTAACGTTGGAATCCCAAAAATCCTTGAATCCTTGATTATTAGGTTGTTAGATTTGTGTTTTTTTGGAGTTGTGGTGGCTGTGTAGTTGCTAGAAGTATATGGATGAATTAATCTTGTTCTTAGATGTTATTAGATGTTGACTGAAGTGTTAGATTGATGGATTATGGCCGGGTTGTGTTTGGAAAGAGTTAGATGATGATTTTGGTTGTTGTGGTTAGGTAATTGTGAAAGGATTGTGAGGTTTTGCAAGGAATTGTTGTTATAGTGTTTTGAATGCATTGAGATGCATTAATCCTATGTTTTAATGTGGTTAAAATAGGGGAGGTTGATTCGGAAGCGATTGGTGAGGCTTTCCAGGCTTCGAACGCTTGATTTTGCATCGGCAAATTGAGGTTTCATGTATCGGTGAGTAAAAACCTGGATTTCAGCTTTGAAATGATTTAAAGGTGGTTTATGGGAGTTTAAACTGAGCTTGAAACAATGGTTTAAACTCAGAAGTAAGTATGATGTGGTTTTCTCTCTCGATCGTGCTATTATAAAATGTTAAGTAATCCATGTAAGTATATGGTTTATACTTGAGTTTTAAACATGTGTTGTTGCTTGAGAAATGGTTTGGTTTAATGCTTGTAAAAACAGTGAGGTAAATGGTAAATGGTGAATTATATTGGCAAGTGATGTGTTTTAAAAATTGTTATCGGATATAGTTGGCAAGCCATAGGATTGATAGTGCACTATAATAAGTCGCCTTGGATGTTGAGGGGTTTTGATTTGGCGTATCAAAAACTCCATCCAAGTACCCTAATGGTTGAGGGGTTATATGGTACCGTAAACTCCCGTTAGTGGATTAAGCGTCTAACCGATGATTGGTGTTGGTGTCCCCGTGAGTTGTAATTGTACTCGGTTGTTAAGGTACCGCGATTGTGATTGTACCGCTATTCCGGTTGAGATGGCTTGAAGTGTTGTGAGGACACTTGGTTATGATCACTTGTAAGCCAATATAATTGTTAATGTACCATTGAAAGGTTTATGTTGTATAATGTGATTTATACTTGTTTACTCTTTAAGCTTTGTATATGGTTGTTATGCATGGGAAGGCTTAAATTTAGGTTTAGCAATGAGATTTGTTGTTGGTTAATGATACATGTTGGATATGGTTTAATATGTTGGTTTTTAAGAATGTTAAGTGCATGGTTTTCAAGGCATGATAATGTTTATATGATGTTTAGAAGATGATTGAAATGGGATTTCAATGTGTTGTAAAGAAATTGTTTTAATGCATTGATGGTGTGTTGTTTTAGAGAACTCCTCACTAAGCCTAGTCTGCTTACGCTATCTTTGTTCATCAATGCAGAGAATTAAAGGTTTGGAAGGCAGCGGGTAGTAAGGGATCACAAAAAGACTTGGTATCAAAAGTATGTTTTTGGATTAGATTATAAGTAAGCAATGAGAGTTCCGTTGTTGTTTTGGGAGATATTTTCCTAAACTCCCTGTTTGAGCAAGTTTGTTTTGCTACTCTTGGGTTGTAAAAGGCCATTTTGGTTTGTCTGTGGTGATGGCTTGAGATTTTATGTTCTGCTTGGTTTGGTTTTTAGGAAGCATGCCTCTAGATTTACATTTGAAGCATGTTGCCATGATTTGATGTTGAAACTAGGTTGCTTAGTTGTGGTTGGTCCCTTGAATATGTTGGATGTACGTTAGAAGCATGTTAGGGTGTTTTGGTATGCTTGAAAGCATGTTAAACCAGCAAAAGTGGACATTACGGGTCCAGATGTACCAGTACGGGTGTCCCTATTTCGGTACGAGTAAGCCATTTCAGGCTTAGCATACCGGTACACGGGCAAGTATTTTGGTACGGGCTTAGGCAAATTTGGCCAGCGTTTCAGTACGCGAGAAGCTGTTTCGATATGGCATAGTATTTTATGAAAGACGTTTCGATATGCGGGGGCATATAAGAACGAGTTTTGGCTACTAGAATTTTGGAGTATGAATTAATGAAGGCGTATCGATACAACCTTTGCCCATACCGATACGGTGTTAGTTAAATTAGTTATTTGGAATATTTTGAAGTTCTGGTTTCTTACATTTTAGTTCATGAATGTTGTGGATGCAATTGAATGAGTATGAATGACTTTTTTGAGCTAATTTTTGGCATGTAAGCATAAAACCTGCTTAATTAAAGGTTGGTGACATAAAATTGAGCTAGGTCCTTGTAGTTTTCCAAAATTACAATTTGGTCCCTAAATTGCAATTGTGTTTAATTAGATGTCAATTCGATGCCCGATTGAGTTGAGTTTTCACCTGTAATCAGTATGTACATGTAACACCCAGATATTTTTTCTGAAGGCAGCCTGGAAAAACTCCCACGTTACATCATCGGGTTCCATGCCTGTGATTTTAGTGGTCCACCAGTTATACGCATCCCCTTGCAACAGGGAAACAGCACATCCCAACTTACGATCATCATTACACCCCAGTTGAACCAAGATACAATATGTACTGGCCATCCACTCCTCGGATGCCTCGTGTGACAACCTTCCATACTCAACCCCTCCCAAGTTACGAAAATACTCTAACGGCAAACCCATATTAACAATAGTAGGTGCCGGAACAGGTACGTGAGCCCCAACCATCGTGGCCTGAAATGCTCCCGCCATTGCTTGAACCAGAGGCGTCATGTCCCCAAACATAGGACCAGGTGGTGCAGCGTACTTGTACCACTCCCTCGGGAGGATTAGGCGGAGGAGGCAGCAAATCCTCAGGGTGTACCAACTTGCCCTCGACTCCCTACCCCTCGGCAGTAGCGTTTGCGTTAGATCACAACTCTCTCCTCACTGGCATAGTCTAAAACGTTTCTAAGGCATGATAATTACATAAAACCAAAAACAATCAGGCCAGCTTCAAGCAAGGATCCAAGACTTCAATTTAAAACCAAAATCAGTTCTTAAACATAGTAATATGGCAATGTGTCACCAAGGTACCCAAATAAAACATAACTCATATACCTTACATGTAAACAATCACCGTATATAGCAAACATCATATTATAAACACCAACAACATCCCAACTTTCGCAAACCTGGCTCTGATACCATCAAATGTAACCCTCTTAGCCCGAGCTAAGCGAGCTACATTAAGGTTTATCGAAACCTCGAAAAGATTTAACTAAAACAGTCCATTTTTTCTTTATCTTGTCTAAAGGCGTTATTAGGCCCTACGGTGTTCATACGAGTCATGGTTCAATTTACAACCCAATCGGGCATCATTTCGACATCCAATTGCTCGAAAACCCAATACAGGGACTAAAGCATAATTTCTAATATTTTTAGGGGCTTTCATGATTTTAAGGTTACCAATCCTCAATTAGTCATGTTACATGCCTTCATGTTAAACCTCAGCCCAAAATCATCATTCATATACATTTAATTGCACATTCAAGAAATAAGGACCAAATTGCAAGGATTTCAAACTACAAATGCCTTAACCACTGAAATAACGGCCTGCATACCGATACACTGATCCGCGTACTGATACGGTGTGTTGACAACCCCTGTACCGGTATAGCTTTGACCCGTACCGATCCTCTTCCAATTTTCTCAAAACTTTGGATTCCAGTAGCTAAAATGTATACCGGTATTGTACCTCGCATATCGGTACGGGGAGTTTAAATCGAAAGGGGCATACCGATCCTCAAACCAGTGTACCAAAACAACATGCAAAATACTTATAGGCGTACCGATACAGGGGCTAGGCGTACCAGTACATGCTGCTTAAATTCAACACTTTGAGCCTCGTACAGACCCCGCATACCGATACTGAGGTACCCGTACCGGTACGCAGAGGCCTATAGTGACCTCTAGGTCCAATATATGACACTTTGGCTCACTTTAATCAAGCTTAACACTTAGCTAATTATCAGATAACATCAAAAACATGCTTGTGCATCACCATAACATTCACATAAGCCAACCTAGCTCATCTAGCATACTCAAACACCCAAACTAGAGGCATGCTTCCTAGATCATGTTCAAATCATCAAACCATCCATGTCTCAAACACTTAAACCACAATACAATTCCAAAACAGAGATTAAAACTTGCAACATCATGGAGTTCTTTAAAATCCCTCTCAAAACTTGCAACATCATGGAGTTCTTTAAAAACCCTCCCAAAACTGAGAGATAGGAACTTCCGGTACAATGCCGATGCTCTCACTGCACCCTGAATTAACTGGAGGAACTGTCTACTCAGGGTCTCAATAGTAACTCCAGTCATAGTCTCAGGTCCAAAAACTGTCGATCCTCTGACTGAGGTCATCATGATGATACTAGTAGTAGGTGGTAGATCAGTCGGTGCAACAGAACTACTATAGGCGATAGGGTCTACTGTAGCTAAAAAATTTATCATCAGATCGTCTATCGGGTCGGCAAACCTAGTAGCTCAACCTAACCCTCGAGCAAGTCAACAACCTCTACGGGTGCTCATATCAAAGAATCTCTATAAAAGGTAACACTTAGGGTCAGAACTGGTACTAGAGTACCACACACAGATAAACATATAAAACTTAGTGACATGACATTTTTAAACATATTTGTAAAATGTTTTACAAAAATATTTCATTTAAGACCCATTCACAGTCTGAGGTTGTAAAACCAGAAGCTCTGATACCATCTAAATATAACCCTTTGGACCAGCCTATGCATAAATCCAAATCTAAGAGATCACATTTGTTACCAAAAATCTTTTCGTAAAAATAATTAAGGTTTAAAACCAGAATCGAGAAATAATATATTCAAACATAAGTGAATTAAGTTAACCAAAACAAACCATATCAAAATGTGTAAATAAATCCCGAGCCATATACGACAACATTATTGAGTATACAATATAAGGTAACAAAACATAGGCTCATGTCACCGTGATAGGATAATCTGGAAGATGAAAACATTATAATGACAGATGTATATCGAATGTGTCGAACCATCAAGTGCGAAGTCCGAGAAACCTATCCAAAATCTAAAAGGGAAAAGATTTTGGGTATGAGCTTGGGAGCTTAGTGTGTTCTAACAGTGCAAGTAAAATAGTTTATATATATATAGTTCAACTAAATAGAAAATATCCTACAAAACATGTTATAAGTGTAACCATGGTTTCCATGCAAACCTATCTACCCTTCAACCGAACTCCAGGATACAGTTCCCCAAAACAGTGTCATATACAGGCAATAACCCGAGTCCATTGAGCAAGGGTACCATCTTAAGAGAATACCTTAGGTCCAGGCAGAATTACCCCAGCCAAAGTATAGGAACCAAATACGGGCAAAATTACCCTAGCCAAAGCGTAGGAACCTTATACAGGCGGAATTACCAGTCAGATCAGGGTTGAACCTTTAGACACTTCATATCATACCCCAAGTACCCCAGTGAATCAGTCTAGGCAGTACTACAATATGCAGTAATAAACAGGCTCTAGAATTGCTCAGATGGCTCTAGAATATGGGATAGATCATATCAATATTTTCGGAGCATGGAGACATGGAAGACATTGTGGATCTTATAAAATTCACTAGGGAGTGCCAATCGATAAGCCACTGTACCAATCCTTTCAACGATTTCGAATGGTCCAATGAATTGGGGACTTAGTTTCCCTTTTCTTCCAAATTAAAAGACTTTCTTCCAAGGAGACACTTTTAGGAAGACTTTGTATCCAACATTGTATTGGATGTCTCTCCTTTTCAAGTCTGCATAGGCTTTCTATCTATCAAAGGATTGCTTCAATCGATCATGTATGACTTTCACTTGTTCTTCAGTTTCTCTGAGCAATTGAGGTCCCAATACTTTGTTTTCTCCCAATTCAGACCAACACAAGGGAGTTCTACATTTCCTTCCGTATAGAGCTTCGAAGGGAGCCATCTGGATAGATATCTGGTAGCTATTATTGTAAGAAAACTCTACTAGGGGTAGAGATTTCTCCCAGTTCTTTCCAAAGTCTATAACACAAGCACGTAGCATGTCTTCAAGTACTTGGATGATTCTTTCAGATTGTCCATCTGATTGAGGATGAAAGGCTGTGCTCAAATGTACTTTGGTTCCAAGGGTGTTTTGTAAGGAATTCCAGAATCGAGAGGCAAATCTGGGGTCTCGATCATAGATTATAACTGTAGGTACAGAATGTAATCGAATCACTTCACGGATGTATAGCTTGGCTAAGGTTTCTAAGCTCATGTTCATTCAAACAGGGATGAAATGAGTAGACTTTGTGAAACTATCAACAATCACCCATACAACACCATTCTTTCTTGGAGTGGAAGGAAAACTAGTACCGAAGTCCATTATAATCCGATCCTATTTCCACTGAAGAAATTTGATTGGTTGGAGCAATCCAGTAGGGACTTGATGCTCAGCTTTGACCCTCTGACAAGTTAAGCACTTTGAAACAAAGTCTGTGATAGCCGATTTCATGCTTGGCCACCAGTACAGTGGCTTTAGGTCCTTGTACATGTTAACCGATCTAGGGCGAATCAAAAAAGAGCTTTGGTGAGCTTCTTGTATCATCTCGTGTTTAGTTCTTCGTTGTTAGGAACACATACTCTATCCTTGAAACAGAAGAGTCCATTCGACTTGAGGGAGAAATCAGAATTAGACTCAGAGTCTAGCTTGGACATGTTCTTCTGAAGATCTAGATCAATTTGTTGAAGTTCTTTGATTCTCGAGATTAGACTAGATTGAACTTGAAGTTCAGACAAGAATTTCCATCATTTGGATAAACGAAAATGAGCATTGATAGCCAAGAAAGCTATAAACGAATGGAAAAGATCATTAAGGGAGATTTTTGAATAGTTACTTATAAGTCAAGAAAAGTATAATTTGAATGGTTACTTGCAAGTCAAGAAAGAAATGTTTTGAATGAATTATTCTAGGATTTAGATTTAAGGGTTTACCCGAGTATGGTCTGGGACTAAGGGCATCAGCAACCACGTTTGCTTTTCCCGGATGGTAGTCGATAACTAAATCGTAATCTTTAAGTAACTCTAGCCATCTTCTTTGCCTCAAGTTCAAGTCTTTCTGAGTTATGAGGTATTTAAGACTCTTGTGGTCTGTGAACAATTTGCATTTCTCCTCGTACAAGTAATGTCTCCAGACTTTGAGTGCAAACACGATTGCTGCCAATTCTAGATCATGTGTAGGGTAGTTTGACTCGTGTGGTTTTAGTTTTCTTGAAGCGTAAGCTACCACGTTTCCATCTTGCATTAGGATCCTAGTCCCAAATGAGATGCATCACTGTAAATAGTGTACTCCTTGCCCGATATTGGTTGGATGAGAACCGGAGCATGAGTCAGAGCTTGTTTAAGCTGATCGAAGCTTCGTTGTTGGTTCTCCGACCAAACAAAGGGTGTATCTTTGCGAGTTAGCTTAGTCAAACTTGCGACAATGGATGAGAATCCTTTGACAAAACATCGATAATACTCGGCTAAACCGAGAAAGCTTCTGACCTCACTAACATTCCTCGGAGGTCTCCAATCCAGGATGGATTGAATTTTCCTTGGATCTACTTTGATCCCTTCTGCCGAGATAACATGGCCAAGGAACGACACTTTCAATAGCCAAAATCCGCATTTAGAGAATTTTGCAAACAATTGACGTTCTAGAAGAGTTTGCAACACGATTCGAAGGTGTTCGAAATGTTCTTCCTTATTCTGAGAATACACTAGAATGTCATCAATGAAGACTACTACAAACTTGTCAAGATAGGTCTTGAATACACGGTTCATGAGATCCATGAAAGTAGCCGGAGCATTCGTTAACCCGAATGGCATTACAAGGAATTCAAAATGGCCATATCTAGTACGAAATGATGTCTTGGGTACATCTTCTTCTTTTACCCTCATTTGGTAGTATCCTGATCGTAGATCGATTTTTGAGAATACTGCAGCATCTTTGTGTTGATCGAAAATATATTCAATCCTAGGGAGAGGATATCGATTCTTGATAGTAAGCTTTTTCAATTATCTGTAATCAATACATAGTCTCAAAGTCCCGTCTTTCTTCTTCACGAACAGGACTGGAGCACCCTAGGGATACGAGCTAGGCCTAATGAAACCCTTGTCTTATAGCTCTTGGAGTTCCTTCTTGAGTTATTTCAACTCGACATGTGCTATTTGATAAGGTATGATGGACACTGGAGATGTTCCAGGTTGGACATCGATCCCGAACTCTATTTCTCTGGTTGGAGGGAGACCAAGGAGTTCCTCGAGAAAAACATCGAGATATTCAGATACAATCGGCACACAGGTAAGCTGAATTCAAGTTCGTCTTGTAAGACCATAGTAGCAAAGATTGAGGTTGGTTTCTTGTCAATTAGAAGAATTGATTCATTTCCTAAACCCCGAAGGTAAAGTCTCCTATTTAGGCAGTCTACCCAGGCTTCATGCTTGCTTAACCAATCTAGTCCCAGCACTAGATCGAACTCACAAGTTGGTAGTACATATAGATTAACAAGAATGGGTACATTTCGAATGAATAGGGGACATATTCTACAGATAAGGCTTATGTTCGTAATTCCCCCTATTGGGTTTGAAACTACAAGGCTTTGTTTTACAATTTCAGGCTTTAAGTTCAACTTTACAATCAAGGTTGAGCTAGTTGTTGTGGAGGATTCTGCTCCATCCTCACACTATCTACTTCATTTGAGGAGCCTACGAAACTTTCATCGTCCCGAGTGAGCCTTGTTTCAGACATTCTACGTTCAAATAGAACAATTAAGAATTTAGTTTAGTTAAGCAAAGACACAAGCTATACATTACAAGTCTCCTAGGTGGCACAAGTATTCTATATGATGCAAGAGAGCCCAGTTTAGTCCTAGAACCGACTAAAAAGCTCTGATACCAATAAAATGTAACACCCCCTACCCGGGTTGGCAGGAAACTGGTTCAGAAGCGTTACTAATGAACAATACAAGCAAGAACAAGGCAAGAATAGGTTAACTCATCCCTATTAGTTGAGTTACTTAACTGACAAGTTACCAAACATTTAAAACTTATCATGTAAGCAATCACATTTACATACATTATAGGTTACCAAAAATTTCAATTATCGTCATCAAACAAAATCATCATTCGAAACCACAAAGCAAACAAGTTTCCATTTTTATTTCATTGTTCATTAACCTGATTACATATATCATTTCATGCATAACTTACAAATCATGATCCATTGCACGTACCTTGATTCCAAGCAAGCATATGCCACCCTTACCTTTCGGCATTTACCATTCAAGCTTATAAAAATAATACAACAAGGTATGTTTACACAAGAGACTATATTATTTCACAAGACATTCGAATAACATAATAGTCTAGGTCAATTACTTCTAACATTCATTAGACATATATCAATACTTATATGCGCAGCAAGATACATTTCCATTACATAGAATTATAGTTCCTTACTTAATTTACATTAACCACCAAGTTCATAACATGATAGGCCCATTTAAGACACATATACATATACAAGTTCAAGTGTTCAAAATGAATGCACTAGACATTATATACAACTAAGTGCCACCAACTAGGGGAGTACAAAACAAGTATGTCCATACTTTAGCTATGCTTGTGCCTTGCTTCCAGCTCAAGAATTCAGGCTTCAGGATCAAGCAACGAACGAATCCTTTAACCTATGGTTGGGAAGAATGGAAACGAGAGTAATAAGTACAAGAATGCACTTAGTGAGGTAGTAACTAGTTCTAACCAATTGTTAAGACATGTATCAATTAATTAAGTTTGAGCCTAGTCATAGTTGGAAGCAGTTCGAATTCAAGCTTTAAATTCATACTTATCATTTTCAAATTTAGTGACATATCATTTCAAGTAAAACATTAGGCACACATCGATGCAACAAGGATTATAAACCATTCAAGTAGCAATTCAAGTATCAAGTAATTCAAGTACCAAGGCATTCAAGTGTCAAGTAATTCAAGTATCATGTAATTCAGGTATCAAGTAGTTCATATATCAAGAAACTCAAGTATCATGTAATTCAAGTATCAAGACACTCAAGTATCATGTAAGCTTTACTCTTTAATTATTTCTCATTTGATTTCTTTAGTTTAAGCTTTTGGTATTTAGTTGTCTAGGTAATTGAGTCTCAAACCAACTGTCGCCACAAGATGTACCGTAGTACTCAAGATGTACCATAGTACTGGTCAACCCTTCTACTGTCACCAAAGACCACACATACGTACCTCTGTCTATCGCCGATTAGGGGCCTTAGCCCTGGATCGTAATTCAGCCAACACAAAGAGCTCTAGACTCTATGGCATGCCATCCTACCTATGACCACTAACAACCAAGGCTTTGTTCAATTATGAATCACTTATTCAAGTATTACATGTTTATGTCAAGCAATAGCTTATTCAAGGATCAATTAAAGTGATACATTGCAAGATCATGTTCATATACACATCCCTTAGGCCAATTGAGCCTTAGCTCTACACTTTACAATTTAATCTTGTCATTCAAGCAATCAATTAACATATGCCATCTCTTAGGCATCGAGCAAGATCTTTAATTCATGATTTATATCATGTTAACAAGTAATTAGATCATAAAAGTACATTGAGGCACTCATTCGAAATGATCACAATCGAGGCGTCAAGGATCAAACATTTGTTTTCACTTTTCTTCCTAGATAATTTAATAACATACATGATACTATTAGATCCCAAGTTTTAGCTTAAACCATTCTTCCACTTTTTCATCACAACTAAGCTTAAATCAAGTATATTAACATGGCATGAAATAACAATAAATAAACATGCATCTTTGGTTAGGACCTAAGTCCCAACCCTGCATTAAACTACACTCACAATACTCCAAGCTTGGCTAATCTTGGATCCAAATCACCTTGTTTCTAGCTTTCGAATGCTCCTCCTTAGACCCTTCTCCAATGTTCTCTTCTCGATCTAACATTTCATACAAGTAAATCAAGTTCAAGACAAGATACATTCATTTCTTCAAAACAAGGCAACAATACATAATTCATTCATTTCAAAACATCAAAGCTGCTGCTACAGCTTGTGCACTGCTTACTAAAATATGCATATCTTTCATTCCGTACGTTGGAATTTCAATTGGTTTACACCGTTGGATTTTAATTCTTTCCCAATTAATACAATTTTTTGTTTAAAGACAAGGCAATTTACAACACATGACAGTTTGCACTGTCCTTAGTGTTTCATTTCTACAATTCATTCTACAATCCAGAATTTAGTTCTGCTTTCTCCTAATGATTTTAGACATATTAAGGCATTATCCATAAAATTTCCAGCCTTAAATTCCTTTTATACAATTTTTGGTGATTTTTCAAAGTTACTGCCCAGAACAAAGCATTCTGGGCAGATTTCACTAGTTTGAGTTTCTAGCTTCTTTAATCACTTAGATGACATTTCAAACATGTTAATTCAACTTATATATATGCTCATACAAGTCTAGATAAGTTATAATTTACCTTTCAACTCACCATCCACACAAACAAACCACGATTCTTCTAAATCAGTTCTAAATTACTTCCTCATGTGACCTAAGCAGTCCAATTTCATTCATGTATCCAATTATATACTCTAGAAATCCTATAATAGATTCATATATCATTCAATTGCATCCAACGTCATGTTTTCCTACCTAATCGAAATAGTCCAGCAAGGTTTCCAAAATTGCAAAATAGGGCAGATTATGTGATCATCAAAATCAAGCAATTCTAAAGATATTCATGGAAATATTAACACTCTTAGCTAGATTCGATTCATGGAATTCTTCAATCCTCTATATGTCCATTCTCAAACAACCAAACCTTTTAACCATTTTACAACTTTTTAATCTAGCTCACGCAATCATGCATTGAAGAAAAAGATCAAGGTTTCATGGCATACAAACAACCAATTTGATAGCAAAATTTCACAAGGGAAAACAAAAAAAGTTACCTTCTAATAATATACCATTCGAACAAGGCACCAAGATAGCTCAAAATGGTTAACAATGGATTCCCTTACTTTCACTCTTTGTTTCGGTTTATCCAAGGAAGAAGAAGGAAATTAGAAAGTTTGGGATTAAACTCCCTTCCTCCGAATCCCCCTACACTTGCCCCTTCATTCTTTTGACAGATCATCAAGGCCATACACAACTTAATTCTTAGCATGCAATCAAGGAATTAATGTAACCTTTCGATTTAGTCACTACTATATTTAGCTATCCATATTTTAATTCTTTAATTTCAGTCCCAAAATTGATTAATTAATCTAATACTTAATGATTCCAAATCGAATTGACTAGTAAGACTCATGATATATTCCTAAGCCAAGATTTGGGGTATTACAATGATCTATAAAACATCATTTACCAACACATACGGTTCAAAGCATATGTTAGTATCATTCTAACATAGGCGTATATTAGGAATAAAATTCCTAAAAATCTTTTCGATACTAACTCAATACTAATTCTATTTCACAACATCAGTGTTGACCTTAATACTTCAAAACAATATTTCAAACCCTTTACTATTCATATCCATCAATAATTCATAAGACAAATTTCAAATCTAACAATTTAACCATGAAATGAATTCTTTTAAAATCCATCTCAAACTTTCCAAAGTATTCAAAAATGGTCCCATCCCATTGAACTTCAAATTTAATCACTTAATAACATATTCAAGTATTCCAACAATACATTCAAGCTTATACACTAATTTCTAGTAAACTTCCATTTCAATCCCATATTTCCTTTAATATGCTATTTGGTCCTCAACACTTCGCGAACTTCCAAATTGGTCCAAACAACATTCCAAACCTTGTAGAATCATTCTTACATCACTTCTAGCCTTAGGTAAATTTTTCCATAATTTTCTCAAATCTCCTCCCTAATGGCTGAATATGAAAGGTCACAACATTCAAGATTTCCAACTTGATTCAAGCATGAATTCAACTTCTAATATCATTTCCAAGCTTCTACAAACATTTCAATATTAAAATCAATCCAAGTTCAACTTCACATCAAAACCCTAACTTTAACCAAATTAGGATTGTAACACCCTTAACATATACTCGTAGACCGAATATACGTTAAAGATATTATAGAATTATTCAAATAAAACTTGTCTTGAAATTTATTTTTTTATACCAAAATTTCAAACCATTTTTCTAAGTCCATACTCCAATAACAATGCATAAATAGGTTGTAAAATTAAACTTATAAAACAATTCACCTTTAGAAATACTACATGCCCACTAGTCTATCAAATTACGATAAATATGTACTTACTGAGTTTAATGTGGTAACTTGATTTTTTTTTCAAAGTTTCTGCTCCTCCTTGCTAGACAAAGCCGGATAACCTACGTATGACATAAGACGCACGCTAAGTATGAACTTAGTGAGGCAGTTAAACTTATTTATTTTAAAAACATGAATTAATTTAATACAGTATGTCATATATAAATTGCATTTCATTTTCTCTATAACATGGCAAGTATATCACAATGTACATATGTCATGTATCATAACTATCATATAAATCATGTTATTATTGCATAATATATTCTCTATCATGGACATGCTTTCATCATGTAATCATTTACATATCATGTACTCTATCATGGTCATGCTTTCATTATGCAATCATTTGCATATCATGTGCTTCTCGGTCATGTGACATGTAACTTCTTATTCATGTATCATGTAATAATGTAACATATGTAGCAAGTAACATGTAACATCTAAATCATGTATCATCTTGCTATTATTATCATCATGTCTGGCTAGAGGCCCATGGAAACCCCATAGCCTATCTGCACCTTAGTGCCATGTAGAGTACGTACTCGAGAGGACACTCTTTGCTCATATAAGGACGCTCTTTGCTCCTTATATAAACACCTCGTTAGTGCATTTTGCACTATGGGCTTGGATCCCCATGATGTACCTTGTTTCATTTTAATTTTGTCATTATCTTATGTGAACATGATTCATCATTATTTATGCAAATAGTAGTACGTACCTTGTACTCCGTTAAGCTTGCCATGTTGAATCATGCATCATATCCTTATATAAGCTATTTAATCATTCAACATAAAAATTTTCCATAAATTTCTTTCCTTCCTTATACTGTTCACAAACTCATTTTTGGTCCCCCTAATGACCATTTTGATCTTCAAATAATTCCTCCAAGCTTGCTAACCAATATTAGACACAAATTGTCTCAATTTCCATTTTCTGTCAACTTGCACTACCATCAAATATTTACTTCTACAGGGCAGAATACACACTGAATCTTAATCTCCTTTATACCGTAGAAACTAGATTCGATAACGGTTCTAAAGGTATAAGCCGCATAATTTAATAAAATCTACAAAAAATATGAAAATTCATCAAACTCCCGTTTACAGGGCTGTCCTCACAGAAACTGTTCTGTAATTTTTCTGACCTTCATTCGATTAAAATTTAATATCTTTTAACTCGGAACTCAAAATCAGCTTCTATTTGTTGGAAACGAAACTAGTTTCGATGAGCTTTTCAACCATATAAACTAATAACCCAGATTCAATTTGTACGATTTATGGAAAATTTTCAAAGTTGAATTCCAGTATTGAATTTCGGAACAGACTGCTATTCTGTTTTCTGACCTTTCATCACTTAAAAATTCATATCTTTTGATATATGAATCGAAATCAATCACCGTTTGTTTTAAACGAAACTAGACGAATAAATATTTACATCGATATGAAATTCACCAGCTAACCATTTTTGTAAAATTTATGGTGAATTTTCAAACTTACTGCCAAATCCAATTTTCCTACACAACTTCCATAAATAACTTCAAATTTTATACTAATTTCTCCTTACTTTGCTATTTGTCAATTTGGCCCCTTACTTGATTCAAACCACTAATGTATCACTTTCTTCATCAAATAATTATTCAAAAATAATTCCCTCTAATTTTTAATATTTCCGAAATAATCACTAAAAATGCAAAGATAAGGATTCAAGCTTCTTAACTTTGCAAATTAGTCCTCAAATCAACATTACTAATTGAATTCTATTATTTAAACTAAAATCAGATCTAGTCCTTCTCTAAAACCTCATTTCCGAATTGGCCACTTAACTTTGACAATTTGTCAAAATGGTCACTAACTCGATGTAACACCGGTTTTGCATTCTAACTTCAATTTCACATCTCCAACATCAATAATAACATAAATACACTTTGAAATCATAAAAATCAGATTCGGTCCTCTAACTTTTAAAATTTTTGAAATGATCCCTATCTAATAAATTTAGGGTTGCTTCCAAATAACAATTCAAGCTTACTAATTTATTAATCTAACATCACAAACCCAAAATTAAACTTGAATCCATAAACCCTAATTATCTTCATAATAATCAAAACATGTAGAGTTTAAATCCCAACTCAATAACATGATTTTAACATCACAAAAGCTTGATTTCAATTTGAATTTCATCGTGGAATCATAAAATCTCAAAACCCCCAATTGAGTCCACAAACCCTAATTTATTCTCATACAAAATTCTCATCAATCAAGCATGTTTTCCGTGAATTATTTACGCCAAAAGATAGAGCTTGATGAGTAGAACAACTTTGTAGTTCGAAAGATTACCTGAAAATTGAGTTTCGGGGCTTGAATCGAACTTGGAAAATTTCTCCTTTCTTCCCCCTCATTTTCAAAAATATGAAGATGAAGGAGACTTCATCTTTTGGCTCCTTTATTTTCCATTCCATCCAATTATGCCACTTGTAAATATAAATGAATTTTAAATTCATTTAGATAGTGAAATTACTAAAATACCCTTTTAAAACAACAATTGAAATTGATCTTATCATTAATAAAGGGCCAAGATTTACTCTTCCATTTCCTTCTTCCAAAATTATCCTTGTAACTTTTTAAATATTTCAAAAATGCCATTGGGGCAAAATGACCAATTTGCCCTCCAACTAGTTTTTATTTACTAGTTTGCCATTCTTGTAAAAATTCAACTAAGTCTAGTTGGAATCCAACGAAATATAATAAAATATTCATAAAATAGTATTTTATGAATTTCCCATGGCTTTTGGATCAGTCTCTAAAATTTTAGTTCGATCCGATTTCCCAATATTCGTAAAATACTTCTCCTATGATTTTACCTTTTTTCGGACGATCGGATTTATTCCAAAAATTCTATATTTCCATATTCGGGAAATAAACATTATCATCTCATAAAAACTTCCTTTCTTAAGGACTTAGACTGAAATTTTTTTAACTCATTCTATTATCCCGATAATTATCGAAAATCTTCATAGAATAAAATTTATCTTAGAAATTCTTTATCAATAATTCATTCAAATATTCTTTACTCTTACTGAGTCCAAAATATCAATCTGAAACACTTTTATGGGACCTTCTCGAAGGTCACCCATCCTTGTATTTCTCTGGCCTAGCACGCTTAACAATTTCATTCGATCCAAATTCGGTACCTTTTTCTGCATCTTAATTCTTAAAACCGATATCAAGGTACCTATTTCGATCTGATTCACTCTTATACTGAATAAAATTACTTGTTGGGGAAATTTACACTTTAGTCCCCAAACTTTTTCAAAGTTTATACTTTAATCCCCTAAACTTTCAAAATTTACAATTCAGTCACTAGCCAAAATTTGGGATATTACAAGGATTTAGTTATTCTTAAGTGTTTTCAATCATCATACAAGCTTGGACATGATTCCATAGCATCAACTTCATCAAAATCTAATCTTAAATCCTTAAAATTAAACATCCCCTTCATCCATCATAATCTTAAATCTAAGGTTTCTAGCAAGGAAAGCATGAACAATTGGTACCAAATGATAGATAATTTCAAGGAGATCAATTTCATATTTCATGCTTTCATCCAAATTCCAACCAAATTGGCTTGAAAATAAAAAATAAATAAAACTTCCATACCTTGGATGAAGGTTTAGGCCAAGTAGAGAGAAATGAAGAAAATTCTTGAATTTTCATTTCTTTTAAATTAGGCCATTTGTCATCTTTTATAAAGAAATGAATTAAAATTCATTTTATGACAAAATGACTATTTTGCCCTTATAATCCAATGCTTCTCATCTTGCCACATGTCAAATTGTTCATCCAAGGGTCAAAAATAAGCCAAGAAGTTAGTGATTACCAACTTTGCCCTTGGAATTTTCCAAAACTACAATCTCGCCATTTTCCATCCAATGGCTCATATTTAACATGGAAAATCTACTTTAATCCAATGGTCCATGTTAAATCCTACCATTTTAAGACATGGAAACGATAATATTAACCTAGCCTTATCATCTTTTAAAATATATTGAATATTCGATTTGATCCGATTATCCGAATATTTTTTCTAAACTCTATCTCTTTATAGCCTTAAATACAAACGTCGTACAAAAAAATTCAGGTAACACGAAAATATCATTCTTGGGGGTAAACTATTCATTTATGGGACTAAAATACATAATTTTTGAAAATTACAATTTAGTCCCTAAACTTTTCCTAAGTTTACAATTTGATCACCAAACTTTCGTTTTATTCATTTTGGTTACTTGTCAAAATTTTAAGTTATTACAATCTCCCCCTTAAGAAAATTCATCCTCGAATTTTCATTTTGTATTTGATTCAAAAAGATGTGAGTACTGCTTTTTCATTGATTCCTCTGTTTCCCAAGTAGCTTCTTCCACTTTATGATTTCTCCATAGGATTTTAACTAGAGGAATCTTTTTGTTCCTTAATTACTTTTCTCCTCGAGTTAAGGTTCTTCATTGTATGTCAAATCTGGTTGAATCTCAATTTCTTTTGGTGTAATGACATGCGAAGGGTCTGATCGATATTTTCGAAGCATGGACACATGAAACACATTATGGACCTTACTCATTTTCGGTGGTAATGCTAGTTGATACGCCACTGGACCAACCCTTTTCAAAATTTCGTAAGGACAAATGAATCTTGGACTAAGTTTACCTTTTCACCCAAAACGCAATACTTTCTTCCAAGGTGAAACCTTTAAAAATACCTAGTCTCCAACTCCAAACTCGATATTTTTCCTTTTAAGATCTGAGTATGACTTTTGTCTATCAGAAGCGGCCTTGAGATTATCTTGAATTATCTTTACCTTTGTAACACCCCCTTCTCGTGACCGTACACCGGACATGTGTCGAAAATATTACAGCTTTTTAAAATAGATCTTTTAACCAAAATCTGGAGTGATTAATTTTTTTTTGGAAAAACTTCCCTGTGGTCACCCATCTTAATATTTCTATAACTCAAGTACACTTAACTTTAATTAATACCGATATAAAATATTTATTTGATTTCCGATTATAAAACTTTTTTACAAAAAGTATACAGACATACTAAAATAATTTATTTTATAAAAGGGTTTCTAATAAAATTATTCGATATCTAATTCGTATAAAATATATCAAATCGGACTATTTAACACCAAACTGTAGATATAATAATCAATTTAAAACATTTTATGCCACTATTATAGGCCCCGATAATTACTTTAACAAAATAGACAGATTTATTAAATACATGCCACTATTAAACATACAAAAGACGGATGTCATGATTACCGAAATACCTGTCGGTTATCTTCTATACAAAATGATGATGAAGCAAAGGCTGTCATCTACTAATCCCGATCATCTACGTGTATAACATAAATACACGCTGAGTATATTTCAATGAGGCATAGAAATATGTAACATGTAAAATACGATATAAAATTATTTGTAGATGAAATAGCTGTATTAGGCATGATATTTGGTAAAGCATGCTACTCATGTAATAAATCTGTACTATAATAAATCTGTGTTGTACTAAATCTTTACTGAAAAATCATATAGCAAGGTTGCTCCATAAATCATATAGTCTGTAATGCAGCAATAATCATGTAAGAAATTTGTACTGTAATAATTTTGTACTATAAAGTCATGTAACGGTACTATAAAATCTTATGGCCCAAGGTAAATATCAAGAGACGAGTAAATGAGTCGTGTACTCCCAGAGTACTATCCAATTTCCTTAGGTGCAAACGGTGGACACAATTAAGTGCCAGATAGACTCTTATGGTATACCACAATACTGTCATACTTAATATTATACTGCCAAGGGCAAACATTTAAAACAATTCCTACAAGATGACAAGCGATTCCAATAACAATTTATATCATATAAAACATATTCTTATTGGAGCAGTTCATTCTCCAATATGTTCTTTAAAATTCATGGTATACGTACCACTTTAAACTATATATAAAATAACTTGTCATATATATATGTATCATGCTATAAATCATTTCAATGTATAGAATCATATAAAACAGACTTATCAAAGTCATTCATCTGTCATATAGCAGTGCAATACATTTCCTACATAATGGCAAGCGAGTCCCAATTGCAGTTTATATCATATCATCAAACCTTTATTTTATTAATCAAATATACATTAAGCTTTTTAGCTTAACTGCCTGCATAAATGCATTTTATGTATTATAACCCGAAGTACAATGTAATGTGATACTTTGGTACACGAGTTATCATAACCCACACCGTAGTGTCTACAATGCTGTAGCATCTAATGATGAGTACGTACTCGAGGACGCCCTTTGCTCCTCATACTCGCACATTTTGTGCTATATAACACCGTAGTGTTTGAACCGACTCCGTAGAGTCTAACTCGACTCTATAGAGTCTATCTCGACCCCGAAGAGTCTATCTCGGCCCCAATGAGTCTATCTCGCACCGTAGTGCTATGACGCAGTTGCTAGGACTCTATGGACATCCAACTACGCCAAAGATTTCACAATAGTAGTTGGGCAAAATCAACATTTTAATCAACATTCCATGTTCAAAGCATCAATATAAATCATAATTGTATGTATATATATCCAAAGTCATAATATAGTTCATACTTTACCAATAAGAAATATGATAGACTTACTGGTCTATCCACCTGCATAAAAGTATTTCATGAATTATAGCCCAAAGTACAATTTCATGTGAACCTATGGTACACGAGTCATCATAATGACACCGTAGTGTCTGCAACGTCGTAGCGTCTGATGGTGAGTACGTACTCAAGGACACCCTTTGCTCCTCATTATCGCACCTTTTTGTGCTAGTCGGCACCGTATTATCTAAACAACACCGTAGTGTCTACAATGCCGTAGCGTCTGATGTCAACACTGAAGTGTCTGGATTGCACCGTAGTGCTGGAATGCAACTGCTAAGACTCTATGGATATCCAACTATACCAACGACTCTCACACTAGTACTCGGGCATAATAATATAATATTTTCAGATTCAATATTCGGTCCATCAATGCTATCATCCATAATTTGATAATGGGCAGTTCATACCCAAAATCTAAAAGTTTGGTTTATCTTAGATAAATCTATAAACTATGACAATGTATCATACATGTCACATTATTAATTCATAACATTCATATAGTTATTAATTAACATGCATTTTAATTAATATCAATGTCGACTTGTTGCAAGTCATCCTATTTGTAACATGCTATACATACATATAATGCCTCACCTTGGCCTTGTAATGAAGTCGACTTTATCACTTGATCTCACTCCCAACCTTTTCCTTTCCATTTTTGTTAGTACGATCCCAATTCGTATCGAAAGCTACATTATAAAATAACATATACCAGTTCAAGTATATGTTAGAACATATTCACTCTAAATATAATAATGGAAAGTAAATAAAATAACTATTCATTAAATATATATTTGATCCGATAAAGTTTCTTATATTCGAATCACATTTTAACTTAAGCTTTCAACCTTTACTAAAATACTTATTTTAGTCCCTAAGGACTTTTTTTCAAGCTTCAAATAGTTAATTTAAGTTTGATCCTTACATTTTTCATCCTTTACACTTTAGGACCTAAATTTTGAAAAGTTCCATTTTTGGTCCCTAAACCTGAAGCCGATTTGTCTTCTTGGTCCCCAAAGGAATGTTTTTGATCCAATTAATCCATTTACTATTTTTCCATAATTTTTCCTTTACTTTTGCTTAATAGCCGAATTGGTCCCTTGTATTCTAAAAATTGCCGCTTTGGTCCCTAAGTGAATACAAGCTTCTATTCACTTCAAAATCAACATCTAAATCACTTAAATAAATTTTTCCAATATAGTACTCTTCAAATACCTAATTGTCATATTTCAACCATTTGTTCTCTAATTTGTCGAAATAGTCACCAATTTTCAAATTCAAGGATTCTAGCTTTAAAACTTTGCAATTAGGCCCTCAATCATCAACTATACTTCATAATCACCACTTAACATAAAAAAAATAGAATTTGTCCTCTTCTTATACACCATTGCTGAATTGGTTATCCACTTTTGACAAATTGTCAAAATGGTCACTAGCTCGAATAATAACCGGTTTAGCATTTTAACTTCATTTTCATGCCTTAAACATCACTAACAACAAAAATACATTTCAAAATCCAAAGATCATAATTGAACCACTAACTTTAACACTTTTCTAAATTAGTCCATTAGGGTTTAAATTTAGGGTTTTGATTTCAAACAACAAATCAAGCTTGCTAGATTACTAACTCATCATCACAAACCCTAATTCAAGGTTGGATCCCTAAACCTTAATCTTCTTCAAGGCTACTAAATTGTTTAGGGTTTAAATCCTAATTCAGAAACATGAATCCAACATCATTCTTTCTTGATTTCAACATAAAATTGAACATAGAATCATAAAAGCATAAAACCCCCAAATTTGAACATAAACCCTAATTTCTTTCTCATATCAAATCTCATCAATCAAGCATGAAATCCATGAATAATTTACATCAATAGATAAAGATTGAAGAGAAGAACAACTTTGTATGTAACACCCTCAACGTATATTCGATATTTGAATACACATTAAAGATGTTACTAACTGATTTACACTGATTTTCAAACTTGTAATTTTTTTATTTTTTGTTTCAACAAAGTAGTTCAGTGGTTGTCCTTTTCTTAGTTTTTAAACAAAACTATGTCTAGAAGCCGCAGCTAGTTTTGACCCTGAATTGGTTTGTAAAATACTTTAAGTAGTTACTAAAATGAGAATATAATTCAGGGTGAAAACTATGTATGCTACCTAGACCCTTTCTTGATTTCAAAATCACTACGCGATAAATGACCAACTAAGTTTAAACCGTTTAAAGCATCTTTTCTAATATTGTTAATTCTTCAAACTAAGTCATGATGCTAGATCATACGGAATGGCTACTTATTTAATATCTATATATGCCCCAATAGACTAGGATGTAGTGATACTTACTAATAATACATGCTAACTTGATTCAATGATGTGCAACTCCTCCTCTGCTATCTAATCTGAAGTACCTACGTGTGATACAAAACACACGTTAATTATAACTTAATGAGGCATAATCTTAACAATGTAAAACAATGATTATAAATAACTCAGTTCTATAAAATGGACAATGATTTCCAATTGCAGTTGACAACAGTTTATCGTGTATAGAAATATTTTACCTGTATAGTTCATTTAACCAATATAATATTCAAATCATTGGATTCGATCTGTCTTACCAGTCTTGTGTAAATTAAGCTTTTTAGCTTAACTACTTGCATAAATGCATTTCAATATGATTCATATCATCTATTAATTATGTCATAAAATCATGATATCAATGGTTCGTGCTCATCAAGTAGTCATGCTTTCATCACGTAATCATTTGCAATATAACTTTCCTTTAGAGATAGCCCAAAGTATATAATATGAGATCAAGGTACGTGAGTCATCTTGATAAGACACCATAGTGTCTAACATAACGTGAACATGAGTACGTACTCGAGGATGCTCTTTACTCCTCATAAAAGCACCTCGTCAATGCCATTAGCAATGTGGGCTTGGATCCCCAGGGTGCACACCAAGGGCTTGGGTCCCCAAGGTGGGAGTGACACCGTAGTGCCTAATTTGAACATGATAGATGAGTACGTACTCGAGGAAGCTCTTTGCTCCTTATTAAAGCACCTCGTTAGTGCCATTAGCACTATGGGTTTGGATCCCTAGGGTGTAACACCAAGGGCTTGGGTCCCCAAGGTGTATGTGACACCGTAGTAGTCACAAAACATGAAACATATCGAACTATACCAAGAACTCTCATATCATAATACTTGGGCATTTCATTTCATTATCAACCAATCCTTATCATTCATGTAAACAGACAATTCACATCCCATGTTTCATCATAATTTTTCATATGTACTTGCCATTACTGTATTATGCATCAATGTAAATCATATAGTCGATATTAGGTAGTTCATACCCAATATCAAAAATCTGATTTATCTTAGATAAATCATTATGTCATATCAGTGTATCACATATGCATTTTATATTTCATGCCATTTACATAAATTTGATCAGCTTACATTTTCATTAATATTAAGATCGACTTATTGCAAGTCTCTCTCATGTCATATATATATAATAAATAAAAATGCACTCATTCATTTCATATATAAAATAAATAAGTAAAAATGCACTCACCTAGGCCATTTATTAGCATGCCTCACTAAATTCTACTCGATCCTTTCCTTCATAGTACCTTGAATCTAATTTGTTAGATTCATTTCTAACAATATTTCAATCAAGCTATCTAATCATATAAAATTTTCCATAATTAACTTCTAATTTATACTAACTTCTTCTTATTTTTCTACTTGTCAATTTAGTCCCATTACTTACTTTAAACCACCAATTCATCATCTTCTTCATCAAGTAGTTATTCAAAATAATTCTCTCTAATTTTCTTTCTTTGTCAAAATAGTCACTAAAATGCAAAGGTAAGGATTCAAACTTCTTAACTTTGCAATTTAGTCCTCAAATCAACATTACTGCCTTAATTCTATTATTTTATCTAAAAATTGGATTTAATCCCCATCCAAGAATTCATTTTCCTATTTGGTCTCTTGATTTTGACAAATTGTCAAAATAGTCACTAATTCGATTCAACATCGGTTTAGCATTCTAACATCATTTTCACTTCTCCAACATCATTAATTACGTAAATACACTCTAATTTCAAAAAAAAAACAGATTCGGTCCCTTAACTTTGAAGCTTGCCGAATTGGTCCCTATGAATTCTAATTTTAATTCTAACTTCATACAACATATTCGATTCATAAAATCTCATAATCATAATTTTCCTAAAATTTTCCCATTATTCTTCCATGTGGCCGAATTGGTCACTTGGCTTCTCTAGTCTCATTTTTCATCCAAACAACATTCTAACATGCTTAAATAAATTTTCCAACATATATTCTTCATTTCCAAAAATTAACATTTAGATCCCCAATTTATTCCTACTTGCCAAATTTGGGTGTCTAAACTTTTCAAGGACTTTATTTAATCCAAATGCCATAATCAAGCTTCTAAATTCATAATCTCTTCAAATCCATTCACTAGGATAATTTTACAATATTTTCCCTAATTTTCCAAACATGCCAAAATAGTCACTTAGAAAACTAGTTGAGAATTTTCCATTCTAACATCAAAATCAAGCTTGTAAAATCATAAATTTTCCATATTCATCCTTAAATTCAAAACCCTAAATGAAACGCCCAAATTCAAATTAATCTAAATTCAAGCTTGATTTCAATTCCACAACACTTGATTTACTTAATTCAAACTTTAAACTCAACATAGAACATAAAACCTATTTTCTCTCTCATCAAAATCATGAACAATTCTTCAATTTACTATGCAAAATTACTAACAAAAGAAAGAGCATGAAGCATAGATAATTTTTTCCCAAAGCAACATACCTTAATTCTAACTTTGGAGCTTTCAAATTGCCTAGGAAAAATTTTGTGTATTTTTCCCTTGTCATCTTGAGGTTTTCGAATTGTAGGAGAAAAGATGAACATCTTTTTGTTCATCTTTTTATTTTATGACATCCATATTTTGTGTTTAGTAGTGGTCTTTCTGATAAAATATTTATATCGGGTATGTAATAGTTTTATAAACCTTTCATAGTTGATAGACATGTTTACTGCTTATTATTATATGCTTTAAATGTGACTATGATATTTACGTAAAAAGTTTCATTATCGGGAATTAAATTAGTATTTTATTTATAAATTAGATAAAGTTAAGCGTGCTTGAATTAGGGAAATTTTTAATGTGGTGACCTCCTGAGAAATTATTTTAAAAATTGTTAAATTTCCCTGATTTTTAAGATAAAAGATGTTTTTAAAAGCCTAAGACATTTGTGACTCGTGTTCAATATACGAATACGGGAAGGGATGTTCATTTATTGGTATCAGAGCTACAGGTTTAGTCAGTTCTGGAGTTAAATTTGAACTCGATAAAAGTTTTTAAGTGTGTACATGCCACTAGGATGTCATAATTACTTGAAAACGATACTGGTTGATTGATGCAATTGCTTATTAATTTAAGTATATGTTATGAGCACAGATGCCGGAGGGAGTCAGATCCCGACATGCTACTCGACAATTGCGGCCTGAGAATGCTCCAAAAGTAGGGGAGGAAGTACAACAGCCTGTTCAATAGGAGGTTGGTGCACCTGCACAGGAAATGCCAGTGCAAGACCGGGTACGTTTCTAAAAGCTCTAGACGTTATACTTAATAGACCTCCTTGAATTTCCGTTCCGAATGAGTTAAAGAAGCTACAGGCTCTTGATTTTAAAGGTGGCGTCGATGGGATCCTATGTCAGCAAATTTTTGGTTGAATTATATACAGACCATGTTGTCTTGGATTGGGTGTGATGATCGAGGAAAACTAGAAGGAGTTGTCTCCTTGCTGAGAGTAGGCACTGGTATGGTGGAACAATGTCACTGCTCGCATTCAAGAAGAGGTGAAGTGCAGTTTTTCCTCTGTGAGTTTAGGAGGAAATATATTGGAGATGCCTTTATTCGGGAAATGAGGCAGCGGTTCTTGGACCTTAAGTAGGGAGATCGCTCGGTGTATGAATATGAATGTGAGTTTAATAGATTAAGCAGGTTTGCCTCTAAGTTGCTACCAGACGAGAGAGCCATCACTGATAGTTTCATAAGCGGATTAGATGCCAGATATCAATAAGTACTAGTGGCAATTATTCCCAAGGACTTTCAAGAAGCAGTGAATAGAGCTAAAGCAATGGAGATTGTCTGGGAAAAAACTTAAAAAGAATCACAGAGTCAAAAAATGAGTTCTGAAACATCTTTTGCTTCACGATCACCTAAGCGAGGCAAATGATATTCGCAGCAGGGGAGATCTGGATTTTCAGCACCTCGAGGACAATCAAATCAAGATGGAAAGTCCAAAAACATTTCGACATCAGTAAAAAAATCTGGGAATAAACAAGGACTTCCTCGATGTAAACATTGTAATCGGATTCATCGTGGAGAGTGTTGGATGATCAGGGGAGCCTGTTTCCGATGTGGCAAAACTGGACATTTTATACGTGACTGTCCAAGTCGAGATGACAGATCGATATAGACTGGAAGATCTATTGGAATGTAAAGAGGTAGAGGTCGTGGATCTGCAGGATCATCTAGAGTGGGTTCTTGAAAAGAGACTGAAGCTGCTGTGGGTCGAGATGATAGAGCTTCAGCAAGGATATATCACATTCGGGTACAGGATAATAAAGAAGAACCTGACATTGTTACAGGCACTTTCCAACTCTATGGTCAACCTGTAATTGTTCTTATAGATACTGGATCTACGCACTCCTACACTAGTTCTAGATTAGTTCGGGAAAGAAGAATTCCTTTAGAACTAACTCAGAGTGATGTGATAGCCATAAACCCTCTAGGCCATAGTGCTCGGGTAACTAAAGTAAGTAGGAAATGTCCGCTTAAAGTTCAGGGAATTGAATTCCCAGTTGACTTGTTAGAACTGCCATTTAGTGATCTTGAGAACATTTTAGGCATGGATTGGCTTCATGCCTATGATGCTACAGTAAGGTCTCACCAACAGCAGTTGATTTTAAAGACTGCAGATGGCTTAGAGATTACAGTATCGGGCGAAGGGTCCCAATGTATAAAGAATGTAATTTCGGCTTTTAAAGCCAATAAACTATTAGAGCGGGGTTGTGAGGCTTTTCTAGCCCATGTAGTGGATACTAGGAAGATTGATAATGACCCCAGTGCGATTACGATAGTTCGGGATTTTTCTGAGGTATTTTCGGAAGAGTTACCAGGATTACCTCCAAAGAGAGGTACGGTTTGGAATTAAAGTTATTCCTGGTACTAAACAAGTATCCATGACTCCGTATAGAATGGCACCTGCAGAATTGAGGGAGTTAAAATCACAATTGCAGTAGTTATTAGATAGAGGATTTATACGTCCTAGTACATCACCATGGGGAGCTCCCGTGTTATTTGTTAAAAAGAAAGATGGTTCACTGCGACTGTGCATTGATTACCGACAGTTGAACAAGATGACTGTAAAGAACAAGTATCCACTACCAAGAATAAAGGATTTTTTTGATCAACTGAAAGGAGCAGCCGTATTCTCTAAGATTGATCTTCGGTCTATTTATTATCAACTGAGGGTCAAGAAGAAGGATATTCCAAAAACAGTATTCCGAATGAGGTACGGGCATTATGAATTTGTAGTGATGCCATTTGGCCTTACAAATGCTCCAGCAGCATTCATGGATTTAATGAACCGAGTATTTCAGCGTATCTCAATCAGCTTGTCGTAGTATTCATTGATGATATATTGGTGTACTCAAAGAGTAAAGAGGATCATGATAGACATTTGAGAATAGTGTTACGGATTTTGAGAGAAAAGAAATTGTATGCTAAGCTCTCAAAATGTGAGTTTTGGTTGTCTGAAGTGGCTTTCTTGGGACATATTGCTTCAGTTGAAGGAATTCGAGTGGATCCTAAAAAGATACAGTCTATTCTGGAGTGGAAGGTTCCCAAGAATATTACTGAAGTTCGTAGTTTCTTGGGACTTTCTTGATATTATCGAAGGTTTGTGAAAAACTTTTCGATGATAGCTACTCCACTTATAAAGTTATTGAGAAAAGATGTTCCATTTGTTTGGACTGAAAAGTGTCAAGAAAGCTTTGATCAGTTAAAAAAATTTGACAGAAGCTCCAGTTTTAGTACAGCCAGAATCGGGAAAGGAGTTTACATTGTATAGTGATGCATCTCTTAATGGATTGGGATGCGTATTGATACAAGATAGAAAGGTGATTGCTTATGCTTCTCGGCAGTTAAAGCCACATGCAAGGAATTATCCAACCTATGATTTAGAGCTGGTAGATATAGTTTTTGCTCTAAAAGTGTGGCGACATTATCTCTATGGTGAACATTGGCATGTATATACTGATCATAAAAGTTTGAAATATTTGATGACATAGAAAGAATTGAATCTACGGCAACGATGGTGGTTGGAACTGATAAAGGATTATGATCTGATCATTAATTACCACCCAAGTCAGGCAAATGTTGTAGTAGATGCTTTGAGTCGGAAAACATTTATTTCATTGAGAACTTTAAATGCTCAGTTAAAAGGGAAATCAGATGATTCATTATTGGTAGAGTTGCAATTAAGATCGTCATTGCTAGATCGGATTAAAAAAAGTCAACAACAGGATGAGGAGTGTATAGCAAAGATGAGACAAGTGGAATCTGGTGAAATTAAGGATTTCAAGATTAAACCTGATGGGTGCCTCTATTACAAAGATAGAGTGTATATTCCTGGAGATGCTAAGTTAAAGCGAGATCTGTTTTCTAAAGCACACTATAGTCCTTTGACTATGCATCCTGGGGGAAACAAGATGTATCAAGATTTGAAGAATCGATATTGGTGGCCTAGTATGAAAACAATGATATCAAAGTTCGTTGCCAAGTGTTTGACTTGACAATAGGTGAAAGTTGAACATCAAGTGCCATCAGGAAAGTTACAACCTATTTCTATTCCGTAATGGAAATATGATAGAATTGCTATAGATTTTGTGACAGGATTGCCATTAACTCCCAGCAAGAAAGATTCTATCTGGGTAATTGTGGACAGGTTAACTAAATCTGCTCACTTTATACCAGTTAGAACAGATTATCAGATGAGCAAGTATGCTGAGCTGTATATCAAGGAAATAGTTCGATTGCATGGAATGCCGATATATATAGCGCCAGATCGAGATCCAAAGTTCACATCAGGATTTTGGAAAGCAATGCATAGAGCTTTGGGGACAATATTGAACTTCAGTACGACGTTCTATCCTCAAACCGATGGTCAGTCAGAAAGGACAATTCAAATATTGGAAGATATGTTAAGAGCTTGCATAATTGAATTTGAAGGATCTTGGGAAAAGTACTTGCCATTAGGAGAATTTGCTTACAATAATAGTTATCAGGCAAGTATCCAAATGGCACCTAATGAAGCTCTTTATGGTCAAAAGTGCAGATCACCATTCAACTGGTTTGAGTTGCATGATCACAAATTGATTAAGCCAGATATGTTGCAAGAAATGGAGGGAATGGTTAAGATTGTGCAAGACAATCTTAAAAAGGTTGCTGATCAGCAAAAGTCTTATGCAGACTTAAAAAGGAAAGACATTCAATTTGAGGTTGGAGAAAAAGTATTTTTGAAAGATTCTCCTTGGAAAAAAATAATGAGATTTGGCCGCAAAGGTAAATTAAGTCCCAGATATATTGGACCATATGAAATATTGAAGAAGGTTGGTCTTGTTACATATCAGTCGGCTCTTCCACCAGAGATGAGCAAAATTCATGATGTTTTCCATGTTTCTATGCTCTGAAGATATAGATCAGATCCATCGCATGTGATTGTACCGGAGGAAATTGAGTTGCAATCAGACTTGACATACGAAGAAGAACCAGTAAAGATACTAGCGTATGATGTCAAAGAATTAAGGAACAAGCAAATTCCATTGGTGAAAGTCCTTTGGCGCAATCACAAAGTGGAAGAAGCAACGTGGGAAACAAATGATGCAATAGAAAAGCAGTATCCGCACTTGTTTAAAATAGGTACGTTTTGAAAATTCGAGGATGAATTTTCTTAAGGGGAGAATTATAATACCCCAATATTTGCTTAGTGACTAAAATGTAAAGAGTTAAATATTGGTGGTTTTAGTTTAGTGACCAAAATGAAAATTTTGAAAGTTTGGTGGTCAAAGTATAAACTTTGGAAAAGTTCAGGGACTAAATTGTATTTTTTAAAAAGTTATGTAAATTAACCCCGTAAATGAATAGTTCACCCCCAAGAGTGACACTTTCTTGTTACTCAGATTTTTCGTACGGAGTGTGTATTAGTGGCTATAAAGCTTTAAAGTTCGTAGGAAGAAAATTTGGAAATCATATTGAGTGAAATTTGAATATTTGGATCGAATAAATTCCATAAATAAAAATATAAGACATTTTGGGTCATGGACGGTTGGATTGGAACCAATTTGGTTCAATTTTAATGGAATGGCAATCTTTAAGTCTTGTTGTAAATAAAGTCTAGTTGGAGGGCAAATTGGACATTTGCCATGGATGGCATTTTTGAAATATTTTGAAACTTTGAGGGCAATCTTGAAAGGTCAAAATACACATGGATGAGATCTTGTCCATTGATTTTTGATAAGATTGAATCTTGGCCATTGGATGAAAAGGGCAAAGTAGTAATTTCACTTTGTAAAATGAATTAAAAATTCATTTTATTTTAAACATGTGGATTTATATTAAAAAGATGAGCAAAATACTCTCATCTTTTATTTTGGCATTTCGAAACCAAGAAAGAAAAGGGGGAACTAGGGTTTTTCATTTTTCAAGTCCAAAATTCAAGGATCAAAGTTAGTTTTCAAGCAAAATTGATTAAGATTTCGATATAAATCAAAACCGTTTCACCAGAAAAGGAAAAGAAAATTATCAGAAGTGAAAACAAATAGCAAGGTTAATTATCGAGGCTAAGGTGAGTGCATACATATTTTTAAATGTATGTTTATTAACATACAATAGTGAGACTTACGATAAGTTACCCAAAAAGGTAAAGAATTTTTATAAATAGCATGATATATATATATATGAAAAAGTTATTTGATACAGTTTTTATCTATGGCAGTATACCATGAAAGTTATAAAGCATATTAAAGTATTGACTGCTTTAATATGATATTTTTACATAATATGAATTGTACATGGGTTGCTTACCATTTTTGCATAAATTGATTTTAAAGTTGCCCTTGGTAGTATAATATTGAGTCAGAAAATATAGTGGTATACCATAAGAGTCACACTGTATCTGACACTTCATTGTGTCGACAGTGTACGACGTCGATAGTTGCAACACTTCATTGTGTTGATATGGCAACACTTTATTGTGTTGATAGTTTACAACACTTCACTGTGTTGATATGTTCCTGATACTTCATTGTGTTGATAGAAAGGATAGTACTAAAATGTACACAACTCGTATATTAGTCACTTGATATTTACCTTGGGCTATATGATTTCACAGGATAATTATATGTGTTCTTATATAGATATTCCTGCATTACAGATTATGCGATTATAAGATTATCATGCATTTGAAAAGTATCATGCATTATAAGATATTTTATATATGTTACCCATCTTACGCCTCACTGAGTTATACTCAGCGTGTATTTCTGTTATACACGTAGGTAAATGAGTTTAGGTGCGAATGGCTTTTGCATCTCTATCTCTTTTGGGAGTACAGATACGACAGGTTAATTTAAGTACTTATGACATCTATATTTTTTGTTTAGTAGTGGCATGTACTAGCTAAACTTGTCTTTCTGATAAAATATTTAAATCGGGTATGTAACAGTTTATAAACCTTTCATAGTTGATAAACATATTTACTGCTTATTATTATAAGTTAAAAGATGTTTTTAAAAGCCTGAGACATCTCCGACTCATGTTTAATGTACGGATACGAGAAAGGGGTGTTACATAATTAATCTAAATTCAAGCTTGATTTCGATTCCACAACACTTGATTTACTTAATTCAAACTTCAATCTCAACATAGAACATAAAACCCTATTTTCTCTCTCATCAAAATCATGAACAATTCTTCAATTTACTATGCAAAATTACTATCAAAAGAAAGAGCATGAAGCATAGATAAATTTTTCCCAAAGCAACATACCTTAATTATAACTTTGGAGCCTTCAAATTGCCTAGGAAAAATTTTGTGTATTTTTCCCCTTGTCCTCTTGAGGTTTTCGAATTGTAGGAGAAATGATGAACATCTTTTTTTCATCTTTTTATCTTATTTTATGCTATGTGTTCCTAATTAAATGAATATTAAATTCATTTAATTACTTAAGTCCAAATAACCTTCCAACTATATTCTAATTTCAAAATTGCCATTTTGTAAAAGTATAACCAAGTCTAGTTGAAATCCAACGAGAAACATTAAAATATTCACAAAAGTAATATTTTATGAATTTTCCATGATCTATGGAACTGCCTTTAAAATTTCAATTCGATCCGATTACCCGATAATCACTTACTACGATTTTTTCTATTTTCCAAACTATCGGGTAAAATCTAAAATTCTCATAATTCTGATCTCCATAAATAAATATTTTTGACATACAAAATATTCCTTAATTTTATAAAAATCAAAATCTTGAAATTTTAACTCGATCCAATATACTGATAATTTTATCTGAAATCTTTATCGGATAAAATTCTCTTAGTAATCCTTTATTAAATATCCATACGAATAATATTAACTTGAACTGATTTTTTTATCAGTCCCAAATACTGACATAAGCCCTTCCCTGAGCACGTTTAACTTTGCAGTTCAATCGAAATTCGGTATCTTATACTGCATTTTTCTCCATGATCTATTTAATCCATGTACAAGATGAAATATTTACTGTTAAATTCTCCAAATATCCATAAAATAATATGTTATAACTCTTCCAAAGTCTATGGAATCATCTCTGAAATTTTAGCTTGATCCGATTTACCAATAAATGCCGAGAATTTTATGGGTTACTAAATAAATTCCTTAATCGAAATAAATCATAGGATTCATCCTGAATCGAGCTAAAAAATTTCCAACACTTGGAATTGACTTTTATAACCTTTCTCTATCATATGATAAAATTTCATAATTTTTCAGTTCGATCCGGGTATCCAAATTCCACTTAAACTTTGACTGCGATTTCCCAATAATCAAAATATCGGATCAAACCAGTATTTCCTTATTCGTCCACACCAATACGTGCTCTATCTATTTATGAAATAAAACACCTAACTTTTGGGAAATTTATAACTTTGGTCCTTCAAATTTTCATATTTCAACTTGTACCACCCAAGTTTTAAAAACTTATCATTTTGGTCACTAAACTTTAACCTTGAATTCCCATTCCAATTTTCCTTGGATTTTAACCAAATTTTGTGAGTATCATATTTTACTTGTTCTCTATCACATGGCACCTTAAAAAAACCTCAGAAATTTCTTTTCTACAGTCCATAATTGAGAAAACCCTAACTTTTACATTTTTGTCATTTTAGTCACTAAATAAGCTTTTAAGTAATTAACTTAGCACTAAATGACCCTTAAATAGTACTATAAATTTTGGGTATTACAATTCTCTCCCTCTTCAGAAAATTCATCCTTGAATTTTTAAAACGTACATGGTTCAAAAAGTTGTGGGTACTGCTCTTTTGTTTTCTTCTTAATTCCTCAAGTAGCTACTTCTACTTTATAATTCCTCTAACTGATTTTTACCAATGAAATTTTCTTATTCCTTATTCCTTTTAATTCCAATTCTAAGATTTTCATCGGTTCTTCTTTATTCCATCATGGACTGGTCCAAGTAGGGTTGAAACACTCTATTTATCAGATCCTTATATGCGGCGGGACATTTGTAAGTCCAAACGGCATCATTAAGAACTCGTAGTGTCCATAACGAGTCCTGGGTGCTGTCAAACAAATCCCTAAATCTTTGGTAACAGATTATTTATTCTTTATTGTTACCCTATTTTACTGTCGATGATCTATACTTAATCGTAAAGAATCACCTTTCTTCTTTACGAATAATACTGGAGCACTTTATAGTAACTCAATTGATCAAATATAACTCTAATCTAATAGCTCTTGTAGTTGCGCTTTCAGCTCCTCTAACTTGATTAGTGCCATTCTATAAAGTGCTATCAATAACTGCCTTGTTTTCGAATTTAACATCAATATCGAACTGTACTTCTTTATTTGGAGGTAATATTAGTAATTCATCCAAAACATATTAACAAATTCCCTTACAATCGGAGTATCCTCTATCTTCTTATCTAATTTTCTGTAATTTCGCTACGTAAGCTAGGTAAGCTTCACAACCATACACAACATTTTCTAAGTAATCACTACAGAGATCACCAACTTTAACAGTCATTTCTTTCTTCCTCTATGATCATCCCAGATCTATCATATTTTGGAAATATATTTTAATTACTCCTTATATTTTTCATCTACATCTTATGTAGATAGCCAATTTATGTCGAGAATGACCTTAAATTCATAAAATGATATTTCTATTCTTTGGTTTACTAATAGGCAGTTTTTACTGATTCATATCACTCTATCTTTGTAACCAAATGATTTACTGATAATCATATTAAATCTCTTCAGTCGGTATTATACCAACTACATACTATTTTAATTCATTAAACTCACCCCAATATCATAGACAATGCGGGTGACTATTATAAATTCAATTATTAACAAAATATTTCTCTTATGAACTAGTTGTCTTTATACGGTCTTAATTACCCTCTAGAAGAATCTTCCAGATCATCCCTGTGGGAAAATTATTGTTGTACTAGTTCTCTATTATATAGATATCTCATCCTGGTTATGAGTTAACTACCATATTTATTTCACTATGTTGTATCCACCATGGGTCTTTTCTTGACTCTCAAAATTCGTCATCTGACGAAATCTAACAGTATCTTATTTTTTTATAGTCATTAGTCTTATTCATACTATTGAAGAGCTACATCAAGTTATACAAGCATACATCAGTAGCATCACATCCTAGGGGCATGTACACTTTAACAAAATCATATTGGACTCTGTTTAACCTCCAGAATCGGCTAAACCTTTGCTCTGATACCACTAAATGTAACACCCTCAATGTATATTCGATATTCGAATACACATTAAAGATGTTACTAACTGATTTACACTGATTTTTAGACTTGTAATTTTTTTTTCAACAAAGTAGTTCAGTGGTTTGCCCTTTCTCAGTTTTCAAACAAAACTATATCTAGCAACCGCAGCTAGTTTTGACCCTGAATTGGTTTGTAAAATACTTTAAGTAGTTATTAAAATGAGAATATAATTTAGGGTGAAAACTATGTATGCTGCCTAGGCCCTTTCTTGATTTCAAAATTACTACGCGATAAATGACCAACTAAGTTTAAACCGTTTAAAGCAACTCTTCTAATATTTTTAATTCTTCAAACTAAGTCATGATGCTAGATCATACGGAATGGCTACTTATTTAATATCTATACATGCCCCAATAGACTAGGATGTAGTGATACTTACTAATAATACATGATAACTTGATTCAATGATGTGTAGCTCCTCCTCTGCTATCTAATCTGAAGTACCTACATGTGATACAAAAAACACGTTAATTATAACTTAATGAGGCTATAACAACTTGGATTTCTCGAGTCAACAATGGACGTTGACCCGGGTCTTGGACCAATACGTCGGGCTGAGATGTTAGGCCATTATGGGCCTCCGTGCATTGTTGGGCTTGGCTTATGTTGGGTTTTGAGGAAGGGCATTATGGTAAAACCATAAATGAGGGACAAAGGCTGGTAGAGCCTTAACATTTTCTGCAGAAAAGAGAGGTGATGATATCACCTTAGCTCCCTTGTCCTCTTCTCCCAAAACCCCCCTCATTTCTCCTACCAAGAACCAAAAGAAAAGATGAAAGCTTGAGGTTGAAGAGTGTAAATCACGGCTTGGTGATCAAGGGAGATTTGATCAGCAAGCAAGGATCTATCTTTCAAGGTAAATATCTCCTAGTTTGGTGGAAGTTGGGTTTGAAGCTTGGAGCAAGGAAGAAGAGGTGAAAGAAGCTTGGTTGCTGCCTTAGTTCGTGAATTTTTGCTAAGGTCAGTACATCTCTGACTCCTACGTTTCATGAGCCTCATAAGATGATTGCCTTGCTTGGTTTTATGTTTATGGGTTGCTTAGTTAGGGTTCTTGAGCTTTAAACCCCTCTAATGGTAGATCACGTTTTGGGAGTTGATAATGGGTAAAACTGGTAGGAAATCACCTAATATACTCCAAATAACTTGTAGGGAAGATTTGAGACTTATTCATAGGGGTTAAGGGTAGGATTGGTGTAATCTCGAGCTTTGGGGTTCAAAATCTAGGCTCGAGTACTGGTACGGGGTGGCTGCGTACCGGTACTCCTTTGTATATTGAGGGACGATTTGTAAGGGGTGTACCGGCATGCCTCCCCGTGTATCGGTACCCTTCACTCAAATGGAAATCCAATAGCGCTTAGGTGTATCGGTACACAAGGGGCATATCGGTACGCACTGTTACATTACCTAAAAAGGCTTTGAGTACCGGTATAGTACGTAGCGTATCGGTACATCCTTAGGATGAACTCTTTCGAATCTAGTAGGGGTACTGGTAGCCATTGAAGAGTACCGGTATGTGATGTCGATTGCCTAGGAGAGGCTTAGCGTGTCGGTATGTGAAAGGGTAGAGTGCCGGTACGGGTCGATCCTAGTACCGATGCTGAGTACCGATATAGGGTAAGAGCGTATCGGTACGACTTATGGTCTAACTCTATCGAACCTAGTTAGGGTATCAGTACTCATGTGGGAGTATCGATACTAGGAGGGTGGTACCGATTCTCACCTTGGAGTATCGATACTTGCTGGGCAATCTACCAAAGAAAGTTGAGTTCGCATTCGGGGGTTCTATAATTCGTGGTAAAGGATCTGGTAGGTCCCTAAAGGTATAAACAAACTCTAAAACTAAGAAATCGAGGTTAGAAACCCGTATGTGGATTAAGGGCTAATGGCTTAGTAACAGTTGGGTAAGTTGCTTGGTTTGGTAATCTTAGGGGTCCGTGGTGGATCAGTAATTGCTACGAGGTAGCTTGGGGTCCTTACTGTGTGCTGAAGGGACGCCCAGATAGGTTGGTTGCCATGAGTAATGAGACAATCTAATGAGAAAGGCGTAAACAAATCCTACAGACACATATTAAATAGTGTAACAAACGAGTCATGCCTTAGGGCATTGGTAATGGTTGGCTGGATGACTTTATCTCTCGGTGAGATATATTGATGCTCGGGGGGCATGTGGTATCGTATGAGTCTTGGTTAGGAATCTGGATGTCTTGAAGTCAGTGCAAGGGCACTTAAATAAGGGGTTGGGTACTCCGGGCTATGTGATCGAGTACATCTGACGTATCCATGGGCTATGTTATCTGGATGCGGTCCGAAACCTATCCTTGGGCTATGTGATCAGGATATGGAAATATAACTCGAAGTGCTATATGATCTCGAGTAATCCTTTTCGGCTATGTGATCGCAGGATAAGACTGCTTGTGGCTATTGTGATCCAAGTATGTCTAGGACGTATCTGTGGCTATAATGATCCGGATATGATTCTTACCCGACGGCTATGTGATCACGGGTAAACCTACGTCTATGTGAGCACGGGAAAAATAGTAGGGCTTCGTTGGCCATTAAGGAATGTATGTTATTTACGTTGTTGTATGGATAAACGATGTTGCTAGTTATCCTTGGGCTATGTGATCTCGGGTACGGGTTGTATTACCCTTGGGCTTTGTGATCAGGGTATGAGATGTAACTCGATGGGCTTTGTGATCTCGGGTATAGGCTAGATATCTTTTGGGCTATGTGATCAGGGTATAGGACGTAATCCAGTGGTCGGTGGGACCTCGTGCACGGTAAGCCTAGGATGGCTTGGTAGACTTCTTACATAATAGTGGTATCTTGAGACAGTGGTAAGCTCTAGCTAGGATATGCTAGAAGATGATCCTTAGATGTGGAGAAGCCTTTCTGTGCACTCTTGAATGTATTATCATGCATGCTTGTTTTATGATATTCATGAATTGCGGTAGAGTAGAAATGTACCACTCAGCTTTGTTAGCTCAGCGTGCGGAATTGTGGTTTCTTCCGTGCGTAGGTTGACATGTTATGTTTGGAGGAGCACATCGAGGAGGATTTTCTAGCATCGAGCCAATCTTAGAGTACAGTACTTGATGTTTAGTTTGGACTGGTTGTATTCATAGGACCTTACCACAGTCGAGTCTACATTTTATTCTAATTTACTGTATTTGGTCAAACGGAGAATTTTAATTGGAACTTATGTTTTGTAAACCCCTTTTAATATCATTATCTACGTGGATTTTACAGTAATGGATTATTTCGAGAATTCCTAACTTATGGTTTTAAACGAGAAATTTTGATGGGTCAATTTTGGGTGACCCGAAAGTGATGCTCCGGATTCGAGACAGAATCAGGGTGTTACAATTTGGAATCAAAGCCTAGGTTTAGTTGGTTCTAGGAGACCTGAGGTGTTGTAGAGGTCGTGGTAAGGTGTCTAGTGAATACAAGTCCCTAAAGTTAAGTGTACTTTATAAGACTAGGGATCCTGATGTGCCACCTTGTTTGTTGTGTTTCAGAAAAGGATTGATGGAAGGTGGAACCGATAGTGGAGAGGCAAGTCACTTCAGCGACCTAACCTCTACCCTTTTGCGTGTGGTGCAAGCTATCCCAAGGTAATCTGAGACGCCTCGCAAGACCTCTGTAGAGAGGCTTCATCGTTTTGGACCTAAGAGTTTAGAAGGCTTGGGTAAGGATAACCCGATCAAGGCTAACCAGTGGTTGTGCGACACACAAAGAATCTTGAGACAGATGAAGGGAAGCCCGGAAGATGATCTTGTATGCATTGTTTCCCTTCTGAAGGGCAATGCACACGAGTGGTTGGAGACCGTAGAGTTGGGTCTAAAGCCTACACTCTCGACATGGGACATCTTTGTGGATGAGTTTCGGAAGATGTACATTAGTGAGGTACACATGGATGAGATGAGGGACCAGTTTCTGCATTTGGTTCAGGGAGATCGAACGGTGTTTGCTTATGAGCAAGGGTTTCTGTGTTTGGGCCGTTATGCCCCAAAGTTGGTTGCCACGGAAGAGTTGAGGTGCCAGAGGTTCAGACAAGGCTTGAATGTTGACCTTCAGTTGCATGTGACAGCGGGTCTGCTTGGGACATTCTCCGAGTTGGCCAATAGTGCAAAGGCACTTGAGCAGCTTCAGAGTTTAGCATCTAATCAGTTCGAGGATTCTAGAGGTCGTGATGCAGAGACCTCGAATATCATGAATCCTCCTCCTTGTCCGCACGAAAGGTTTTATGCTTCGAGGAGTTTGAAGAAAGTTACTTCAGACCAGTCACCGAGAGTCGGCTTAGGATCTAGATTGAGGGTTCGTAAAGAGGCTCTTTGTTTTCTACGCCAGAAGGGAGTATTGATGGTTCTGTTGGAGCACCACTACCACTGGCGTGTGAGCATTGTGGCCGACATCGCCATGGAGTATGTTTTTTTCTTTGGAGGGTTTGTTATCGGTGCTGAGCACTAGGGCATATGGCAAAGGATTGCACAGTCATGGATGAGGACTCATCGGTTCAGTCTTAGAGGTTAGCTGCTCCCCGACTTGATCAGAGTTTTGCTAGAAGTGGAGCGAGGGCACCGTCAAGCTATCGAGTGGAGGTCCTATGAGATCCACTGCCAGGGTAGGCGCGCGAGGCATTGCGAGGCAGTCTGCAGCTCAGATTGGAGTTGACAGCGTTGCGACCGAGGATATGGCAGGTAAATAAGTTTGTGTTGGTTTTAGCTGTTGTGTTAGCCTTTTAGCTCTTCGGTTGTGTAATAGACCGGTCCTTGTGATATGCATATCGGTAAATCTTGAGTTTGTTGTTGCTTTAGCCAGCAAATAGAATTATATCCTTTGCTAGATAAGGTTTTATCATAGATGGTTGTTGAGAGAGCAAGTGCATCGTAGGTTGCGTGTGAGAAGCGGTGAAGTTTAGATTTCTTGAATCTAGTTGTTAGTGTTGGTTGTATAGGATCTTAACCTCTCTAGGGTACACGTTGTGCTCCGCAGTGCTAGCTCAATGAAGGTTCTACAGGTTGCAAGGTGTTTTTAGCTTGCGTTGTAGACATGATGGTTAAAAGTTCCTACTCTTAGTGTTGTGGGTGTTTTGAGGGTATGGAGGTACCCTTGGTGTGTGAGCAATCTTACCGGTTGATTGTGGTTTATAACCGCGATAAAGGTAAGGTTGGGTTCATTGTGAGTGTCCATTGCTTCGTGGCGTGGTACTTAACAGACTCTTGTTGGAGGCACACTTGTGCCAGCGACCAACTGGGTGTCGATGCCAAGTGTTTTACCGAGATCGTGTCTGCGTGTAAGTAGCTTGTATGGTGGCCTTGGATGTGTTGAGCTGTAGTATAATGGTGGAAGAACGATGACGAGTTTTTGAGATCAGCGACCTTGTTTTGGCCATAGAATGTGAGAGCTTCGCTTGTTGTTTGTCAGAGTAAAGGTACCGTTAGAAAATTAGATATAGGTTGTGATGATCATGGTTGAGGTCCTAAGGGCGAATTGTGAGAATAGTTGCTTGGCTGGTGCACCTGTTGAGCTAGATTTTGTGGGGTTGGAGGATTGCCCAACGGAGTCGATCAAAATTGTTATCGGTTAAGGAAAACAATATGGAAGTTATCAGAGTATCGTAGTGAAAATGTGGATCAGTAGTTGTGTCAAGGGTAACCGGTGATTACTTTGCAAAGAAATGTTTGTAGATAAACTAGTTGGCGATCCTTGAGAATAGTCCGAGGGCTTTTCACGTATGATGATTGGGACCGAAGCCAGGGCTTGTGTGAGTTCCTAGGTGACACTGGTCTTTGCTCGGAACCAAGTGGTTAAATTCGAAAGTGATTTTCGATCGTGTGAAAGCGAGTTAAAAAAAGGGTTAAGTTCCGGCTTGGTAGGTCCAGTCTGGGGAAAAGAGCTGTCAGTTCAAGGTGGATTGGTGATAATGATCGGTTGTGAGGGTTTTGCTTGTCCTTTAAGGATTTTACTGGATATGGTTGTTGGACATGGCGCGTTCCTGACGATGGTTTGTAGGTGTGGTGCAACGTTTTAGACGTAGATAAAGCCCAAGTTAGGTTTTGGTTGACGGATGCTAGTAGAAAGGATTGGTTAACCGAGATAGAATCATTTAGGGTGAGTCCTTAAAGTTGATGTTTGAGCAGCATGGCTCGAGATTGGTTATGTTTCCATGTTTAATGGTTCGTCATAAATGTCGTTGGTTGCTGAAAAAGAGTTTGGAATCCTCAAGAGAAGTGTTGAGAGCGAGTGGCTTATGATATGGTTCTATTTAAGCTAGATTGAGGGAGAACTCTCTCTAATCAAGGTGATCCTGTTTGAATGGCGAGGTGGTTAGATCTGTTCGGGTTACATCTCTCTTTCATCCATTTAAATTTCGAGGACGAAATTTCTTAAAGAAGGGGAGAATTGTAACGACCCAGATTTCTCGAGTCAACAATGGACGTTGACCCGGGTCTTGGACCAATACGTCAGGTTGAGATGTTGGGCCATTATAGGCCTCCGTGCGTTGTTGGGCTTGGCTTATGTTGGGTTTTGAGGAAGGGCATTATGGTAAAACCATAAATGGGGGACAAAGGTTGGTAGAGCCTTAACATTTTCTGCAGAAAAGGGAGGTGATGATATCACCTTGGCTCCCTTGTCCTCCTCTCCCAAAAACCCTCTCATTTCTCCTACCCAAGAACTAAAAGAAAAGATGAAAGCTTGAGGTTGAAGAGTGTAAATCTCGGATTGGTGATCAAGGGAGATTTGATTAGCAAGCAATGATCTATCTTTCAAGGTAAATATCTCCTAGTTTGGTGGAAGTTGGGTTTGAAGCTTAGAGAAAGGAAGAAGAGGTGGAAGAAGCTTGGTTGCTGCCTTAGTTCGCGAATTCTTGCTAAGGTCAGTACATCTCTGACTCCTACGTTTCATGAGCCTCATAAGATGATTGTCTTGCTTGGTTTTATGCTTATATGGGTTCTTGAGCTTTAAACCCCTCTAATGGTAAATCACGTTTTGGGAGTTGATAAGGGGTAATACTGGTAGGAAATCACCTAATATACTCCAAATAACTTGTAGGAAAGATTTGAGACTTATTCATAGGGGTTAAGGGTGGGATTGGTGTAATCTCGAGCTTTAGATTTCGAAATCTGGGCTCGAGTACCGGTACAGGGTGGCTGCATACCGATACTCCTTTGTATATTGAGGGACAGTTTTTGAGGGGTGTACCGGTACGCCTCCTCGTGTATCGGTGCCCCTCACTCAAATGGAAATCTAGTAGCGCTTAGGCGTATTAGTACGCAAGGGGTGTATCGGTACGCACTGTTACATTGCCTGGAAAGGCTTTGAGTACCGGTATGGTACGTAGCATATCGGTACGTCCTTAGGATGAACCCCTTCGAATCTAGCAGGGGTACCGATACCCATTGGGGAGTACTGGTAGCGATGTTGATTGCCTAGGAGAGGCTTAGCGTACCGGTACGCGAAGGGTTGAGTACCGGTACGGGCTTGGATCGATACATGGTGATCCTAGTACTGATGCTGAGTACCGATATGGGGTAAGAGCGTATCGGTACGGCTTGTGGCCTAACTCTATCAAACCTAGTTAGGGTATCAATACTCATGGGGGAGTATCGATACTAGGAGGGCAGTACTGATACTCACCTTAGAGTACCGATACTTGCTAGGCAATCTGCCAATGAAAGTTGAGTTCGTGTTCAGGGGTTCTATAATTTGTGGTAAAGGATTCGGTAGGTCCCTAAAGGTATAAAACAAACTCTAAAACTAAGAAATCGAGGTTAGCAACCCGTATGTGGATTAAGGGCTAATGGCTTAGTAACAGTTGGATAAGTTGCTTGGTTTGGTAATCCATAGGGGTCCGTAGTGGATCAGTTATTGCTACGAAGTAGCTTGGGGTCCTTGTTGTATGCTGAAGGGATGCCCATGTAGGCTAGTTGTCGTGGTTAATGAGATAATATAATGAGAAAGGCGTAAACGAATCCTACAGACACTATTAAATAGTGTAACAAACGAGTCATGCCTTGGGGCATTGGTAATGGTTGGCTGGATGCCTTTATCTCTGGATGAGATATATTGATGCTCGGGGGAGCATGTGGTATTGTATGAGTCTTGGTTAGGAATCTGGATGTCCTAGAGTCAGTGCAAGGGCACTTAAATAAGGGGATGGGTACTCTGGGCTATGCGATCGAGTACAACTGACGTATCCACGGGCTATGTGATCTGGATGCGGTCCAAAACTTATCCATGGGCTATGTGATCAGGATATGAAAATACAACTCGAAGGGCTATGTGATCTCGAGTAATCCTGTTCGGCTATGTGATCGCAGGATAAGACTGCTTGTGGCTATTGTGATCCAAGTATATCTAGGACGTATCTGTGGCTATAGTGATCCGGATATGATCCTTACCCGACGACTATGTGATCACGGGTAAACCGACGACTGTGTGAGCACGACAAAAATAGTAGGGTTTCATTGGCCATTAAGGAATGTATGTTATTTACATTGTTGTATGGATAAACGATGTTTACTAGTTACCTTTGGGCTATGTGATCAGAGTAGGGTTGTTACTCGATGGGCTATGTGATCTCGGGTACGGGTTGTATTACCCTTGGGCTTTCTGATCAGGGTATGAGATGTAACTCGATGGGCTTTGTGATCTCGAGTATAGGCTAGATAACCCTTGGGCTATGTGATCAGGGTATGGGATGTAATTCAGTGGTTGGTGGGACCTTGTGCACTGTAAGCCTGGGATGGCTTGGTAGACTTCTTACATAATAGTGGTGTCTTAAGACAGTGGTAAGCTCTAGCTAGGATAGGATAGAAGATGATCCTAAGATGTGGAGAAGCCTTTCTGTGCACTCTTGAATATATTATCATGCATGCTTGTTTTATGATATTCGTGAATTGCGGTAGAGTAGAAATGTACCACTGAGCTTTGTTAGCTCAGCGTGCGGAATTATGGTTTCTTCCGTACGTAAGTTGACAGGTTGCGTTTGGAGGAGCACATCGAGGAGGATTTTCCAGCATCGAGCAAATCTTAGAGTACAGTACTTGATGTTTAGTTTGGATTGGTTGGATTCATAGGACCTTACAACAGTCGAGTCTGTATTTTATTCTGATTTACTATATTTGGTCAAACGGAGTATTTTAATTGGAACTTATGTTTTGTAAACCCCTTTTAATATCATTATCTACGTGGATTTTACAATAATGGATTATTTCGAGAATTCCTAACTTTTAGTTTTAAACGAGAAATTTTGATGAGTCGGTTTTGGGTGACCCGAAAGTGATGCTCCAGATCTGGGACAGAATCGGGGTGTTACAGAGGCATAATCATAACAATGTAAAACAATGATTATAAATAACTCAGTTCTGCAAAATGACCAACGATTTCCAATTGTAGTTGACAATAGTTTATCGTGTATAGAACTATTTTACTTGTATAGTTCATTTAACCAATATAATATTCAAATCATTGGATTCGATATGTCTTATCAGTCTTGTGTAAATTAAGCTTTTTAGCTTAACTACTTGCATAAATGCATTTCAATATGATTCTTATCATCTATTAATTCTGTCATAAAATCATGATATCAATGGTTCATGATCATCAAGTAGTCATGCTTTCATCACGTAATCATTTGCAATATAACTTTCCTTTAGAGATAGCCCAAAGTAGATAATATGAGATCAAGGTACATGAGTCATTTTGATAAGACACCATAGTGTCTAACATAACGTGAACATGGGTACATACTCGAGGACACTCTTTGCTCCTCATAAAAGCACATCGTCAATGCCATTAGCAATGTGGGCTTGGATCCCCAGGGTGCACACCAAGGGCTTGGGTCCCCAAGGTGGGAGTGACACCGTGTGCCTAATTTGAACATGATAAATGAGTATGTATTCGAGGACGCTCTTTGCTCTTCATTAAAGCACCTCGTTAGTGCCATCAGCACTATGGGCTTGGATCCCCAGGGTGCAACACCAAGGGCTTGGGTCCCTAAGGTGTATGTGACACCGTAGTAGTCACAAAACATGAAACATATCCAACTATACCAAGAACTCTCATATCATAATACTTGGGCATTTCATTTCATTGTCAACCAATCCTTATCATTCATGTAAACAGACAATTCACATCCCATGTTTCATCATAATTTTCCATTTGTACTTGCCATTACTGTATTATGCATCAATGTAAATCATATAGTCGATATTAGGCAGTTCATACCCAATATCAAAAATCTGATTTATCTTAGATAAATTATTATGCCATATCAGTGTATCACATATGCCATTTTATATTTCATGCCATTTACATAAATTTGATCAGCTTACATTTTCATTAATATTAAGATCGACTTATTGCAAGTCTCTCTCATGTCATATATATATATAATAAATAAAAATGCACTCAATCATTTCATATATAAAATAAATAAGTAAAAATGCACTCACTTGGGCCATTTATTAGCATGCCTCACTAAATTCTACTCGATCCTTTCCTTCATATTACCTCGAATCTTCTTTGATTCGGATTTGATTTCATTAACCACATAAATATAAACAAACATTAGTTAGATTCATTTCTAACAATATTTCAATCAAGCTATCTAATCATATAAAATTTTCCATAATTAACTTCTAATTTATATCAACTTCTTCTTATTTTTCTACTTGTCAATTTAGTCCCATTACTTACTTCAAACCACCAATTCATCATCTTCTTCATCAAGTAGTTATTCAAAATAATTCTCTCTAATTTTCTTTCTTTGCAAAAATAGTCACTAAAATGCAAAGGTAAGGATTCAAACTTCTTAACTTTGCAATTTAGTCCTCAAATCAACTTTACTACCTTAATTCTATTATTTTATCTAAAAATCGGATTTAATCCCCATCCAAGAATTCATTTTCCTATTTGGTCTCTTAATTTTGACAAATTGTCAAAATAGTCACTAATTCGATTCAACATCGGTTTAGCATTTTAACATCATTTTCACATCTCCAACATCATTAATTACATAAATACACTCCAATTTCAAAAAATTCAGATTCGTTCCCTTAACTTTGAAGCTTGCTGAATTGGTCCCTATGTATTCTAATTTTAATTCTAACTTCATACAACATATTCGATTCATAAAATCTCATAATCATAATTTTCCTAAAATTTTCCCATTATTCTTCCATGTGGCCGAATTGGTCACTTGGCTTCTCTAGTCTCATTTTTCATCCAAACAACATTCTAACATGCTTAAATAAATTTTCAAACATAGATTCTTCATTTCCAAAAATTAACATTTAAATCCCCAATTTATTCCTACTTGCCAAATTTGGGTGTCTAAACTTTTCAAGGACTTTATTTAATCCAAATGCCATAATCAAGCTTCTAAATTCATAATATCTTCAAATCCATTCACTGGGATAATTTTTACAATATTTTCCCTAATTTACCAAACATGCCAAAATAGTCACTTAGAAAACTAGTTGAGAATTTTCCATTCTAACATCAAAATTAAGCTTGTAAAATCATAAATTTTCCATATTCATCCTTAAATTCAAAACCCTAAATGAAACCCCAAATTCTAGGGTTAGGGTTTATGTCTTCAAACATAAAATTAATCTAAATTCAAGCTTGATTTCAATTCCACAACACTTGATTTACTTAATTCAAACCTCAATCTCAACATTGAACATAAAACCCTATTTTCTCTCTCATCAAAACCATGAACAATTCTTCAATTTACTATGCAAAATTACTATCAAAAGAAAGAGCATGAAGCATAGATAAATTTTTCCCAAAGCAACATACCTTAAGTCTAACTTTGGAGCCTTCAAATTGCCTAGGAAAAAATTTGTGTATTTTTCTCCTTGTCTTCTTGAGGTTTTCGAATTGTAGGAGAAAAGATGAACATCTTTTGTAAAAATAACCTTCCAACTATATTCTAATTTCAAAATTGCCATTTTGTAAAAATAGAACCAAGTCTAGTTGAAATCCAAATAGAAACATTAAAATATTCATAAAATAATATTTTATGAATTTTCCATGACCTATGTTACTGTCTTTAAAATTTCAATTTGATCCGATTACCCGATAATCACTTACTAGGATTTTCCATTTTTCAAACTATCGGGTAAAATCCGAAATTCTTATAATTCTGATCTCCATAAATAAATATTTTTGACTTACTAAATATTCCATAATTTTTTAAAAAATTTCTGATAATTTTGACTCGGTCTAATATACTGATAATTTACCCAAAATCTTTATTGGATAAATTTCTCTTAATAATCCTTTTTCAGACATTCATACGAATAGTTTCAACTCGAACTGATTCCTTTTTATTAGTCTCAATTACTGACATGAGACCTTCCCATAAGGTCACCCATCCTAGTGCTACTCTAGCCTGAGCACGCTTAACTTTGCAGTTCGATCCAGGTATTCAAATTCCACTAAAACTTTAACTGTGATTTTCCAAATATTTGAAATATCATATCAAACATGAAATATTTATATTAAATTCCACAAATATCTGCAAAATCTATTTATGAAATAAAAAACCTAACTTTTGGAAAATTACAACTTTGGCCCTTCAACTTTTCATATTTACCAATAAATGCCGAAGTTTTGAAAACTTATCATTTTGGTCAATAAACTTTAACCTTGAAATAAATTCCAATTTTCCTTGGATTATTACTAAAATATTTTCAACACTAACCTAATTTATTATTCTTTCTCTCATGGTACTGATAAAATTTAATAATTTTTTCTTAGAATCCATAATTAATGAAATCCTAACTTTGATATTTTATCATTTTAGTCACTAAGTTAGTTTTTAGGCCCTTATCTTAGTGCTAAATGACTCTTAAAAAACTTAACAAATTTCAGGGTATTACAGTTACAATGCACCTTAATCAGGATTTTCCATGTTTATAAACATGAGATTTGGTTTGGAATAAGTAAGCATGAGATGCTACCATTGATATAAATGCTATGAGAATGATTGTGAATAAAATGATGAAACGAGTATGTGTTACATTTTTGTCACTAAGTAAGTTTTTATGCATGTATGATCTATATTGTCTAAGTGACATATTAGAAGAAAAATATCGGATATAGATGGCTAGCCATAGGATGAGAGTGCACTATAAACATAAAGGGGCTTTGAGCCTAATCGATTGTCCCTTCGCCTTGAGGTAGTTGAAAGAAACTATTCTTATTTTCTTATTCCTTTTAATTAAGTGAAAGAAATTATCTTTTGTTTCAGGAGCAATTATCACATGAGAAATATTATTACCATCCATGAAAAGTAACTTGAAAGATTACCTCCACCATGTTTGTGTATTCGATAAAGTTGTTGATTAAAAGGAAGTTTAAAAGGATCACTATAAATTCCAATATAATGATATATGATGGAAAGTAAGAGTATGATATGATGCATTGATTTCAATCAAGCATGATTTTTGATTATGTATTTTGCACAAAAAAAGTTTGAAAATGAAGCAAAGGTTATCATTGTTGTTTCTAAAATGCATAGATGATTTTGTGAGAGCAACCTCACTAAGCTCGATTAGCTTACGCTCTCTTTTATCCTTGAATAAAACTATGGTTTGGAGGCTGCATTTCGAGCGAAGAGACTCCAAGAACACTATTTTCATTTTGGCATGATGAACTATTTTGATATCCGATAAATAAGGCAATGTGTATCCATTATCCTTTGGGTTTGTAATGGGTTTGATATGTTCTGAAGTTGTTTGGAATTATAATCTTGCTATTTTGATTTTCCCCTAAACATGTTGAAATTGCAATTTGGATGTTTTCTTATGATATCTATATGCCCTAGTTTGCCTTGCAATGCATGATATGTTTTGGATGCCTATTGTTACCTTCTAATGGTTTGAGCAAGTTTATATGTCCTGTATATAAATGTTGAATACTATGCTTGTATGTTTCTAGGCCTAGATTTGGTTTTAAGTATGTTGATTGTGTGAATTTAGGAAGCTTGCCTATAGAAGTGTTATGTGATTCAATCCTTCTTATTTGCATTCGATATTGAGGGCTTTTAGCTTGCTTTAGTTTTGGTCTCGCAGTGTATATGTTTGTAAATGATTAAGGCATGTTTTGGGTACCAATTGGGTGTAAAACCAACTAAATTGGGCATTACAAGTCCAGGGGTATCGATACTCGATCCCTAGTATCAGTATGGGTAAGTACAAATTAGATCGATACTCTGGGAGGTGTCGGTACGAGTAAGTGCAAATTGGTCTGGGTATCGATACTCGAGGAAGTGTATCAGTACGAGTTTTAGCTACTAGAATTTAGGACTTTGGACATTTTGGCCGAGGTATTGATACTCGAGGGAGGATATCGGTACAACCCTTAAAAATTAGGCCTGGTATCGATACCTTATCTCGTGTACCGATACCTAAGTCATTATTTATGTTAAAGTGATGGCATGGTTTTAGATTCTTTCATTTTGGTCCTTGCTTCATATGTATACAATTTGATTGTGATTGTATGATCAGTTTAAGTTGAATTTGTGCATGTATGCATGTAACTGGATAAATTAAGGATCGATAACTCCTAATTTAGTAAGTTCTTGTAATTTTCCAGATTTGCAATTTGATCGCTAAATTGCAAATGCGCGTAATTTGATGTCAATTTGATGCCCGATTCAGTCGACAATTTAACTACTGCCAGTGTGCACACCTAGGGTTCTAATATTGCACCTAGAAAAGATAAAAGAAAAAAATAGACCTAAATCTTGTTGTTTAGTTTGGGTTTGCTCTGGCAAACCTAATGTATCCCTCGTGGTTTGGGTCTAGCACTAAGCCAGGTCAAAGGGGTTACAAATGCTCAGAACCAACCTTATTTGCTTAAAACCAAAGATTGTAACCCCCTCGACCCGATCTAGACGCTAGACCGAACTGAGCAAATTATATTAGGTTTTGCCGAAGTAAAATTGAAAAGATAAACCTGAACATATCCTTTTTTTATTTTTATCTTGTCTAGATGCTTATTTAATTCCTAAGTGTACATGTTGGCAGCAAATAAGTTTTCTATTGAATCAGACGTCGAATTAACATCCAATTGAGCGTAAATACAATTTAGGGACCAAATTGCAAATCTGGAAAACTGAGAGGACTTAATTAAAATTAAGGCTACCAAACCTTAGCTAGTCAAGTTTCATAGCCACATGTCAAATTTCAGCTTAAAACGACCATCCAAACTCATCCAATTGCATACACAACAACTAGAGACCAAGCAACAAGATTTCAAAGCTTAAAATGAACCTATAACAAAAATAATAGCCTTTGGTATATGTACATGGGTTTCCAAATCGATACGGGGCCAAATTATGCAGGGGATTTTGAAACACCCCTACAAGTTTTGAAACCAGGCTTTCAGAGCTTAAAACTTGTACCGGTATGACTCCCCGCGTACCGCAATCCATAGCCAAATTTTGCCTACAGGTTTCGAAACCAGGGGCTAGGTTTCGAAACCCCTGGGCCTGGAATAAAGAATTTGGTTGGTTTTTCACTTCACAAGCTATTCTAACATGCTTCAAACTTTAGGCAATCAACATATGTTAACAAAGGCATGGTTTTCTCAACAGCCAAGCATGCTAGACACACTAACACATAAGAAAGAATCATGCATTCACCTATGAGCATGCTTTCTACCCAACATGCAATTCTTGTCCCAAACCCCTCATTCAAGCATATTAGATCTCATACAAGTCCAAAACAACATTTAAAACTGGCACAAATAGGGAGTTTAGCAAACAACCTTCCCAAACAACAATTGACCACGTTGTCTTTTTTACTACAAGTCTAATTCCAAAATCATACTTGAGTTTGTTCAAAGCTCTTGGATTTTTCCCTTGCTTGCTTACTGCCTCCGAACCTTACTTATCTGCATTGATGGAAAAAGAGAGCGTAAGCACATAATGCTTAGTGAGGAGCGCTAAAAAACAAAGCTACATCAATCATTTCAAAACTCGTTTTCGAAACCATTTACAAACTTCTTTTGAAACCATCACTTTAACAAATCATCGCTTAAAACATCGCTTAAAACATCAATTTAAATCATCATCATTTCAGAACACCATGTTAAACATCATCAACATCATCATTCCTTGTTAAACCATGCACTTAACATTTTCGAAACATGCACCTTTAAACCATATGCAACATGTATCATGGATTAACAAAAAAATCCCATTTTCTACACTCAATTTAAGCTTTCCCATGCATAACTTCCAAATGCAAGGCTTAAAGAGTAAAACATGTATAATCCAACATTATTCAACACAATCTATCACATGACACAACATCAATTATATTGGCTTACAAGTGACCATCAACCAAGTCCCACTTTACAAAGTATTACATCGGATACACGGATTTAACAAGTGTACTCTCAACACTTCCTACATCTGAACTGGAAATCATCCAAAAGTCCACCAATGAGAGTTTTCGATACACATAAACCCCTCCATCGTTGTAGTACCCATGGTGGAGTTTTCAGTATACATAAACCCCTCAACACCACTCATCGGTTAAATGTACTATCCACTAACGAATGTCTTTGGTACCATATAACCCCTCAACCGTTAGGGTACTTGGATGGAGTTTTTGGTACACATAAACCCCTCAACAACCAAAATGACTTTTTATAGTGCACTATCAAATCCTATGGCCGGCCAACTATATCCGATAACATTTTAAACCACATCACTTGCCAATATAATTAATTTCCTCAACATTAACTCACTATTTTCATATGCATCAATCAAAACCATTTATCCAATGCACTCAACCATGCATTAACCAAAGTTCAAAAACATTATCAAAACATGCATTACTTCTAAATATATCATCATCACTATATAACCATTTTCCAGCATTAAGCTATGCTCAAATTATGCATATAATAGTGAGAAATAAAATCATCAAAATAAGTGCATCAAAACCATTCGCCAAATCGAGAACAAGAAAGAAATCATCATTTACTTACTTCCGAGCTTAGACCAGCATTTCAAGCCTAGCCTAAACTCTCAAACACAACTTTCAAACCTTCGAAAAGCTTTAAATGTAACACCCATAACGTATACTCGTAGTTGAATATACATTATAGAGGTTACTTAAACATGCTACTGAAAGTTAAGCTTAATTTGTTATCCCTATACGATTCATTGTCTAGCTGATTATTTAAACTATCATTATAATTCAATTTAATGCATCATATACCATAAGTAAGTAAATAGTTTACATGCCCACTAGAGATTGTCATAATTTAGAATGTCTTACTGATGTTCTGCATATTGTAGCTTGAACAGCATGCTTGACCTCTTCAAGTGCTCCAACTTGACCTACCTGTGAAACAATCACAGGCTAAGTACGAACTTAGTGAGGCAATTAAACTTATTTATTTTAAAAACATGAAATAATGTAATACAACATGTCATATATAAAAGTACATTTTGTTTTCTCTATAACATGGCAAGTATATCACAATGTACATATGTCACGCATCATAACTATCATATAAATCATGTTATTATTGCATAATATATTCTCTATCATGGACATGCTTTCATCATGTAATCATTTACATATCATGTACTCTATCATGGTCATGCTTTCATTATGCAATCATTTGCATATCATGTGCTTTATCATGGTCATGCTTTCTTTATGCCATCATTTGCATAATATGTATTCTATCATGGTCATGTTTTCATTATGCCATCATTTGCATAACATGTATTCTATCATGGTCATGTTTTCATTATGCCATGTATTCTATCATGGTTATGCTTTCATTATGCAATCATTTGCATATCATGTCTTTCATGTAATCGTCTTGTGATCATACTGGCTGAAAGTCCTTTAAGACTCTGTAGCCTTTTGTACTGGCTAAAAAGTCCATTAAGACTCCATAGCCTTGGATATTGGCTGAAAAGTCCTTTAAGACTCCATAGCCTTAATACATGACTCCATAGCCTTAATACTTAAAAGTCCTTTAAGACTCCATAGCCTTAATACATGAGTATGTATTCGAGGACGCTCTTTGCTCCTCATAAAAGGACACTCTTTGCTCCTTATAATCGCACCTTTTTAGTGCTCTTGGCACCATGGGCGTGGATCCCCAGTGCAACACCAAGGTCCCCAAGGTGGTCCCTTGTTTCATTTTAATCATACTTGTTTCATTTTAATCATATCATTATTCATGTAATTCATCATCACTATCATGTTGTCATGTTTCAATCATGAATCATCATCACTATTCATGTAATTCATGTTTCATATTGTCATATGAATCATGTATCATCACTATCATGTAATTCAAGTAAGCATAATGTATCATCATTATATGCAACAATAGTTCGTACCTTGTACTCCATCAAGCTTGCCATGTCAAGTCATGTATCATATCACGTATTATAAAGAAATGCAATGCCAATTTCAACATAATGCAAACATATAGAAATGCACTCACCGGGCCATGTCATTTGTTAGATTCACTTCTAACAATATTTCAATTAAGCAATTTAATCATTCAACATAAAAATTTTCCATAAATTTCTTTCCTTCCTTCTATTGTTCACGAACTCATTTTTGTCCTTAATGACCATTTTGATCTTCAAATAATTCCTCCAAGCTTGCTAACTAACATTAGATATAAAATGTCTCAAATTCCATTTTCTGACAGCTTGCACTACCTTTGAAGATTTATTTATATAAAATGATTAAAACTGAGAATTTGATTCCGTTTGTTCTGAAAGAAATCAGGTTCAATAAGCTTTTCATCTATATAAATTAAAAGCCCAGATTCAACTTGTACAATTTATGGTGAATTTTCAAAGTCAATTTCCAGTGTTAATTTTGGAACAGACTGGTGCTCTGTTTTCTGACCTTTCGTCACTTAAAAATTCATATCTTTTGACTCAGAACTCGAAATCAGTTTCTGTTTGTTGGAGGCCAAACTAGACGAACAAATCTTTACATTGGTATAAAATTCACCTTCTAACCATTTTTGTAGAATTTATGGTGAATTTTCAAACTTACTGCCAAATCCAGTTTTCCTACACAACTTCCAATAATAACTTCAAACTTTATACTAATTTCTCCTTACTTTGCTATTTGTCAATTTGGTCCCCTTTATTGATTCAAACCGCTAATGTATCACTTTCTTCATCAAATAATTTTTCAAAAATAATTCCCTCTAATCTTTCGTTCTTCCTGAAATAGTCACTAAAAATGCAAAGATAAGGATTCAAGCTTCTTAACTTTGTAAATTAGTCCTCAATTCAACATTGCTACTTGAATTCTATTATTTCAACTAAAATCAAATTTAGTCCTTCTCTAAAACCTCATTTCTGAATTGGTCACTTAACTTTGACAATTTGTCAAAATGGTCACTAACTCGATTTAACATCGGTTTTGCATTATAATTTCAATTTCACATCTCCAACATCAATAATAACATAAATACACTTTAAAATCATAAAAATTTAGATTAGTCCTTTAACTTTTAGAATTTCTAAAATGGTCCCTATACCTTTAATTTAGGGTCTTGCTTCCAAACAACAATTCAAGCTTACTAAATCATTAATTCAACATCACAAACCCTAAATTAAACTTGAATCCATAAACCCTAATCATATTCATAATAATCAAAACATGTAGAACTTAAATCCCAACTCAATATCATGATTTTAACATCATACTAGCTTGATTTCAACTTGAATTTCAACATGGAATCATAAAATCTCAAAACCCCAAATTTGATTCATAAACCCTAACTTATTCTCATGTAAAATTATCATCACTCAAGCATGAAATCCATGAATTATTTACATCAAAAAATAGAGCTTGAAGAGTAGAACAACTTTGCAGTTGAAAATATTACCTAAAAATTGAGTTTCGAAGCTTGAATCGAACTTGAAAATTTTTCTCCCTTTTTTCCTCTAAATATCAAAATGAAGAAGATGAAAGAGTCTTCATCTTTTGATTCTTTTTTTAATAATACTCAATTAAGCCACATGTGTATTATAAATGAATTTTAAATTTATTCAAATAGGAAATTACTAAATTGCCCTTTTGATCCAAGAGTTGAGATTGATCTTATCATCAATCAAGGGCCAAGATTAAATCTTCAACTTCCTTCTTCCAAAATTTCCCCTTGTAACTTTTAAATATTTCAAATTTGCCATCCATGTCAAAGGACTAATTTGCCCCCCAACTAGTCTTTATTTGCTAACAAGTCTTAAAATTTGCCATCCCATTAAAATTGAACCAAATTGGTTCCAATCTAACCGGCCATCTCATAAAATATCTTAGATTTATATTTATGGCATTTATTCGGTGTCGAATTTCACTCAATACGATTTCCAATTTTTTTCCTTTGAACTTTAAAGCTTTATGGCCACTAATATAAGCCTCGTACAAAAAATCTGAGTAACACAAAAATGCCATTCTTAGGGGTAAACTATTTATTTACGGGGTTAAAATACATAACTTTTGAAAATTACACTTTGGTCCCCAAACTTTTCCAAAGTTTATACTTTAACCCCTAAACTTTCAAAAATTTACATTTTTGAAATGTCACAGCATTCAAGATTTCCAACTTGATTCAAGCATGAATCCAACTTATAATATCATTTCCAAGCTTCTACAAACATTTCAATATTAAAATCAATCCAAATTCAACTTCACATCAAAACCCTAACTTTAACAAAATTAGGATTTAGTTATTCTTAAGTGTTTTCAATCATCATACAAGCTTTGACATGATTCCATGACATCAACTTCATCAAAATCTAATCTTAAGTCCTCAAAATTAAACATCCCCTTCATCCATCATAATCTTAAAACTAAGGTTTCAACCAAGGAAAGCATGAACAATTGGTACCAAATGATAGAGAATTTCAAGGAGATCAATTTCATGTTTCATGCTTTCAACCAAATTCCAACTAAATTGGCTTGAAAATAAAAAAAAATAAAACTTCCATACCTTGGATGAAGGTTTCGGCCAAGTAGAGAGAAATGAAGAAAATTCTTTAATTTTCATTTCTTTTAAATTAGGCCATTTGTCATCTTTTATAAAGAAATGAATTTAAAATTTATTTTCAGATAAAATGACCATTTTGCCCTTATAATACAATGCTTCTCATCTTGCCACATGTCAAATTGTTCATATAAGGGTCAAAAATAAACCAAGAAGTTAGTGATTACCAACTTTGCCCTTGGAATTTTCCAAAACTACAATCTCGTTATTTTTCATCCAATGGCTCATATTTAACATGGAAAATCTACTTTAATCCAATGGTTCATGTTAAATCCTACCATTTTAAGACATGGAAAAGACAATATTAACCTTGCCTTATCATCTTTTAAAATATCTTGAATATTCGATTCGATCCGATTATCCGAATATTTTTTCTAAATTTTATCGCTTTATAGCCTTAAATACAAACTCCGTATAAAAAATCTGGGTAACACGAAAATATCATTCTTGGGGGTAAACTATTCATTTACGGGACTAAAATACATAACTTTTGAAAATTACAATTTAGTCCCTAAACTTTTCCACCAAACTTTCATTTTATTCATTTTGGTCACTTGTCAAAATTTTGAGGTTTTATAATGTAAATTAAAGTTTACATGTGTTTTTCAAATTTAGGGGTTAGGAGTTTAGCTTAGGGTTTAAAGTTTATGGGTTTAGGTTGTAAGGTTTAGGGTTAGAGTTTAGGGTTTAGAATCTAGGGTGTTAGGATTAGAGTTTTAGATTTTGGATTTTATAGAAGGGTTGTGTAAAAATATTTTACACAGACTGTGTATAAAAATAAAACCCTAATATAAGATGTTTTTTTATTCGATCAAAATAAAATATATTTCATATACCTGCTTTTTAACAAATTAATAATTTATATATTATATAGATTTTGACATATTATTCATCCATGTTTGTGTTTCTATTTCGTGTTTTTAGATCATGTAATCTTATCATGGCCAGACTTATATCTCACTTGAACAATTATTTTCTTAATAATTTTACTTATTTTTAATAAAAATAAGTAAAATATTAATGGATAATGGTGGAAATTAAATTTTTATACAAATGTCTTAATTTTAGGGCTTAAGCGTTCTAGTTAAGAGTTTATAATTTAGAGATGATGGTTAGAATTTATGATTTAAACTATAAATTATAACTTTAAACCATAAATTTTAATCACTATCTCTAAATTCTAAACCCTTATACTCTAGATTAAATCTTAAAATTAAGGTGAATTTTCACCGTCATTATATTAAATATAAATTCAATATTAAAATCTAAAAAGCTATAAAAGCAGCCAAAAAAAGTTAAAAAAAAAAAAAAAAGACACCGTCAACCGACACACAACCGTACCCCCAAAGCAAACACCAAAAAGAATCCAAAACCAACGTTCCCATAAATTCAATGTTAGAGAGAATTAGGCAACTCATTTTTGTCGGCAATCCGTAACAGTGTAACACTATATATGATTCTTGAAAAGATATTTAGAGAATTTTTTTTAACAGAGATATTTGTAGAAACTTATCACTTCATAACAAATTTTAGAATAAAAAATAACATCTATTAAAATATACAATATCTTCTATTTAAGAGGTTTTTAATGAGAAACATTGTAATAATTCTTTCTTCATTTAAAAAATTATACAACATCGTCTTCATCTCTTATTAAACTAAAAATAATTGTAATGATATAGAAATAATGTCGTCTTACATGGTGAGCAACATGAGTGACTGTTTAGGGCCCTTACCTTCTTCATTTATAACTTCAATAATTTCTCAAATATTACTCTTACAAGTTAGTGGTTGTATCTCATTGCTTTAGACTTTCATTTGTATTTAAGGTGTTTTCTAAATAAAATAATAAAAATAATAATTTATTAATTAAAAATATTAAATTAATTGTTCAAAGCAATAAAATATTATATATAAAACAAATTTATAATTTAAATTCAAATATTAATTTTTAGTATTTAATTTTTTTTAAAATTTATAGTAAAAAACAATACTTTGAAATACATGTAAGAAAAGAGATCCACTAATTGATTGAATGGCCATAATAAATATCAAATCATAATGAATATAAATTTCAAAAAATATAAGCATATTCAGAAAATTCTAAATTCATAAGAAACTCAGGTTTAATTATATTTTTCTGAAATTGAAAAATCTATAAAAAAATATGAAGTTTTCTGACATTAGAAAATTATATTTTATATACGAAAATTAAGATCCTCAAAAAAATCTTAAATTTTAAAAATTATTATTTATCGAGAAGATTAAAAAAATATTTTTATTATGCATAACTTTACAAATTTTACTAAAATTATAAAAGTTATTTGCATCACACGTCCCTAAACTATGACACTTATTCTAAATTTGTCCGTAAACTTTAAAATATTCTAATTTAATCCTCAAACTTTGACCTTCAATCTAAATTGGTCCCCAAAATTTTGAGCATTCCAGTTTCATCCTCAAACTATGACTCTCATTCTAAATTGGTCCTCAAACTTTTTGAACGTTCTAATTTTATCTCCAAATTATCAATATATGCTAATCATATCTTATGTTAATAAAACTGTTATAAAAATTGTTAATTGTCATGAAACAATGATGTGTATTACGTAATAATATGATGTGGTATAAACGATAATTTGGGAATAAAATTAGAACGTTCAAAAAGTTTGAGATCCAATTTAGAAGTAGAGTCGTAGTTTGAGGATGAAACTGAAATGCTCAAAAGTTTGGGTACCAATTTAGAGTGAAGGTCATAGTTTGAGGATGGAATTGAAATGTTTTAATGTATAGGGACCAATATAAAATGAGTGTCATAGTTTGAGGACGTGCAGTGCATTTAACTCAAATTACAAAGGTTTAAAACGTTTTTTCTGAAAATATAAAAATTTACGTTCATCGTTCTTTTTCAAAAGTTTAGGCTTAGTTAAGTTTTTGAAAAATATTTATTTATTTTTTAAAATAAAAACATATTTAGTAAATAAAAATGGAATTTCATTTTCAATAATGAAAATAAGAAAACATGCTTGGTACGCATTTTTTATAATAGAAATATGTAGGTCATGTTTGGTAAACAACTTTTTAGCTAAAATTAGAGGTTTGAAGCAGTTTTAGATGTTTGACCAGTCAAATCCGCTAATTTGAATGTTTGGTAAACAGTTGATTGTAATAGCGGATTGAGGTGCAATCTCTCATTTTGAAAAAGCCTCTTTTAGGAGCTTTTTGAGTTAGAGATTTGGATAAAAGACTTGTAAAGACTATTTTGTCCTTGATAATTATAAAAATTTCTCTAAATAAAATAAATTTAATTAACTAATAAAATTTAAAAAATAATTTCATAAATAAGAAATTAATATATAAATTTAATAATTAATAAAATTATATTCAAAATATAATTTCATAGATAAGAAATTAATATATGGGTTTAAATTTGATACACAGGCTTGTGTAACACAAGCCTACCTATTTCTACTATAAATCAAAATTAAACCTAAACCCTAAAAAACTAAACCATAAACCCTAAATTCTAAATATTAACCTTAAATTCTAAACCTTACAACCCAAACCCCTAAACTAAACCCCTAACCCTAAAACTAAAAGATTTGGCTGTGTTTTGAAGTTTTTCTCTTAATATATACATCTAAATTTAATAATTATTAAAATTATATTAAAAAGATGATTTCACAAATAAAAAATTAATATGTACATCCTCATATATGCTCAATAATAATTTTCATAATCTAATTAATACTAATAGAAACAAAATGTTAATAATCAGTAAACTATTCAAACAAATATCAAATATAATCATATCCTTATATGTTAAGATTTATGTTTTGATATAATAATTAAAAAATTGTTTTGGACTAAATTGAAAAGAATTTAAAAATGTCTTTAAGTCCAAACAACTTGAAAATAAGTTTGAGAAGCTTTTTAGAGATTTTGGAAATGTTTTGAATGTTTTAAAATAGCTAAACTAACGTACCGATACGCCCCTAGGAGTACTGATACGGGTAGGGTTGTACCAATACGCATGTACGCGTATCGATCCCTGTTTTAACTACCCAACGGCTATTTCCCAACGGTTATTTGAATTGCAGATCGTACCGATATGGACCTTGGCGTTCCGATACGGCGTACCAAAACAAACCAAGGCGTACCGATACACATAGCCAAGAACGAGCATAACGGCTAGTTGCTGTACCGATACACCTACCCGCGTATCGATACGGAAAGCTGCAGAATGACATTTATTGCAGGAAATAAGACCTCCAACGGCTCCAATTCAATTCCAATGGTCTCCAACGGCTAGGAACTCAATTGGGACTATAAAAAGACCCTTCAAGCTTCAAGAAAAACTAATGCTTCTATTGTCAACAACATTATGATGGCAAAATTGTCTTAGGGATTTAAATTCTCATTCTTTATATAGACAACACTTGTGAGCTCAAATTGTTATATTTGCTTAAGTGTTTAGGATTTGGGTGAGTGCTTAAAGAGTGCAAACACATACCTTGTAGTGAGGAATTATTGTTTGCTTTATTTCTTTTGTTTGTAAGGATTCCCAAAGCTTGGGTTGTAAGCTTTGGATGCTATACTTAGTAATTGAGTGTAGGTTGTAAAGGTTGCCTCCTAAGCTTTGTTAAAAGGGGAAGAAATTCTTAGTGAATTTGGGAAATCCTTAGTGGGGAAGCTAAAGTAGTGGATGTAGAGCTTGTTAGAAGCTTGAACCACTCTAAATCCTTGTGTTTTAATTCTCATTTCTTGCTTCCACCACATACACCCAAAAATCAACTTCTCCACCACTTAGCAAGCATACCGGTTGAAGGAATTCGAGCTCAACAATTGGTATTAGAGCGAGGCTCAATTGAGAAGGTTTAACCACCTATTGAGACGATCTAGGAAGCTCGATACAACAAACAATCAACCGATGACCATGGCGCTATCTATTGACAAGCCACCTTTCTTCAACAGTGACAACTATGCTTCTTGGAAGCATAGAATAATGTTTTTCATGAAAAGAAAAGACTACCGTCTTTGGGACATAGTTGAGGATGGACAGTCCGTGCCAACACGAAGTAAGGCAAAATAGAGTGCGGAAGATCGCAAGAAGATAGAGCTCAATTGCAAGGCTTTGCATATTCTATTTTGTGCATTAGGCTAGGACGAGTATGCCAAAGTATCTTCTTGTGAAAGTGCCAAGGAGTTATGGGACAAACTTGAAGCAATCCATGAAGGAACAAATAAGGTGAAAGAGACAAAGATTGGTTTACTCAACCTTGAATACAAAAACTTCAAAATGAACCCATATGAAGACATCAAGAGCATGTTCAATCGGTTCTCTGCAATCGTCAATCAACTCAAAAGTCTTGGAGATGAGATTCTGGAGGAAAAACTTATTTGGAAGTTGATTTACTCACTTTCCGAATCATGGGAGAGTAAGAAGATGACCATCATTGAAACCAAAAACTTAAAAAAGCTCAAGCTTGACGAGCTCGTATGATCTCTTCTTACCCATGAAATGATGTCTCTACCCTTAAAAATGAAGAAGGAGAAGATAATCCAAGAGCAAGGAATCGATGTCAACATCATTACTCTATATCCCTCCACAAGCCAACAAGAAGAATCAAGTGAGGAGAAAAGTGAATATGAAGAAATGGCCTATCTCTTCAAGAAATTCACTCGGTTCATGAAAGAGCAACATAGAAGAATCAAAGCATGAATTGAAGAAAATGAAGATGGTGGATCCTCTCAAGTACTCTAAGTACAAGGAAACGAGGAACAAAAAATCTGATAGCCCTCGCTTCAACAAAAAGGGAACATCATCAAAGAAAGCATATGTGGCTACATAGAGTGATGAAGACTCCACCGAGGAAGATGAGGTAGCCCACATATGCTTAATGGCCTTCAATGAGGGGGAGGTAACTTCTAACTCATCTATTTCAAATTCTTATACTTTTGATGAGTTGCAAGATGCCTATGATAAATTGGTTTTTGAATTTAAAGCCTCATTTTCTAAAAACAAAAAGTTGATTTCTAAATTGAAAAATGAAAATGATTTGCTTATGAAAACCAATTTGGAGTTTGAAGCAAAAATGAAAGATTTTGAGCGTAAAGTTTTAAACTTACAAAATTTACTTCAAAAGATGGAAAAATATCATCAAAAGGAAGTGGATGATCTTAAGAAATAAAATAATTTGATTTTCAAAGAGCTTGAAAAGAAAAACAATTTAGGAAAATCATTTTTTTATCAAAGACAATCTAATGCCCCTAATTTTTTGAATGGAAAAGTTTTTAGAAGTATTCGGGTCCCAAAAGGACTAATTACTTCAACTAAAAATGATGAAATTAAAAAATGGATTCCTAAGAGGACTAAATTATCTGCTACTAATGCCTATGGATCCAAAGCAATTTGGATACCAAAAATCAAATGATTGTCTTTTGTAGGTGTGATGGAGCATGATCAACAAGTGATAAAATTAAAGGGGAGCTCTATACACACAAGGGTGAACACTTGAAGAAGGAAGGCTTCACATCCTCCCTTTGGTTCAAGTGTGGTAAAATTAGTTGAATTTTCTTTTTAATTTGGTTTATTTTTCTAATTCAACTAGTTTATCATATATGTTGGACTAACATTTGAATGATGCTTGAGTAAGGGGGAGCCAATTTTAAAAACAAAACTTATTTTTGTCAAATTGTTTATCTCTCCATTGTTATTGGTTTTTAAAGTTTAAACCATTTTTGATATAACAAAAAGGGGAAGAATGTTTTGAAAACTTGATTTTTCAAATGAATAAGGGGGAGCTTATAAGATTTTCAACAATTAATCTCTTATTCAAATTTTATTTTTACTAAGGGGGAGAATCTCAAAAACAATTTTTTCAAGTTGGTTTTATTATATCAAAAAATGGGAGATTATTAAGATTTATGTTTTGATATAATAATTGAAAAATTGTTTTGGACTAAATTGAAAAGAATTCAAAAATGATTTTAAGTCCAAACAACTTGAAAAGAAGTTTGAGAGGTTTTGAAAATGTTTTGAATGTTTTAAAGTAGCTAAACTAACGTTTTCAACACAAGCGTACCGATACAGTATACCTCGTATCGATACTGTCCAAGGGTTTCAACTACAGTGATTTTCTAGAACTGAAAAACCGTACCGATACGGGTAGGGTTGTACCGATACACATGTACGCGTACCGATCCTTGTTTTAACTACTCCCAACGGCTATTTGAATTGCAGATCGTACCGATACGGACCCTGGCGTTTTGGTACGGCGTACCGAAATAGACCAAGGCGTACCGATTCGCATAGCCAAGAACAAGCATAACGGCTAGTTGCCTTACCGATACCCCTACCAGCGTACCGGTACGAAAAGCTGCATAATGACATTTATTGCGGGAAATAAGACCTCCAACGGCTCTAATTCAATCCCAACGGTCTCCAACGGCTAGGAACTCAATTGGGACCATAAAAGGACCCTTCAAGCTTCAAGAATAACTAATTCTTATATTGTCAACAACATTATGATGCCAAAATTGTCTTAGGGCTTTAAATTCTCATTCTTTATATAGACAACACTTGTGAGCTCAAATTGTTATATTTGCTCAAGTATTTAGGATTTGGGTGATTGCTTAAAGAGTGCAAACACATACCTTGTAGTGAGGAATTATTGTTTGCTTTATTTCTTTTATTTGTAAGGATTCCCAAAGCTTGGGTTGTAAGCTTTGGATGCTAGACTTGGTAATTGGGTCTAGGTTGTAAATGTTGCCTCCTAAGCCTTGTTAAAAGGGGAAGAAATTCTTAGTGAATTTGGGAAATCCTTAGTGGGGAAGCTAAGATAATGGATGTAGAGCTTGTTAGAAGCTTGAACCACTCTAAATCATTGTGTTTTAATTCTCATTTCTTGCTTCCACCACATACACCCCAAAATCCACTTCTCCACCACTTAGCAAGCATATCGGTTGAAGGAATTCGAGCCCAACAATATATGTCATTTTGCTTGTTCAAGTAATCAAACAACTATCAGCTATCAGTTAATTTTACCAAACACTTTTATACAACCAGCTAATGTAATCCACTAATCAAATCAGCTAATGCTATCAGCTATCCGCTATCAGCTAATATAATTCGCTATCCGATATCAGCTAATGTAATTCGATATCCGCTAATTGCCAAATAGGGTCGTAAAATAAAATAAATTCTACTTTTTGTATGTATTTTAATTAGGGTTAGAAGTTTTGGTATTTTAAAACTACTGAAGAAAAACAATATTTTTTTTCAAAATAAATTTAAACTCTAGGTAATTCATTAAGTTAAAATTCTTTTTTTTTTCTCCAACTTTTTCAATTTTACCAAACAGTGAAAACAGCCGAGGGCAATGATATATTTCAGTTTAGTCTTATTAAAAGTTTATAATTTTAAGTTTAAAAAAGTAATAAAATTACATTTTGGCCTTTTAAAAATTTTATAATTTTAATTTTTCTTAAATTTTTTTGACTTCCTTCCTGAAAACATCTTTTTATTATTTTCTAATTTCTAGTTAAACATATTTTATTATTATTATTTAATTTTGTTTTAAAAAATAAGATTAGTATGACCTCTATTTTTTTTTACCACTAAACATATTTTTATTTTATCCCAACATTTCATGTCATTTTGGGAAAAGAAAATCTTTGATTTTTTCACATGAAATTCTAACAAACTTTTGCAATTAAAATAATGTAAAAGAGAAGTGTTTGTGAGGGTAAACTCAGGAATCAAGGGAATATTCGTGAACAATAGTGTCGTAACTTTTCCATGTGAGGTATCTTTAATGACATCAAATCAAAAGATACTCAAATCTTGAAATATTTGTTCAAGAACACAGAGGACCCCACATAAATTGTCTGTAGTCTATCATTTCTCCCCGGAACCAAAGCATTTCGTTTCATTATTATTATTTGTGTCCCTACTCTTATTCATTGTTTCCATCAACCCTTAATTGTCATTCTTTCAATAATTTTAAACAACGTGCTAAATAGTTCCAGTTGATTGCGACTTATCAGACGAAAATGCTAAACAACAAAATTTCCATTAAAAAGGTAAACTACATTGTCCCTAAAACTTTCAATATATTTACTTTTAGTCATTAAACTTTTAAAATTTACAATACGGTCACCAAAATTTTAATACCCACAATAGAATCACTGAGCTTTGAATTCACTTTTCATTACGCTCACTGCCGTCCAACAACACATGGAAAGAAAATTCAAATTGAGTCAAATTTGACCTAATCCATCCAAAAAAATCAAAACGTGCACCAACTTTGTTTGCACAAAGGAGTTCATACTTTTGGGGATTTTGGATTGGGTACCTTTTGAGTTGAGGGATTAGGCCCTTTTCAAAGAGTTGTCCTTTGTGAGGTGAGCTTTTGGCCTATTTTCAAGCTCAAATTATAGGCATGTCTTCTCCCTAAACTCCCTATATTTAGTCATGGGTCGAATTGTAACTTTTGTCCATATATTATACTGAAGTGTTCTTTGAACCTCAAATTGAAGAAGCATTCTTCAAATCAAGTCACTCGATTGTTATCTCAGTTTCAAGCCGAGTCTTACGCTATTGATACTCGTAAGACAGATTTTAAAGGTTTAATGGTGATTCAAGCCCTTCAACTTTTGAATAAAATAAATTAAGCCCTTGATTTTTTTGCACTCAATTAAGCTCCCGAACTAATAAATTAAATCTATTAATCCTTTTGACTAATTTCGACTATCAATTTTTGACAATTTTTTCTTGAGATATTACTGCCACATTACACACTACAGTTCTGTCATATGACATTTAGAGATTATTTTTTTAAAAAAAAACTATTTTTATAAATTTTTTTGAATTTTTAGAACTTTTAAAGAATTTTTTCAATAAAATAAAAAAATTTAGAAATGCTAAGTGGCATGTAACGCTCCGAATTTGGGCCTAGATGTTAGATAGATCGATTAGATGGTTCGGGAGAACCGGATTAGACAATTCGAGCTAGTTTCGAGAATTAAATCTTAATAAATTGTTTTTTGCTAAAATAAATTATGGAAAAATGCTAAAAAATACTTAATTAATAATCTAAGGATTTTGGTAAACTCAATTTGAAGGAATTAGATCGGATTTTGGGACATTTTGGTCTGGTGACTAAAATGTAAAGTTTTCAAAACTATTTTGGTGACTAAATCGTAAAAGGGTCAAAACTTAGAATCTTTAAGGAGATAATTTACCAAAGTTTTCCATCAGATTTTCCCTTGATTTAGGCTATTTTTAAATGGTTTTTAAAAGATTATTAATTAAAAATAAAATAGAATTGATAAAAATGATTTTAAATAACTAAATCTATTTTCTTACCTAACTACTTTTGCTCTCAACTTTCTCAGCAGCCAAACTACCAATTTCGTCCTAAAATTCTTAGGAATCAAACTTTTTTGATTTCCTATTTGATTCCTTTGATTTCTACATCAAAATCTACTTGGTTTCTTGAAGTTTTCATCCAATCCTTGCCAATTAAGGGATAAATCAACAATTAGAGGTGATTTTCGTTTCTCTCCTCTAATTAAAGGTTCTTCATTGAAATTTCCAAGTTCTTGATCCTTTACAACTGAATTTTGTTATTTGCATATGATTTAATCAAGATTTTATGGTTTTAATTGAGTTTTGATGAGAGATTTGATGAATCTTGTTATGGATCTATTTTGTACTGATTCTAATTGATTTAGATCACTTATAAGATGTGTTTTAATGTTGTAAGAAGAGATTAATAAAAAGAATCCCGAAACTATGTGGACTGCTAATTTTCTAGGTTGTAAATAGTTAGGTTTTGAAGTGATTTTGGTGTTGGAAGGTTGCTGGAGGTATAAGGTTGTTATAAAGAGGTTTTTGGATATTAATTGAATATGTTAAGATGTTGAAATCAATAGGTTTTGGCTGGGCTTTATTTAGATGGAGTTTGGTTGTGTTTTTAGTTGTTTAAAGGAAACGTTTAATGGTTTTTAGTGAGTCTAAGTTGAGTTTAATGGTTGCTGGAAATTAGAGATGCGTGGAAGTGCATTAATCCTCTGTTTTGTTTGGTTAAAGTAGGGGAGTTGGATCCTTTAGCTTTTAGGGAGGTTGTGGAAGCTTCGGAGGTTTGATTTTCGCAACGGCAAGATGGCGTTGTGTTGCTGGTGAGGAGAAACATGGTTTACTGCTTTTAAAAAGTTTGAAGGTGATTTTTGGGAGTTTAGATAAAGTCTAAAACACTTGTATAAGCTCGAAAGTATGTAGTGATTGATCTCGCTCTCGTTTTCGGTTTTGTAAAATATAATCTCATGCACGTGCTTATGGTTTTGATTACTTACTGTTATATGCATGTTTTAGAAATAAAAGATGTTGCAAATGATCATAAATGATGATTATTGAGTATGGAAAATGGTTTATGAGATGAGTTTTGAGAATTTTGAATACATGATTTAATGTATTGGAAATTAGTTTGATTTGATGCATATGTAAAACAGTAAGGTAATGTAGTTTTATTGAGTATATTGGCAAGTGACTAAGATTAAATGGTACCATATATAGTTGGCTTGCCATAGGGTTTAAAGTGCACTATAATATGTGTGTCGAGGGGTTAATTGTGCCATTTTCTCCACCATGAGAATCGCAATGATCGAGGGGTTAATTGTGTCGTATTCTCTCGCTGGTGGATTTATACATCATAACCACTGAGGTCTGCTCCGGTTTGATGATGTATGTGAAGTGGTCAAAGGAACCACTTGGGAAATTCGTGTATCCGGTGTGTTTATGATAAAATAGAATGGAATTGGTTTTGAGTCACTTGAATGCCAATATATTATATAATGTATCTTGAGAAATGGATTATGTTTTGTATAATATGTTTATACATGAGATGCTCTTTAAGCTTGCTATTTTGAGATTTTAGCATGTGAAAGCTTAAATTGAGGTTTATGATAAAAATCTATGATACATGTGTTGCAAATGATTTAAATGAGCATATTTGGAAAGATTATAAAAACATGAGATAATTTTGGAATGACCTTTATACACTTGATTTGAGATAAAATGGTTTTAAATGCATTGATGAGTGTTTTTGAGATTCCCTCACTAAGCTATAAGCTTATGCTCTCTTTTTTCATCAATGTAGAGAGATAAGCACTTTCGGACAGCAAGTAGGCAAGAGGAGATCCACGGGGCGAAGTATTTTCAAGTTGGTTTTACAAATACTTAGTAGCAATAAGAGACAATGTGACCAAGTTGTAATTGGGAGGGTTGTTTTGGTTACTCCCTGTTTGTACAAGTTATATTTGATGTTTTGGACTTGTATGATGCTTTATATCCTGTTTTGAGGGGTTGGATATGTTTTGTATGCTTGGGTAGAGATCATGCCTATAGGACCATTGTTCGAATATGCTATATTGTGAATGATCCTCCACCATGCTCAAATATTTGTGGAAATGTTGCTAGATTTGTTATATGATGACTAGATGTTATTTGAAGCATGTTAGATTGCAAAGTATTATATGTTCGACCTAGAGGTCATTATAGGTCTGTCAGTACCGGTACAGGTCCTCAGGGATTAGTACGCGAAGACCTATCTCGAGTCAATCTGGGCAAAATTGCATAGGCTTACCGATACGCCTGGTAACCGTATCAGTATGCATAGCTAAAAAATAAGCCTAGTGTCGGTACACGGGTAACTATACCGTTACACCCTCTAGTTACTGGAATTCCCTATTTTGAATATCGAATACACGTACTGGTATGCTTGAGGACCGTACATATACGCCTTTGAAATTTATACTATTATTGATACGGGGAGTTGTGTACCAATACACAATTAGTTATTTCTGTTAAAATGATTTCTGAAGTTTGAATCTTTGCAGTTTAGTCCCTATTTCTCGATCATGCAATTAAACAAGTTTGGATGGTTATTTTAAGTTGAAATTTAATTTAAATGTATAAAACATGACTAATTGAGGTTTGGTAACTTTGGATTTAAAGAATTCCATGTAACTATTAGAAATTGCAATTTGGTCCCTAAATGACAAGCTTGATCAATTAGATGTCAATTTGACGCCCGATTGAGTTGTAATTTCACCATTGCCAGCATGATAACCTTAGGAATTAATTGCACATTTAGATAAGATAAAATGAAAAAATTGGAACACTTTCTAAGAAATTCTTTTGGGTTTGTCTCGGCAAACCCAATGTAGCTCGCTCGGTTCGGTCCAAAGTCTAGGTCGAGTCAAGGGGATTATATTTATTGGTATCAGAGCCAGGTTATGATTGTTGGGAGCTGGGTTATGGTTGTTTGATGTATTGTTGTTGTATGAATTGGTTGAATAGCATGCACTGTGTTTGATTTTGTATGTTTATAATTGAAATGTGATATGATGAGGGGTATAAGCTTGGGGACACATTGCCTTATTATTACTGGTGCAAATGATTTTATTTTGGGAAAATAAGCTTGGGGACACATTGCCTAATTATTTTGTTTTATTGTATTATCATATTTTAGACTCATATTTTTGAGAAATGGGACCGGGACCGAGACGAGAGACGATAGCTTACATAAGTTATGTTGTGGCTGGACATAATGATGAGTTGCCTCCCTCTCCACATAATCCCCCTCTTGTTGTTGGAGTTGAGGGTAGTGTGCCTCAGGCACCTCAAGGATTAGTTTTTGGGGATGTGACATTGTTGATCCAAGCGATGACTGAAACGTTTTAGGCAGCCATAGCTAGAGTGCAAGTACCTGCAGTAGCTTCTACAGTAGCTATTAATGCCAGGCTTTCATTGGAGCATTTGCGTAGCCTCAGAGGTACCAATTTTATAGGTTTAGCTCCAGAGCCATTTGGAGAGTGGTTCGCCAGTACAGAGAGGATTCTCGGACAAATGGAGTATACAAATGTTCGTAAGTTGGGCTGCATAGTGTCTTTGCTTTAGGGAGATGCTTATAGCTGGTGAACGACTTCTATCGCTGGTATGCCACCTGTAGATGTAACGTGGGAGTTCTTTTATGCTATTTTCCATAAGAAGTATCTAGGTTCCTGATACCAAGATAAAAAGAAGCGAGAGTTTATGGTGTTGGTCCAGGTTAACATGTCTTTATCGGAATATGAGGTTCAGTTTGTTTGGTTAAGCCAGTATACTCTGAGCTAATTTCTGATGAGCGCCAGCGATGTGATCATTTTCGGTATAGACCTATATGTTGGCTATTGATTACACTGAGTTTGATGTTTTGGTTTCTCGAGCTAAGGACATTGAGCAAAATCTAGGTTTATCCTCTCGTTCGGGGAGTTCTTCTACTGGAAAAGGATTGATGAGTCGGATGCTAGTAGATATCGGTATAAGAAACATCGAGATAAGAGGTATCATCCTGATTAGAGACGTGGTGGGAGTAATGTTGGGCATGGTCAGTAAGGTCAGAATACCTTTACTAGAGTACCCGAGTGTAGGCGCTATGATAGGTGACATTCAGGAGAGTGTTGGGGTACCTTTGGTACGTCTTGGAGCTGTGGATCGCGAGATCACATTAGGCGTGATTGTCCGTAGCTAGTTAGGGAAGGACATGCTCCAATACATGTTGTTATGCCACAGAGGGGTTGTAGGCATGGTCGAGGTAATTTTTAGCGTAGGGAGGATGGTTAGAGGACAGTTGCTCATACCGTGGTAGTTCAACCTGAGGGTGGTGGATCGGCAAGGATCTACGCGCACTGTGAGGGAAAGAATGATACCGATATGATTGCAGGTACTTTTACTTTGCACTCCATATCATTACTTTCTTTGATAGATTCTGGTTCTACATATTCATACATCTTGCTCGAACATGCTTGCTTGTTTGATATACCTGTAGAAGTGTTAGATGTGGGTATGCGTGTAACTAGTTCTTTTGAGGAGACAATAGTTCTAGGAGGTTGTTTAGGAGATGCCCTTTGTTGGTTTAAGGTCACGTATTTGTAGTTGATTTGATGGAGTTTTCGTTTCATGGTTTTGATGTAATCTTGGGGATGGATTGGTTGTCTAAGCATATGGCTGTGGTTGATTTTGAGACCAAGCAAGTTTCGTTAAAACTTGCTGAAGATTATAAAGTGGTGGTTGTAGGTGAGGATGTTAAATTCTGATCCATTGTTGTTTCAGTTTTGGAAGCACGAAAGTTGTTAGAATCTAGAGGTCAAGCATACCTAGCATATGTTATGAACCCAAGTACGAAGGAGGTGCGAGTCAAGGATATCTACACTGTTTGTGATTTTTTTAGGGGTGTTTTCGAAGGAGTTGCCAGGATTACCACTGGATAGAGAGGTAGAGTTTTGCATTGAGACGTATGCAGATACAGCTCCAGTGTCGATTGCACCGTATCGTATAGCACCAAAGAAGTTGAAGGAGTTGAAGACGTAGTTTCAAGAGTTGCTGGATCATGGTTTCATCCGACCTAGTGTGTTACCGTATGGAGCATCAATGTTATTTGTGAAAAAGGATGGCACGATGAGGATGTGCATTGATTATCGACAACTGAACAAGTTGATGATTAAGAATAAGTATCCTTTGCCGAGTATTGCTGATTTGTTTGATCAGTTTTGGGGTGCTACGGTGTTTTCCAAGATTGATTTGAGATCTTGGTATTACCAGTTGAAGGCGAAAGGTAAAAACGTGCCGAAGACAGCTTTTCGCACGTGTTATGGGCATTATAAGTTCTTGGTGATGCTGTAATATCCCAAAATTTGGCTAGTGGCTAAAATGTAAATTTTAAAAGTTTAGGGGGTTAGAGTATAAACTTTGGGGACTAAAGTGTAAATTTTCCCAACAAGTAATTTTATTCAGTATAAGAGTGAATCAGATCAAAATAGGTACCTTGATATCGGTTTTAAGAATTAAGATGCATAAAAGGTGCTAAATTTGGATCGAATGAAATTGTTAAGCGTGTTCAGGCCAGAGAAATACAAGGATGGGTGACCTTCGGGAAGGTCCCATAAAAGTGTTTCTGATCGATATTTTGGACTCAGTAAGAGTAAAGAATATTCGAATGAATTATCGATAAAGGATTTCTAAGATAAATTTTATTCTATGAAGATTTTCGATAATTATTGGAATAGCATACCGAGTTAAGAAAATTCAATCTAAGTTCTGGGAAATGAAGTTTTTATGAGATAATAGAGTTTTTTCCCGAATATGGAAATATGGAATTTTTGGAATAAATCTGATAGTTCAAAAAAAGGTAAAATCGTAGTAGAAGTATTTTACGAATATAGGGAGATCAGATCGAATCAAAATTTTAGAGGCTATTCCATAAGCCATGGAAAAGTTATAAAATAATATTTAAGGAATAGTGACTGGTTGGGAATGAACTATTTTAGTTGGATTGTAATGGAATGGCATTTTTGAAGTAAACTAGTAAATAAAAATTAGTTAGAGGGCAAATTGGTCATTTAGCCCCAATGGCATTTTTGAAATATTTAAAAAGTTACAAGGGCATTTTTGGAAGAAGGAAATGAGAGATTTAATCTTGTCCCTTGATTGATGATAAGATCAATTTCAACCGTTGGATCAAAAGGGCAATATAGTAATTTCCTATTTGAATGAATTTAAAATTCATTTTAAATTACATGTGGCATAATAGAATGAATTTAAAACAAAAGAGCAAAAAGATGAAGACTCTTCATCTTAGTATTTTTGAAAATGAGGGAGAAAAAGGAAAAAAAAATTCCAACTTCGATTCAAGCCCCGAAAATCGATTTTCAAGTAAACTCTTCAACTACAAATTTGTTCTACTCTTCAAGCTCTATCTTTTGATATCAATAATTCATGGAATCCATGCTTGATTGATGAGAATTTACACGAGAAAGAAATTAGGGTTTATGGATTCAAGTTTGATTTAGGGTTTGTGATGTTGGATAAATGATCTAGTAAGCTTGAATTTGTTATTTGGAAGCAAAACCCTAAATTAAAGGTATAAAGACTATTTCAGAAATTCTGAAAGTTAAGTGACTAATCTGATTTTTTTATTTTGAAGTGTATTTATGTTATTATTGATGTTGGAGATGTGAAATTGAAGTTAGAATGCAAAATCGATGTTAAATCGAGTTAGTGACCATGTTGACAAATTGTCAAAGTTAAGTGACCAATTCGGAAATGACATTTTAGAAAATGACTAAATTTGATTTTAGTTGAAATAATAGAATTCATGTAGTAATGTTGATTTGAGGACTAATTTGCAAAGTTAAGAAACTTGAATCCTTATCTTTGCCTTTTTAGTGACTATTTCGGAAAGAACAAAAATTAGAGGGAATTATTTTTGAATAATTATTTGATGAAGAAAGTGATACATTAATGATTTGAATCAAGTAAGGGGACCAAATTGACAAATAGCAAAGTAAGGAGAAATTAGTATAAAGTTTGAAGTTATTTATGGAAGTTGTGTAGGAAAACTGGATTTAGTAGTGAGTTTGAAAATTCACCATAAATTCTACAAAAATGGTTAGATGGTGATTTTTATATCGATGTAAATATTTATCCGTCTAATTTCGTTTAAAACAAACGGTGATTGATTTCTATTCATATATCAAAAGATATGAATTTTTAAGTGATGAGAGGTCGGAAAACAGAATAACAGTCTATTCCAAAATTCAATACTGGAATTTGACTTTGAAAATTTGCCATAAATCGTACAAATTGAAACTAGGTTATTAGTTTATATGGTTGAAAATCTTATTGAATCTAGTTTCGTTTCCAACAAACGGAAAATGATTTCGAGTTTCGAGTTAAAAGATATTAGTTTTTAATCGAATGAAGGTTAGAATTACAGAACATTTTCTGTCAGGACAGCTATGTAAACCGGAGTTTGATGAATTTTCATAATTTTTGTAGATTTTATTAAATTATGTGGCTTATACCGTTAGAACCATTATCGAATCTAGTTTCTACGATATAAAGGAGATTAAGATTCAGTATGTATTATGCCCTGTAGAAGTAAATCTTTGATGGTAGTGCAAGTTGACAGAAAATGGAAATTGAGACAATTTGTGTCTAATGTGGGTTAGCAAGCTTGGAGGAATTATTTGAAGATCAAAATGGTCATTAGTGACCAAAAATGAGTTTGTGAACAGTATATGGAAGGAAAGAAATTTATGGAAAATTTTTATGTTGAATGATTAAATAGCTTAAGTGAAATATTGTTAGAAGTGAATCTAACAAATGTTTATTTATATTCATGTGATAAATGAAGTTGGATCCGAATCAAAAAGAAGGTTCGAGGTACTATAAATGAAAGGATCAATAGAGATTAGTGAGGCATATTAATAAATGGCCAAGGTGAGTCCATTTTTAAATGTTTGCATTACATTGAAAATGGCATTGCATTTCTCTATAATACATGATATGATACATTGCTCGACATGGCAAGCTTGATGGAATACCAGGTACGAATTATTGTTTGCGTAAATGATTATCTATGTTTACCATGAATATTTATGATGAAGCATGAAATATGAAATATTTATATGTATGATTGATTATGATGTTGAGTTAATGATGAAAGAAATGCCCAAGTATTGTGTATGAGAGTCCATGGTATAGTTGGCAAGCCATAGAGTCTTTAGCGCTGCACCCTTATGTTCATGTTATCAAACAGATATTGTGACAAAATGATTGCTTCACATGCACCCTGGGGATCTATGCCCACTGTGCCCGAGAACACTGTCGAGGTGCTTTATGTTTATGGGGAGCAAAGAGCGTCCCCGAGTACGTACTTATCTTTTCGTTTATGTTAGACACTACGGTGTCATTTCAAGATGACTCGCGTACCTCGATCTTATATAGCGTACTTTGGGCAATGATAAAAGATCATGTCACGTAAATGAATCATGTCATGTAAACGAATCAAGTTACGTATATGAATCATGTCATAAATATGAACCATGCCATGTATATGAAATATGTCATGTATATGAACCATGCCATGAATACGGAACATGCCAGGTATATGAATTTAACCACGTATATGAATCATGATTTGTATATGAATTATGCCAAGTATATGAATTATCCCAAGTAGATGAATTATGCCATGTATACGAAGATGTCACATATATATGAAATATGCTAAGCATATGAATCATGCCATGTATACAAATTATGTTACGTATATGAATTATGCCATGCATATGAATTATGCCATGCACACGTATCTTGTTATGTATATGAATTAAGTCATGTATATGAATGATGTCACGTATATGAATCATGCCACGTATATGAATTATGACACGTATATGGATTCTGTCATGTATATAATTCATGCCATATATATATATGAATTATGCCATGTATATGAACTTTTTCATGTATATGAATTATGTCATATATATATATAAACCATGTCATGCATGTGAATTATGCCATGTGTATGAAATATGCTATGTATGTGAACTATGCCATGTATATGATTTACTTGGTAATGATGGAGTATTGGAAACTAGACTAAGTTAGAAAAATTATGACTTGCACATGAATATTGACTGACTATGAAAACCTTGCTAGTACGATATTACCTTAGACATAAACCATGCTAGGTTAATGTATAACATGTATTACTTTATTTTATGTTTTGATAAATAAGATTATTGCCTCACTAAGTTCGTATTTAGCGTGTGTTTTATTTCACACGCAGGTTCTCCGAAAATAGACTAGCAAGGAGGAGCTGTTAATTGGGAAGATCAAGTTACCATCTGTAAGTATAGTACGTACATCTGTAACGTAATTTGATAGACTAGTGGGCATGTAATAATTTAAGTGGGTAAACTGTATTGTAAGTTTAAGTTTATAACGTATTTATACATTGTTATGGAAGTATGGACTGAGAGAAATGATTTACTATTAATAACTATGAATTTTGATGTAGTTAATTGTTGTTTAACCCTGATTGCGTAAAAATTTGAAAATCAAGAAAGGGTCTAGGCAGTGTACATAGTTTTCATCCTGAATTATATTTTTATTTCAACAACTCAATTATGAATTTTATAAATCAATTCAAGGTCAAAACTAGTTGCAATAGACTGACATAGTTTTTAATTCAAAACCGAGAAAGGGTTAAACTGCAAGATGAATTTTGGTATAAAAAAATTTTACAAATTAGATTTCTTTCAATGACTCCATAACATCTTTAATGTATATTTAGCTTACGAGTATATGTTAAGGGTGTTACATTTATTGGTATCAGAGCTACAGGTTTAGCCGATTCTAGAGGTTAAACCGAGTTAAATATGATTTGATGTTAAGTACATGCCTCTAGGATGTCATGTTACTAATGTACTATTTGTGTAACTTGATTATGATCCTCATTTACATGAATGAGTTTGAGTGGAAATAGATGATGTTAAGTACTGATGGATTGCGTTAAATGTTTAATTATGGGGATCAAGAGAAGGTTTAAAGTGGATGTAAAGAGATATAGAATGTTCCACTTCTAGCTCCTACCCCAGCTGAGCCACCTATGCAGTAGGGAGCTCCAGCATCAGAATATGGAACCTTAGTACGAGCCCTAAAAAGATATGGAAAAAATTTCATACCCCAATGCCTGTATCAATCTGGAACTTACACCAGTAAAGGCATCGACTGTTAAGGAGCTTAAGAAGTTGGGAGCTCCTAAATTTCATGGAGAGGGTGGTCTGATGGCTGCCAATTTGTTTGTACAAATGCTGAAAAGTTAGAAAAGTTGCTTCCTTATTAAGGGAACATGCTTGTAATTGATGGTCCGAAGCCACAGAATTATACCTGTTGAGAAAGTGACTTGGACATTATAAAAAGTGTTTAGAGTTAATTATGTTGGCGACCAGTTTAATAAAGAGATGTTACAGTAGTTTCAAAGTTTGAAACAAAGTACTCGTACTATCTACGAGTATGTGTTGGATTTTAATGGATTAAGTTGGTATACAACTGATTTGATACCAACTGAGAAGTCTCTATGAGAATGGTTTATTGAGGGGCTTAACCTGAGGTCTAACGAGTAATTCTCAGGTATGAGTTTGTCGATTTACTAGGATGCTATAATGAGAGCAAAGGCTATAGAGAAAGCTTGTAATTACTTTAATTGATACGGGTTTGACTCACTCGTATATTGGTACTAAGATAGTAGTACAAAGAAAGATTCTTAAGGAAAACTATTTTTAGTAATGTTATTCCTAATAACCCACTTGGACATAGTGCATGGGTGATTAGAATATGTAAGAAATGTGTTGCGCGTAATAAGTGCTACGCAATTGTGCAAGTATACACGTCGCAAGTTATAGTATAAAAGATATCGTCTCCACAGGGATTGGTGCCACTTCAAGAATCTAGTCTCTTGCATCAAAAAGTAAAAACACAAGTGAAGGATTATAGAAGTTTTAACTAATAACTAATCTAGAAAGCAATTAAGTAAAAGAAAAGATGAATTCAATTGAGAGAGGTAGGCTAGGTTATCGTGAGTTGAGGTGTGATAGCCGATTGGATTGTCTTGGTAAAGAGTGCACGGCAACCTTCGGTTGCCGTGGCGACTTGCACAAACGGGGTTGCCTTGGCAACTAATTGATGGTTGCTTGGGCGACTAGTTGGGCAACTACTTGGGCGATCGGGCAGCAACTTCAAGGTTCGGCGGAGCGTTCTTCAATGGTTTCTTCTTATCCCTAAGTCGAAACTCTAGCTATTTGTGCATGCCTTGATAATACATCCTCTGCGTGAATCAAGGGTGAACAACAACCAATCTTGCGCTCCTCTTAGCCGTTGAAATCCTTAACTTATTCCTAAGCCGGATTAATCTTCACCATCATTGGATTGAATAAAGATCATATTCATTCGTTTCTTGAATCTAACTCTCCCGATATTAGATAAATGGATGAAATCACGAGATCCTCTCCCAATTCACTGCAAAACAATAATAAGAATCAAGAATGAATAAACCTTGAAATAGAAAAGTGCAAACTCTTATTACCTAAACAAAAACCAATAGTTTCTCACAACCACAAAACACAATAACCATAGCCAAGTAAATTTAGTTCATGGCTAGGTTCCAAAGAAACACAAGATAATTAATCCCTAGCATGAACCCAATCGAACAAAGATGAAGGAAGAGGCTTGTCGAAATCCTCCTTGCCCTTGATGCTTGTCGAAAATTCTCTCCTCTTGCCCTACTTGGACTTGCCGAAATTTCCCTCTTGCTCTCTCTCTTGAATTGTCGAAATCTCCTTGATATTTATAGGGCTAGGCCAAAGTCCTTCTTTGAGGAGGAGTTTGAGTTGGAATTAAATTATCTTTAAAGAATATAATTCTTTATTATAATTTTATTCCTATTAGAACTTCTCCTATCCTCTTGGAATTTAATTCTTCTTTAATCTCTGCATGGCAATCAAATTCCTTTGGGCTTGGACCTTGCTCCATGTCATCTTGGGCTTGTAAAATCATGAATTTCGACATCCATATCGCTTTTGGTCTTTGTCGACAAATGCCATGGCAACTGCCTCAGCGTCTCCTTCATGCACTGCCTCGCAACTAGCTCGGCATATCCTTCATGCATTGCCCTCGCAACTAGCTCGGCATTGCTTTGGCAAGTGATCCTGCACATACATACGCAAAAACACACCAAGCAAAGATCTATTTCCACAAAATCACCAAGTTATGTAATCAAGCTCAACGATTGAAGGAAACATGGATTAATGCATGAATGGCTAACTATGCAACTAATATGAGCCTAAGTCTAACAATAATATGAGTAAAAAGGGTAAGAAAAATAGTACTTTTGAACACTTATCACACCCCCAAACTCGAACTATTGCTTGTCCTCAAGCAATGCAAACTCATAGTTACCGCCAAGACTTCAAATTTTCACAAACTTAGCTTTGAACTTGATTTCAATTCTCAACCGGGCACAAAGTATGATTGGCTTTTTATTTTTCGAAAACTGAGGAATTACTCGGAATCAAACTATAATGCTTGTGAGTGTGTGCGGAGTTGTGTGCAAGTTGATTTTTCGGATTCTATGCAAACAATAGGTTTTCAAATTACTTTATTGGGTTCTTTTTAACATGTTTTAACTAGAGCCAATTTCGGGCACCTCTAGTGTTTTATTTTTAGTTTTCTTAAGTTAATTTAATCGACTAGAGCCGTTTGGGCACCTCTAGTTAAAAATTTTAACGCCTCCTAGAGCCGCTGGGCACCTCTAGTGATTAAGTTTTTAGCATATGCTAGAGCCAATTTCGGGCACCTCTAGCATTCATCCAATTTTTATTCTAATCCCCAATTAGTTAATTATCACCCTAAGTTTACTAGAACTCCTTAAATCAATCAAACCACAACAGTGTTTCATCAAATTTAGCATCATAGTAAAATTCTAAGTTTTTTTTCCATGGTTATCCTAGAATAAAAATTCTATCAATTAAGTGCATTGGTAAAGTCATCATTGAATATTCATCAAATCTAAGCAATTTTTGTTCCAATTAAAGGCATGGCAAGCAATTTATGTATCCTAAATGTAATGCTTAAGATTAATGTAACTAAACATGGTAATTACTAATAACAATCCCCCCCAAACTCGAGTGAGGCATTGTCCTCAATGCATGTATAAAAATAACGAAAAATAACAATAAAAATAAAAATGCATACGAGGACTTACTCCGAGAGTTCGTCATCGTAGATGATTAGTTTCCTTCTAGTTGGCGTCTTGATTTTCTTGCTTGAACGCGATGGTTGTTTTCTTGTTGCCGGTGGTGGAATCGATCCTCGTACGGGGTTGTCCTCATCATCCTCTTCATCAATGTCAATGGCTTTTCGTTTGGAGGATTCAATTGGTGCGGTCTTTATTGGTTCAATGGAGGACTCGTCCGAATCTGAAAAATCGAAAATGATTCCGTAGGAGTTGATTCAGTATAGGTGCTTTACCTTTGGCTTTTTCAAAGGGTTGCCGGGCATTGTCGATTTGTTGCCGTGGCGTCAGCTTTCCTTGGTTGCCGTGGCAAGGATATCGGCGGAAATATTGGGAACGGCACACGGTTGTCCGGGTACTTTTCTAGGATGACTTGGGTGATGGCATTGTTGTGCTCCTTCATGTACCGCATGAACATTAGTTGCCGATCTTCAATTTGCCTTAGGCGGCTTTCCAATGGGTGCAAAAGTGCTTCAATGTGTCCCGGATTAATGGCCGAGTTGCTGGCGTTAGGTGCTTGGGCATTAGGGATTGCCGCGGCGGCGGGAGTTGCCGTGACAATTGGGGGCCTTGAAGAATCTCCCGCCTCTCTCCCATTAGCTTCCGGATTAGTGCTTGATTCCAACCAGACTTGGGTAGGGCTTTTTCATCGGTGGACTCACTCGGGACATGCATCTCCTTGCAAAGATTGGAAATTAAGCAAGGGAAGAAAAGATAACCCTTATCTTTTGAGCTGCATACAAAAATCTCATCGCAAATAATTTTTCCAATGTTAATGATGCGATTATGCAAAATAGAATGTATGAGCAAAAGACGTGGTATATTAACGGTAGTATTGTGTGTGGAGGGCATTAAAGAAGTTTTAACAAACTTATTCCATAGTTTTGCCTCGGGTTTTAGCCGAAGGCGATTTACCGTGCCCTTGTATTTACCGTCGCTCCAATGAGTTCCCGGTTGAGTGAGTTCTTGAAGCACCTTGTCGAGTTGCTTGGGATTGATTTGGTCAACGAAGGCTTGATGCTCGTCCTTCTCAATGTAAAGTCCGTAAAAGGTGTTGATGCTTTCGGGACTTATAAGTATGGCCTTGTCACGAACAAAAACATAAGGATTATCCGGGTTAGGTGAGTGAGCATAGAATTCTCTTACCCATGAGATGTTACCCGTTCGGTTGATGGCAAAAGATTTGCCACTTTTGATGTGCAATCCTTTTGAAGATGAATGGTTCAAGGCCAAATCTTGAGATCTGGAGTATTCAAAGCCTTGTTCTTCATGAATCTTCCGGCTTTCAAACTTGGATTGAAATCTTTCTTGAACCGCGGTGTAGCAAACTTCTTGTATCTTGGTTCTTTGGAGGAACTTGGATGAACTAAAAGTTTAATCTTGGATGCCATGTATGATCTTGGTTGTGAGTAAAAACAAAGAAAAGAAAAGAAACTAAAAAGTTGCAAGATAGAAAGTAGGAATAGGTTAAGGGTGATGGGTTGTATAGAATCAATAGGTGGGTGGGGTTAGGGTTTAGGGTAAAACGAAAAAGGGTTTAGGGTTTTGTAGGAGTTGTCGACAAGGGTTTTTGGTTAGGATGAATTGGAGGCTTTATATAAGCCTTAGATTCAGCCCATTAGTTTCCTTGTTGAAGATGTTTTCCTACTTGGTTTAGAATTCCTTCTTTATCTTGAACTTCCTTTCCTACAATTCAAAAACAAATCAAATAAGGATTAAAATTAAAGATAAACTAATAAAGAAAATAAATAAAGATGTGTAATAGGATTCTTAGACTTGAATAAAAAAAAATCTATCCTAAAACTACTAATAATCGGCAAAATAATAAAAAATCAAAAAAAAAATGAAAAATAAATAATTAAATAATCGACAAAAACAAAAATAAAAATAAATAAAAAAAAATAAAAATATCAAAAGGAGAGCATGCTCATGCATCTCATAGATTGACCACTTCCTTGTTACGCTCCACATGGGCACCATTGTAGTGCTTCAATCTTTGTCCATTAACTTTGAATTCATGGTTGTCGAGATGGACTTGATTATCACAAAGACCGGGGGAGAATGGTTTGACGACTTGAATGGTCCCGACCATCTTGATTTCAACTTTCCCGGAAAAGTTTTAGCCGAGAATTGAATAGGAGAACTAGTTGCCCTGGCGTGAATTGCCGTGGCAATAGTTTCTTGTCATGCCATCGCTTTGTTTTCTCCTTGTAGATTCGTGCATTGTTATAGGCGAGTGCACGAAATTCTTCTATCTCATTGAGATCCATCAAGCGCTTTTGTCCGCACTTTCCCAATCCATATTCACGGTCTTGATTGCCCAAGACGCCTTTGTGCCCGATTTCCACCGTAGATGACATGTTTTACCATAGACAAGCCGGAAGGGGGACATACCTAATGGTGTTTTGAATGCAAAGTGCGATATGCCCAAAGTGCGCCATCTAGTCTTAATGACCAATCCTTCCTTGAGGGATTTACAACTTTCTCGAGTATTCCCTTCAACTCCCGGTTGAAATTTCGCTTGCCCGTTGGTTTGTGGGTGATATGCCGTGGCGATCTTGTGTGATATGCCGGCGCTGCAACATCTTGGCAATTAGTCTATTGTCAAAATGCTTGCCCCGTCGCTGATAATTGCTCTCGCATCCCAAACCGTAAATATGTTTTTCTCACAGAATCGCTTGCACGGTCTTGGAATCATCGTTGGGAACTACAGCTGCCTCTACCCATTTAGACACATAGTCGTCGACGGAGTAAGATGTAGAGGTTGCCGAATGAAGATGGGAAAGGTCCCATAAAATCGATCCCCATACATCGAATGGGCTTCCACCTCGATGATGTTCGAGTGGCATCTCATGTCGCCTAGAGATATTGCCCGCCCTCCGCAACGATCACATTGCTTGTAAAAGTCTTGGGCATCTTTGTACAATGTTGGCCAATACAAACCGGATTGCAAGACTTTGGTCATGTACGAGTTCCTCCAAAATGTCCTCCATAGGGTGAAGAATGGCATTGCTCGAGTACATTCTGTTGTTCTTCTTCAGGACACATCGGCGATAACCTGATCTGCACATTGTTTAAAACAAAAGAGGCTCGCCCCAAAAGTAATGCTTAGCATCATGGCGAACCGCTTTCCCTTTGGTGAGTAATGCCATACGGAAAAATACCACAAACAAGGAAGTTAACTAAATCAATACATCGTATTGCCGAGGCATGTGCCGCCGAGTGTCCGCCCCCCAAAATTGCCGAGGCGTGTCGCGACCGCCGCGGCCCAAGAGTTGCCGAGGCGCGTGCATCCATGGTTGCCGCCGAGGCGCCATGGCTGCCGAGGCGCTGAGGGTTTTCGAGGCGCGATTAGAATTTGTTCATCCGGGAATGCATCACATATCTCTAGATCCGCCCTCCTCCTCTCCCTATTGCGCTCCAAACGTGATAAGTGATCGCCACTTGATTTTCTGCCTTTCCTATCCCCATTTCAATATCAAATTCTTGTAAAAGTAATATCCAACGAATCAAACGAGGTTTAGCATCCTTTTAGCAAATAAGTATTTGATTGCCGAATGGTCCGTATGAACAATTACCTTTGTACCAATTAAATAGGATCGAACTTGTCAAATGCGAAAACTACAAATAGTAACTCTTTCTCCGTTGTTGTGTAATTCACTTGAGCATCGTTAAGAGTTTTACTAGCGTAGTATATCACATGGAATGTCTTACCTGCGGCGCTGGCCTAGGACTGCTCCTACCGCAAAATCACTTGCATCACACATGAGCTCAAAAGGTAGCGCCCAACTGTGGAACGACAATGGGTGCCAGGCAAGCTTTTTCTTTAGGTTTTGAATGCTTGAGTGCAAGAATCATCAAAATCAAGACTTTATCCTGCTCAAGCAGACATACACAAAGGTTTAGTGATTTTAGAAAAATTATGAATGAACCTCCTATAAAAACCTCGCATGTCCGAGAAAACTTCAATTCCTTTAACCAAATTTGGTGGGGGTAATCTCTCGATCACGCCCACCTTGGCTTTGTCTACTTCAATTCCTTGATGAAATCTTGTGGCCGAGCACTATTCCTTCATCTACCATAAAGTGGCATTTCTCCCAATTGAGGACTAAATCTGCTTTTTCGCATCTTGCCAACACCTCTCTAAATTGCCGAGACAGCCGTCAAGTCATTACTAAAACCGAAAAATCATCCATGAAGATCTCAAGGAAGTCTTCACCATGTC